>CM060900.1:304577244-305024744 GCA_030762935.1 Hymenopus coronatus | reverse complement strand
ATAATAATAATAATAATAATAATAATAATAATAATAATAATAATAATAATAATAATAATAATAATAATAATAATAATAATAATAATAATAATAATAATAATAATAATAATAATAATAATAGAATGAGGTAAACGTGGGAACTTGCTTTTCTTGCGCAATGAAATTTGATATATAGGGGATGAACCCAGATAATTTTCGGGGCGGTCACTACAAGCAATGTTCTCTGTTCTCCAAGAGAGGGGTGAGGGGAGACCAATCCATTGGTGGTTAAGCGGATAGTGATTCTCCTCGACCTGGCCTCATACTCAAACTGCATCGCTATCGGCCGTCCAGGAAACATGTGCAGTGGAGATAAACGCGCTTCCAGGGATCGTGACTTTCAGATGGCAGCCCAAATTTCAACTTAATGTAAATTCACATTTGTTTCATCGGTGAAAAGGCAGCTATACACCTCCAGAACTAAGGTAGGACTATTGCTGAACCATTAGAATTGGTTTAATGATTTCATTGTCCTTTGTACAGATAGTTTTTGGAAAGGATACTTCTGTTTATAGTGTTATGCGTTAACTGGGGAAATGGCATGTAGGACATATAATTGTTACTAAGTAGTTACTATGTACAACTGAATTTTATAAAGAACATTGTTGAAGCGACTAAATGTGTAAGATATAGGCAATGCGTTCGTCAGTTTTGAAATGCGTATCCATGTTACTTTAGTCGCTTTTAACGTAAGTCGGAGAAAGTTAAGAACATGTTAAAAAAAGAAGCTAATGTTTATCCTATAATTAAAACTTAACGAAACCGTTAAGGAAAGTGCTGATTTGTATTTTTGTTCACGTTTCCCGAAAATGACAGCGTTGTATACAAGTTTAGTATATTGTGTTTTAGTCTTCAGTTAATTAACGTAGTTTAAAATTTAAGACTTACGGAAAAATTTTGAGAAAATCTTTTGTTTAAATTGAACTTATAACTACGCTCTTATCTCAGTTGAATAGTGACGACAATATTGAAGTTAAAACGTAAACATTAAACGGTCTACACTAATTTACCTATAATTTCAGAATTTTTTTTGGTAGTGTTTAACGCCCGCTTTAAATACTTATGGCACTAATTTCAGAATGAAAAGCATTATGCCACTGTATGAAATTTCTGAAATTTGTTAATTTTACTTTATTGTTGTAGAAAAAACAAAAGAAAGTCAACAAAAACAATAAAAATTATACGGTTATTCCAAATATTACCAAAGTAACACTAAACTTTGTACCACAATTATTCTGATAGATTACTTGGTGGTTTTCCCAGTAGTAGGCGCATTATGACCATCGTAATTCATGCAATTTTACTGGAAAGCTGCTAAATTTGAGGAAAACCTAATGGAATCGAAACATGATTAATACTCGAAAGACACTAAACGAAAGAAAGAGATGGGTAACATGTGAACAGAGATTGTCAGGTCTGACAGAGTCGCTGTGAAACCACAGGGTCCTGTAATTTTGAGATTTACCCGAGGTTAGGGTGTGTATGTGCTATTCAAATAGCTGGTATGATGTCAGAAACTACGTAGTAAGGTGAATCAGCCAACCTCAATTCCTCGCCTAAATCTTAGACTTAAGGATTATGAATACGAATGAATTGTTTACTAGCATGTATATAAGAGATAAAATCTCGCCGTTTTCTCGGATTGCGTCCATACAGTTAAGCTGGTAGTTTCTTCTGCGAATGAGCACTATTAAGAAAATTAAGTATTTTGAAAACATTTGGCGATGCCTTTTCCACTATAAGAATGTGCATTAAAAGGCCTCGCTGGGATGGCTACAGGTTCTGTAAGTGTTCACATTTCTACATGCATTTTAGTTCTGTATTCAACATTTTTAACATCTTAAGCATACGGTAAATTAGAAGGAGTTTCTGTGACATCCATCAGCATATTTACAGCGATACTTTTGGTTTTGTCCCATTACACCCGGTCTTTTAATTCCAATGGTGACATCGGCGGTTTTTCAGTTTTGGGACATGTTGTCAAACGGCAATGATGTTAATACGTACAGAGTTGTTTCCTTAGCATATATTAATTAGATCACACTCACACACATACACACACAAACACACACACACACATACTCACAGACTCCGGGAAGGATAGGAAATAATCTAGAGACAAATGTCCACCCCAGTCAGTAATCGAATCTTGGACCCTTCGCACTTCAGGCTAGTGTTTTGTCAACTTAGCTACGGGGTCAGCATCCAAAAGTGTGCTCTTTCAGAGCAAACGTATTATTCGGCATCATTCATAACATTTTTATCGTCGCATCAAAGGGCCATTTTTAAATGTTTTAGTTTTTCTTCTGCAGAGAGGTTTTTCTGTGTGTGCTGTAGAGAAGGCACTGGTGTTTATATTACCTTATTAGGACAACATGTATAAAATCTAGTTTGCGTATTATTTGCTGTTGTCTACTTTATTGGGTATTATGATAAAGACATACATGAGACGCGTTCGTTTTCACGCAAAGGCAATAAGGACGAAGGAAAAACAGAAAGAAAGAAAGTAGAAAAAAAAACCGCTCAATGTAGAAAATAAAAAACTTTTCGGACTTTCCGAAACAATACTTTTTATTTGCGACAGTTTTCTTTTGGAATTGTTGTTATTCTGCAGTGAAATGGGCTGTATTTGCGTACTTTTATTATTTTGTCTCTAATTCAAGTAACTCAAGAAGTGGTTGTCTTATCACAACCTTATATAATCATTGCAGCAAAGCATAACCCCTCTTAGTTGTATATACGCTTCGTAATGCCATTGTAGAACAGTTTTCATATTGCCCCCATTTGAAGAACCGTAATCTAAGCTATTTGTAATTTATCTTTGTACTCTTTACGTTTACCTCTCTACTCACACTAAAAAGAAAAAAATGTACTTAGGAATCCCTGATTTCTTCCTCTTTTCTCCATAAATAGCGCTCATTTTGGCATTTATCCCAGTAATAGCTTTTTACAACTCGTTTGATTCATTTTACCAAATACAGGAACCACAGTTATACATTCACATTCATAAAACTTTCTGTCTTCAATTTTATCCATAAAAAATTTACCGTGAAATGGATAGTTGTGTTTAACTGAGGAATGTTTAATTATTCAGTACGAAAGAATCAAGTCTGGAATTTAAACTTCACAATTCATTGTGACGATTAAAATTTTTTCTAAGGTCGATTCACAATGTAGCCTAAAACAGTTTTTGTAAGTTATTTCAATTGCATATTGTATAACGGAATTTTTGCGTATGATATACAACATTATAGGGTCCACTAGCCCCGTTTTCGCAGTGGTTGTGTTGGTTCGATGTTTTAATGATATTGGATCACCTTGAATAATTCTTGTAATGAAGGAAGCTTTAAAACATACCCTTTCGCTTGTCACGCCAATGGTTTGCGAGGTGCTGCAGTATCTGAATGCTCTTTAGCCCATCCTTTTTATTGTAAACGAAGCGATCCCTCTATCAGATAATGAGTATCTGTGAATGAATTGACTCAAGAGTACTTTATTCGCAACTACTTGATGACATACTTCCGTGTACACAATACATACACTAACAACGACTGTAGCTGTGAGAATTGAAAGTGTGCTGAAATATTGTAAGGTGTGTGTGTTTGTGATTTTTTTCAGAGAAATGAAAAAACTGCCTCTACCAATTCTTATAATTGTTTCACCACAGAAAAACATACTAGACATTTACTCACAGTTTCGCTCTAAAGTTTAGATAAATGTTAATACTACCGAATACGTTATACCCTTTGTCCTCTCTCGTAATGTGACATGTTACTGAAAGCATATTCTTTAAGCTCGTTTATTTATTTATTTAGTTTTTGGAGTACTTGTCCCCTCATTGCACCAAATTTCCCTCAAATTTCGTTGAACTTGGATATTTTGGAATACTTTTTGTATGTGTCAAGCAAAACTAAGGTTTTAGAATGCAGAAAAAAGTAATATCATAATGTTCAATTAGATACAATTAACACCATTTACTTGTCAAGACAACCTACTGATACACAATGGAACATGATACAAATTATAGGCGATACACGATACCTACCTCTGCACTCATTAGAACTGCTCCTAAATTAAAACATACAGAATCCAATAAAAAAAACAAAAACAAAAAAACTGTCCTATCATTATTTTAAAACATGAAGTATGATAAGTTTTGAAAAATAACCTTATTTTCAGCCCCCACATTTACAAATCTACATTTCGCCTATTTAAGACAGAACTGTATCTATAGCTTGCTAGTGAACTAGTGAAATTTAGAATCTAGAAATAGTGACTAATCAGTTTTTCTTCTATTCAATTATACTTCTTTTCTGTTAAGAATCTGTTAATAATGTATTTTCTGCTATATGCTTCAGCATTAGCCCCCAGAGACATTTTTGGTGTTTTGGTTGTTCTCTGCATCAAGTCAATTTATGTGTTCTGTGCTCTGAAAGCTATGTTTTAACTTTGTCAATACGCATTGAATGTTCATAAACTTCAGTGAAATTTCACGTATTACGGTGCTACACAGCAAGACAAATTTAAGTTTGGTTTTAATGTCAAATATGTTAAATAACACACATGAAATTATTTCCTACGTCCAAAATAAACATCTCAACTTGAATATGTATCATTTGGTTTTTATCCATGAAAAAAAAAACACCTATAATAAGTTTTAGCTTAATGGAGTGAAAACTGTAACATGTAAAACATTTTGTCTCTAATAAATCCACATAATATAACTCAATATTTTTTATTTATCAAACCATTCGTGCAATTAGGTCAACGTTTGTGTTTTCCTTTTAAACTCGTATTTCATTCTATAGTGAAAATATGCATTTAAGCTAATGATTGTAGTATTTTTCGAAATAGGCTCATTGCTTCAAATTATAAATTACGGCAGAATCATTTCATAATTTCAAAATATTTCAGTAGTGGTGCACGGGATTATGATCACACATGGGAAAGATAATGAGTTCAAGGAGGAGAGAGACCCTAGCAAGAGAGCAGGCTAGGGCTAGTAGCATACATGGGAAAGAGGGAATTCAAACAGTCACGCTAGGGAAAGGGGAGAACCTAACTTCATCTTAAGAGTATTAGGTGTATTTTTCAACCCTTTATGATTCTTTTCAAGGCTGTTTGCTGTGTTTTACGTCGTTTTTATGGGTCTTCTCAGAATTTTGACATGTTTTAACGATTGTTAGCATGTTGTTATGTTTTGCATTTTGCTCTGTTTTTGAGTGCTTACAGATCGTTTATAAGGCTTTTATAGGTTTTTCCAGTGCTAGCACAGATGTTTCGAGTATTTTTAACCCTGCAGTGGTCGCGTGGATCATAGTTACATTAAAGGTCGCACGGAGTCTCGCAGACGCCAATACGTTTCTGCGTTATCTATGTGTTTTTAACTCAATCATTTCAAATTTATGAGTGTAAACGTACTACTATATATAAAATTAAAGAGAAGATTACAATCTCACTGGTATATATATATATATATATATATATTATTGTTGTGATTTTTAGTTAAACATATAATCCACAAAGGTGTTTGCTGCATGAAACAACTTCTTCTCATTCAATACAAACTATGTGTGAAAATCCCTTATCGAAAAACAAATGTACTCTTAACATAATATACATAATGCAGTTTATACATTGAGCAGTACAATTAGCAATCAGCGCATACTTGCTGGGCATGTTCTAAACATTTGTTACAGCTGCGGCATTTATATTTGGTATATCGGTTCTTTGAACGATCACATTCACAGCACCTCTGTCTTTTTGTGCCTCGGTCTTATTTTGTAGTTTGCACTGCATGTTCAACTGGAAAAAGACTTTGAATGTCTCGTTTGAGGTTTCTTGGCAATGATGAACACTGAAAACGTAAACGCAAGTAATCATCTGCTAGATTACGTCCTAGAAGTTTCAAAAATTCACTGCGCCTGCTGCTAACATCAGAATTCTTTGCATGGTATATGATGTATTTGTGCATTTATAGCTAAAATGTTCATCATGCTATAAAAGATTACCATGGGCCATCAGTTGTTTTTTCTGGATACATTGTACGTGTTGCCCAATTGTTCCACAGTATCAACGCCCGATTTGGTTTATTATAGAAGGTTATCATTTCCGATTTTTTTCTTATCGCCAGACGTTGCACCAATTGCGTTATCATGATGCATTGTTGAAAGAACAACAACCACTTTGTTTTTCTTGGCAACATAAGATATTAGGGTTGCATTTTTCTAAAACTCAAAAAATGTTCCTACCTCCCGGTTTTTTTGCTTGTGTAAACTCTGGAGGAATTTCTGGTTTGTTCTTTCTCATGGTTTAAACCAGGGTAAGGTTATTCTGAAGCAAATAGTCAGCTAAATCTAAGGAACTAAACCAATTGTCCACGGTAATATTACGCCCAGTTCCTGAGATCACAGAAATGAGACGTTTCACAACATCTGCTGGTTGTTACTAACTTTGAATGGCCCTGCAGATTGTTTACCAGCAAAAATTTCTAGGTTGACGGTGTAATACATCCTAGCATCCACCAAAGGAAATATTTTAAGTTCATACTTATTTGGTTTGCTAGGAATGCACTTCCTGAAAAAAAAAATTGCCCTCAAAAGTTTCTAGTTTTCTATTAATAGTGCAGTACTCCCCAACTGAATAAGCATTTTTACAATTTTCTACAAAAGAAATAAATATTTCACGTATAGGGGCTAAATTATCAGCTTTCTTTCCTATTGTACCTGTTATCAAACGTCAAACAGTATAATATGAACATAATATCGTCTTTAGGCATTATCAGACGGCATAACTCAATTCCCATTTTATTTGAAGCCCATGTATCTTGGGTGTGTGTATAATTGTGTTTCCTAGACGCGCATATATACAATATTCCTAACAGCTTTTATTTCAATTACGTCTGTCAAGCGAGCATCCCGTTCCCTGGGATAATATCCTTGAACCTCAGAAATCTTTTCATTTGAGTACTCAACAACGCTAGATAACAAATCACTGTCGAAAAAGCATTCCCAACATTCCATGGGCGTTTTCGCATTTTTCGCGGCACCTTTTACTCCCGGTAAATCGGTGACACTATTCTGTCGTCGTGTGCGAACACTTTTTGGTGGACACACTTTTGACCATTTTGAAGATTTATTTCTTACCAAAAAGATTCGACTTGGTTATCACTGTCATTATCATTGGAGTCCGCTTCTTGCTCAGTGTCCGTATTTTCTTCTCTAGATTCCAATCCGTCTTCTTCCAAGTCACTATAAATATCAAACTCGTCACCAGATTCATCTTCTTCCTGCAACAGCCGGAGTACTATTTCCCGATCACGTGCATTTTCCAGGTTGTAGGTCTTCTTTGAGGTCATATTGGATCTGAAGATTAAAAGAAATTACTTACTTAGCAACAGCTATCGGTATTCATACGTAAACTACTATATAAAATAAAAAATAAAATATTCACCTTCAGTACCATGGAAGGTCACGTGGCATCTGGTAGACTCCAGCAACGCGGCTCCGGAAACAATCTCTTCCCTCGATCACTAAATGGAAAGTAATGCGAAGTTGATCAGCAAAATATGTTTGTATTTAGTTAATAGGAAGGTAGATGGCACCACAAGTCAGCCAAAGTAGCTTTTGATTAGCAACGTGTAAATAAAGAACACCTGGTGTCTGTGAGACGCCATTGCAGGTTGGCATTTCATACCATTTGGAGGGTGTTTAGGTCTTTAGGTCAGCAAGTTTCAGGGTACTCATCTAACCATTTGGTCTTTTTCAACTGATTTTACACATTTTGTGTTTATTTAGGTCTCTAAAGCTAATATTTTAGGCTTTTTCAGACTTTTTGCTCATGTTTTACATTATCTCTCTTAATCTTTGACATTTTTATAAGCACCTTCGTACGTTTAAGGACCATTTTTCAGCAATGATATTGTTTTCAAATGCATCTTTCGGGATTTGTAAGGTGATTTTAATGTTACCTCAGCTGTTTGAATGCTCTTAGTAACATTTCATATCATTTGGAGGATGTTTAGGACTCTAGGAACAGCTAGTTGCGGAGGATTCATCAGGCATTTTTGCTCCTTTACAGACACATCGAGTCATTTTGAAGCTATTTGGAACCCTAGAACAGGTATTTTAGGCTTTTGCAAAGCATTTTTGCTCACATTCTATGTTATTTTGCAATGTTTTCTAAAGCTTTTTGCCACTTTTACACACATTTAGTACGTTTTAGAACGTTTCAGTGATTGTGCTGCCTTTACATGCATTTTTCAGAAATTTAAGGTAATTTTAGCAGTGCCACAGCGGTGTCAAATGCTTTTTAATGCCATTCCAGGTCATTTGTTGGGTGTTTGGGACTTTAAGACAGATAGTTTCAGGCTATTGATAAGACATTTTAGCTCCTTTCTAGCCATCTCGAACAATTTTCATAGTATATTGGACTCTAAAACGGATATTTTGGACCTTTTCAGGCTCTTTACTACTATTTTACGGTATTTTCCAGGTTTTATAATGGTTTTAACACTTTTATAGACATTTTAGTTTATTTTGAGCCTATTCTGTAGTATTTTGTAGTGTTTTGTACTGCTTTCTGTGTCCCTTCAGATCAGGTACGACTTCCAAGTTATTCAGAACTATAGGTTAGTGTTAAGCCTTCAGGCAACAGGCATTTCAACCCACTTTGAATGTATTCTTTGGAAGCTCTTTATGGACTTTGTCACAGCGATGATGGTGTACTGACGATATTTTATAGGTGCGTTTGTTTAGGAACGGTTTTAAGCGTATTTGGGAGGATGTCGTTTTCATAATGCCTTGTAACCCATTTCTTATGGTTGAAATTTCTTTGTGGCATTTTATGTCAGTTTTTGTCGTTTTTGCAACCATTTTATACATTTCTGCAGTAATTTCTGTCATCTTCCAGTGTTTCAGACGTTTTCACACTATTTGTTATGTTTTGTTAAATTTTCATATACTCCAGGATGATATGATCGCTTTTATAGTCCATTCAATAGTTTTGCGGTTTTGTCATACTTTTCTCTAGTTTTGATTCTTTATGATCATTTATGTATGATGTTTGAGTCATTCCTTTAAGCGTCATATTATACATCGTTTTTGCATACCAATACATGTTCAGATAATAACTTTTAAAGCGAGGGCATATGCTTGCATGGTTTCCAGGCTTTCTTAGGTTGCAAATCTAATATGACATAACTTTTCGTTGCGCCATCTTCTTATTTGTATTTTTGTATAATGTCTCTCTTTTCGAAGCTGATACTAGAAGAATGCTCTATTTCTTTGTTATCTAAGGGTTTATTGTTTAGTTAACATTATGATTCTTTGAGTTTTATTCGTCTTTTGTTGCTTCTACAGCTTTTTTCTTTAAACAAGTTGTTTCTGTGTGAACTAAACTAAATTAACGACCCCGACCTTTTTGTTGAAGTGATCGATATAGTTTTTGAGCTATTGTTAGTATTTTCAGCTTTTATTTTTGTTCTTTGTAAAAAGATATCCGGCGTGGGAGATTATGTGTATCTCCTGTTTTATCTGGAATTGAGACTAGCATTAGAAATTTATTCTAATAAAAGAGTTCCCGCCGCCCAACATTCTTATTCTTTATATTCTTCTATTCTTATGTGTCTTGTGATAGCTGCATGGGAGTATTTGCAGTGTAAACTTCAAATTACCTGCCACGTTACCGATGAAGAGCGATGTATGAGGTATTCTCTCATGATATGTTTACAGCTCTGTAATGACCATATTCCATCATCAGCAATCACTCTTTTATCATTATGAGGCGATAGGCCGATTTTGTAAACTGTTACAAACGAAACGTTGTGCTGTTGTGACATAATAAAATTCATAGCAGTTCTTATTATTTCATTGTTTTTAAGACAATCTACATAGCTGTCGAACGTGATATACTGCTTAATAGCGCCCCATTTTATGTCTTTAATCTTTTTAATTATTCCTCCATCAATATCCAGAACATACATTTTAGTCCTCAGTACCACAGACCGCTGGATAATTTTCCGTTAGCATTATCCTTAAACGTTCTCAACACTATTCTATTTTGTGCTGAGCAGCACATGTGGCTTGCAGGTTAATCAGATATATCTAAATGTTGAAGAAATTGTAGTTTGTATTGGTATATGTCAGATGTTATGTCTCGGCGAATGAAACCGTCCGTATCCATGTAAGTAGATACAGAAAGTATGTCCTGGGAAAGATTAACATAATAATTAGAGCAAATAATTTGCATAATTAATAATTTCTATGAATTAATTCATTTGCATATGAAAAAATTTCCATATGAACATTTTTAGTAATAATTAGAGCAGTTTATTTGCATATCTGACAGCTGTCAATCATTGATGCATATTAATGGTCCCAAGGATCACGCCCCCACGGGAGATTGAGGGGTCATTTCCAATTGAAATTTAATGAGGAGTCTAATTATGGAATCGGAGTACACCTATTACTGCATAATAAAAACTTTATACATTACCTCATTTGAGTATATACTTAATCAATTTAATTGTGAATAAATAGACATTTCAAGGTATACGATCACAAGATGGCACCTTACTTTACCTGCTTGGACATGAAAAGATTTAGAAATATTTAATACCAACACTTAGTAAAGAAAAAAAACCAAATTTCAGCGTTTTATTTAGCGAAATACGCTTCAAAGTTCACCGAAATCACAAACTGATGAGAAATATAAACAGAACGGATCTTCAAATATATAACCCTTAGGTGAATTAAAACAATTCATAGCTAATAAAGGAAGTACATGACTCAGGGAAAAAGGAAAACAGGAATTACTTATTAGTTCACTTATTTATTATTTATTTCATTGCAGAGCTGAGTATAAGCTCGGAAAATGGACTTGATGGTGAGGGTGTGCATTCATCCAATACTTTGAGAATAAAATGTCCATGAGTCTTCAGTATGACAAAATTCAAATGAAATGCAATAGCGCTACGATGAACAAATATTGCACCAGCGGGAATCGAACCCTGGCCATCAGAACTTACATACACATGCACGCACACGCACGCAAACATGCACAAATCTCTAATACTTAGACATGAACACACATACACAAATATACGCACACATGCACGCGCAATACCACACACTTACAATCATTCACGCATACATGTACATCCCCCCACCCCCACACACTTAAAAGCATTCACACATAAACATGCACAAATCTCAAACATATACATAGACACCAACTTACAAATATACATACACAAACACGCGCACTCCCACACACACCCACACAGACACAAACACGCACAAAATCTTACATACATACACCTAAACACTTGCACGCACACATGCACGCACAATACCACAAACACACTTACACCCTTATATACACACACCTACACACACACGCACAAAATCTCACATACATACATATACAGAAACACACACACATACAAGCATTCACATATAAACACGCACAAATTTCATACATGCACATAAACAGACTTTCATACATACAAACACAAAGACACAGACCCTCACACATACACACACAAAATCTCACTCATGCACAGACAAACACGCGGAAAATGTCACATGCATACACATAAACACCTGCACGCACAACACCACATACACAAGTACACCCATACATACACATGCAGACTTGAAGGCACACACACAAACACGGACAAAATCCCACATACATACACATAAACACTTGCACGCACATATGCACGCACAATCCCTTACACACACACACTTACACCCACACATACATATGCACACTTGAGCGCAAGAACACACACAACCAAATACGCATACGCAGTTACAGGCACACATGCGCGCACAATCCCACACATACACAATTACACACATTCACAAATAAACACACAAATAGTCATACACAGTTACACGCCCATATCACGAACAATCTCACACATACATACACACACACACACACATAAACATTCTCATGTGTACACGCTCAATCTCACACGCACTTACACAAAAATTTCGCACATATACACACAGTTACACACATACACACAAACACGCATAAAATCTCACACATACACACGCATACACTCTGTGCATTCACACAGACAAAATATCACACATGCTCGGACAATCCCACACATACACTTACAAGCATTCACACATAAACACGCAAAAATCATATACATGCACATACACACACTTACACACACAAACAGGCACAATCCCACACACACTCACACACAAAATCCCACACATACACATACAAACACGCACAAAATCTCATATACATACACATACACACTTGCACGCACACATTCACGCACAATCCCACACACACCTACAAGCATTCACACATAAACACGCACAAATCTCATACATACACATACACACACTTACACATATATACACACAAACGCGCACAATCCATCACATCCACACACATTCACACACAAAATCTCACACTTACACACACAAACACGCACAAAATCTCACATACATACACATAAGCACTTGCACGCACACATGCAATCATAATCCCAACACACACATACACACACGCATACACCCTTGCATTCACACAGACAAAATCTCACGCATACATACACTTTCACGCACACATGTACGCACAATCATGCACACACACAAAATCTCACACATGCACACACAAAGTCCTTGAATTTATATAATATGAATGCTCGTACTAAGGCAGCAAGTCACATCTGAATTGAAACTGGTGCAGCAACATCCGAATCTATACTAAGGTTAAAAATAGACAAAAACAGTTTCTCTATCCCACGGTTACAAGCGAGACCACCCTCAGGCCGACCAGGCACGTATTGGCGGTGTCTCCCCTACATTCACACATTAACATTTCGGACTGTATTCATTATAACGAAAGAAAACACACCCTTACAGTCAAATCTTTTCATTTGACAAAATACACCTGCGGTGCCTTAAGTAAAGTTAAACACTACCAAAAAAAAAAAAAAAAAAAATACCTGGACAAAAATATGGGCGGGGAATTGCGAGCGAAATCTGCCGCTATTGTTAACTATGTAAAACAGAAGTGAAAAACACTTGTCATTCATAAATTATTGTAGTAGCTTTTCAACTTTACTTTAAAAGCGAAGCACCCCAAGACTACACGAGTTGTCTTAAAGAGAAATGTACGTCAATTCACGAAAAGGCTCTTATAACCTTAACAGGACAAATAAGAAAATATGTGACACTTCCGTTTTCATAAGTTGCTTTAACAGTTTGCAACCAGAGGTTAAATACACTAGGAAAAGATTTTCCATGAAAGAAACGGACCCAGGCTAACCGACACGGGCACAAATATAAGCGAACGAAATATGCCGCTATTGTCAACTATAGAAAATTGAAGAGAAAGACCCTGTCATTCATAAAATGTTTTAGTAGCTTTTCAATTTTACTTTTAAATCGAAGCACCCCACCAGACTTTGCACAAATTATCTTAAAAAAAACGCACGTCTATTCACGAGAAGATCCTTATAACATTTATAGGACGAATAAGAAAAGAATATGACACTCACGTTTTCATAAATTACGTTAATAGTTTGCTACTAGATGTTAAATACAATATTATAAAGAGAAAGCTTTTCGAACAAATAAATAGCGTTCAAGAAACAGCAGGTAACTCTAAGAAATGATTCACAAGTAGGAAACACACAAACCCCAGGCTATACGACAAGGTATGCGAAAACTCGGACTCAGAGCAGTCGCTTATTTGAAGCAAAGGTAGAAAGGACTGAAAAATGCGTATCAGCCTCGTTTAGCAAGGAGCTATTCATTTTAACTTTGTTCAAGATAGGATATTCACTTTAAACGTATTACAAAGCGTACACACACACAAATAACATTTTCAGTTTTAATTTAAATTTTCAGTGCTTTTAGCAATAATGCGTTATACTTACAGCTTCTAAGATTATCATAATAGAAAGTTTAAACAGAGCAATTGTCTCCAGATACACTCTAACAAATAATTCACATGTTTGAATAAAAAGTGCAATATGAGTGAGCTCAAACAGGCACTCATATGAGAGAATGGAAATAGTCAATTTCATTCAAATACTCACATGCAAATGCACACAATCAGGCTTTAGTATACTAATAATCAAAAGACACAAGTCATTACGGGCGCACCAACACTTACGAAACAGCAATCGAAAAGGAAAATAGAGCAAGCCTACTCATTTTCAGAATTACACTTATTCACCGGTATATCTTTTTCTTTCAGGAGATGAGTTTTTTCAAAATGAGCTACAGAACGCAAGAGAACAGTACGTAAAGTTACAGAAAACTTTAATTAATCGTAAGTCTAATAGAGATAACATATTCAAATTACATAATAATATCTGAACCTTCTCATTTTTAGGACAACCGAATCATGATGAATCTCAAAGCATAATTTATGTGTCTTCAGATGAAAGAACGGAAAAGAGACTAAATATTTTTAACAAAATAATGAGTCTTAATAGTAAATGTTTAATTCTAGTCTAATACATAATTTTTCATTGTTTCAGAAGAATATTCGTACTGTACCACTTCTCCCGCAATAAGAAACGAACGCAAGAGAGTAGTGCGCAAAAATTACAGAAAACTTTAATTAGTCATAATTTTAAAGAGATAACATATTCAAATTACAAAATAATACCTAAACGTTCTCATTTTCAGGAGGATCAAATCATGATGAATCTCAAAGTATAATTTGTGTGTCTTCAGACGAAGGTAGGGAACACAGACTAAATCTTTTTTACGACATAATTAGTCTAAATGGTAGATGTTTAATTCTAATCTAATACATAATTTTTCATTGTTTCAGAAGAATCTCCATTCTGTACCACAACTCCCGCAATAAGAAACAGAATGCAGGAGAACAGTACGTAAAAGATTACGGAAAACTTTAATTAGTCATAAGTCTAATAGAGATAACATTCAAATTACATAGTAATACCTAAACCTTCCCATTTCCAGGACAATCCAATCATGGTGAATCTCAAAGTATAATTTATGTGGCTTCAGACGAAGTTAGGGAAAACAGACTAAATATTTTTAACAAAATGAGTCATAATATTAGACGTTTATTTCTAGCCTAATAAATCTTTTTTCATTGTTTCAGAATAACCTTCATATTGTACCACAACTCCTGCAAGAAGAAACAGAATGCCAGAGATAAGTACGTAAAAAATTACAAAAACTTTAGTTAGTCATAAGTCTAATAGACGTCACATTTTCAAATTACATAATAATACCTAAACCTGCTCATGCTCCGGACAATCCAATCATGGTGAATCTCAAGATATAATTTATATGTCTTCAGAAGAAGGTAGGGGAAATAGACTAAATATGTTTTACGAAATAATTATTCTTAATAGTAGATATTTAATTCTAGTCTAATACATAATTTTTCATTGTTTCAAAAGAATCTTCATTCTGTACCACAACTCCCGCAATAAGAAACCGAACGAAAGAGAACAGTACGTGATAAATTACACAAAACTTTAATTAGTCATAAGTCTAATGCAGATAACATATTCAAATTACATAATAATACCTAAACTTACTCATTTTCAGGTCAATCCAATCATGATTAATCTTAAAGTTTTTGTTGAGCAATATCGCGGATTCATCGTTATTTAAGGGTTATGGAAGACTGAAAAATAAAGGAAAATTTCTGTTCATAATAATGTATCTATTAAGGATTCTTTGTCATTGAGGTTAATACAGTTGAATGTTAACCTGAATATATTTTATTAATGTTTCAATGCATTTGCATTTTTCAAAATTGCCTTTTTAAATAAATTGTTTACCATGTAATTAACAGTTATTTTTGTCACACTAAATTATGGATTATAAAATGTTGTGATCATATTAGTTAGTTTTGGGTGTCAACAACATTGGTATTATATATCAGTAATTACGAAAGAATCAAAAAGCCGAGAATTTTGCTATGATCGGATGGTTTAGCTTATGTTTAGTTTTTTATGGTTGATAATCAACGCGTGGTTGAAATATATATATATACATATATATACACACACTTTTTCTGGGTGTAATTTGAGGCGATGCATAAACCTTAAAATGTTTACACTGGTGTGTTTCTTCTTGTAGTAATTCTACTGTTATTGCAGCCTCTATGCGAATTTGATGATTTCATTTTTCTAGTATTTCAAATTCGTGAACTTGTACAATGATTGTATTTCGAGACCCGGAATTCAATGACAAAATTTCTGTTTTTCTTATTTAGAAAATTGAACATTCGTGTCTGGGGAATACTTTTTAAGTATGGTGCATATTGAATTCTTATGCTGGACAATAATTCTCATATTCCAATATTACGACACAAAATATTAAAAAATGTTTAATTTTTCAGTAAAAAGTTAAAAGTTTGTTTAAAATGTGTCATATTAATGTTTTCATAGTAAAAAAAGAAAGAAAGAAAAATGTATATATTGAAATCTGTGTGCATTGTCTCTACTGGTCTGAATCTAAGATTTTGGTCATCTCTTTCTATGACAAGATAAATATCGTTAATCTCCAAATGCTATGTGGTTTTAATGTTGGGATATTCGATTCTTAAATGTTTATGTAACTTTCTTATTTAATTTCAATTAAAACTACCATAATCTGATAAGTAGCATAAGTTCTATATTATATATTAGAGAAGAATTAAGGATGTGAATTTGGTTTTTCTTTAGCTAATTAATACAGTGCTATGAAAAATAAAACTATTTATTTAAAAATAATTTATTACAAAAATTTACATTTTTGTCTATGCGTTTTTGCAAAAATTCTTGAATTTGTGTGTGTGAATGCTTGCAAGTGTGTGATTTTGTATGTATGTGATTTTGTGTATGAGCGTGCAAGTGTGCATATGTGTAACTGTGTGTGCCTGTGTGTGTAGGTGTGTAGTGTGTATGTGTATGCATAGGAGAAATTCTCTCTGTGTGTTTGTTTCCGTGCAAGTGTGCATGTATATGTAAATTGTGTGTATATGAGATTGAGCGTGTTTATGTGTTTAGGCTTGTAAGTGAATGTATGTGTGGGATTGTGCTTATGTGCCTGTGTGAGCGTGCCTGCAAGTATGCATGTGTGTGCATGTGAGAGGTTTTGTGTGTGTGTGCGTATCCAAGAGTGTGTGCGTATATGTGTGTGCGTGTAGGTGTGAATGTGTGTGTATGTGTATGCGTGCGAATGCATACGTGTGCATAAGTGTATGTATGTGTATGTTTTGAGTGTATGCGAATATTTTGAATGGTGTAATGGTTGCTGTGTGAGTGTAAGGTCTTTCGTGTGTGTATAAGGGTGTGTTAATGAGTGTAAGTGTGCATGTGTATTTATGTGTGCATGCGTGTGCATGTGTGTATACATGTGTACGTGTGTGAGTGTATGCGCATATTTTGAATAGTGTAATGGCTGCTGTGTGAGTGTGAGATCTTACGTGTGTGTATATGTAGGTGTGTTAATGCGTGTAAGTGTGCATGCGTGTGCAAGTGTGTATGCATCTGTATGTGTGTGAGTGTATGCGAATATTTTGAGTGGTGTAATGGTTTCTGTGTGTAATATCTTACGTGTGTATGTGGGTATGTTAATGCGTGTAAGTGTGCATGCATGTGCATGTGTGTATGCATGTGTATGTGTGAGTGTATCCGAATAATTCGAGCAGTGTAATGGTTGCAGTGTGAGTGTGAGATCTTACGTGTGTGTGTTAATGTGTGAGTGTATGTGAAAATTTTGAGTAGTATATTGGTTGCTGGGTGAGTGTGAGTTCTTACGACTACGTGTGTGTTAATGTGTGTATTCATTTTAATCTCTGAACAAAAAACGCTGATGTCGTCTGTATAACTATTTTTTCTAGTCTCCACTCTCTCTTTTCTTGATGGAAGAATTCTGGCAGCATCATTCCTAGAAAAAGCATAAAGACAAAAATGTGTTATTGTTAAACATTATACAGAAAGGAATGCAATGAATTTAAAGTGTGATATATTAACGTTTCATTGAATTATGTA
Organism: Hymenopus coronatus; assembly: GCA_030762935.1. Lineage (NCBI taxonomy): Eukaryota > Metazoa > Arthropoda > Insecta > Mantodea > Hymenopodidae > Hymenopus > Hymenopus coronatus. The sequence continues at coordinate 305,006,686 of CM060900.1, read as the reverse complement.
TATTAAGGTTTGGATTCTCAATCGTTGTTTGCTGAGATACTTCTGTTTATTTATCTAAAAATGCAAGACAATGTAAAGTTGGAAATCTTTATTTCTATTAGCCAGCATTTGTTGTAAATATTATATAATTTCTACATTTTTAAGGTGCTATCATTTACGTACCAGCAACTGAATCAATAGTTAACCATTTTATTGTGATTGGTCATTCAGAACTAAAAGATTCTGAAACAATGAAAAACTATGTATTAGAACCAGATTTAAATATCTGCTATTAAAACTCATTATTTCGTAAAACAAATATTTGGTCTGTTTTCCCTATCTTCGTCTGAAGACTATTAATTATACTTTGAGATTCATCGTGATTGGAGTGTCCTGAAAATGGAAAGGTTCAGGTATATTATGTAATTTGAATATGTTATCTCTATTAGACTTATGACTAATTAAAGTTTTCTGTAATTTGTTTACGTACTATTCTCTTGTGATCTGTTTCTTATTGCGGGAGTTGTGGTATAGTATGAAGATTGTTTTGAAAAACTGAAAAAAATGTATTAGACTAAAATGAAACTTTTCCTATTAAATCTAATTATTTCGTATAACATATTTAGTCTGTTTTCCTTAACTTCGTCTGAAGACATATAAATTATGCTTTGAGATTCATCATGATTGGATTTTTCTGAAAATGAGAAGGTTCAGGTATTACTCTGTAATTTGAATATGTTATCTCTATTAGATTTATGACTAATTACATTTTTCTGTGATTTTTACATACTGTTCCATTGCGTTCTGTTTCTTATTGCGGGAGTGGTAGTACAGTATGAAGATTCTACTGCAACAATGAAAAATTATGTATTAGACTAGAATTAAACATCTAATATTAAAAATCATTATTTCGTAAAAAATATTTAGTCTGTTTTCCCTACGTTCATCTGAAGAAACGTAAATTATACTTTGAGATTAACCATGACTGGGTTGTCCTGAAAATGAGAAGGTTAAGATATTTATATGTAATTTGAATATGTTATCTCTATTAGACTTATGACTAATAGTGTTCTGTAATTCTTTACGTACTGTTCTCTTGCGTTCTATAGCTTATTTTGCAAAAACTGATCTCCTGAAAGAGAACGATATATAAGTGAATAAATGTATTGCTGAGAATGAGTAGTCTTGATCTATTTTCCCTTTCCATAGCTGTTTCTTTTGTGTTGGTGCGCCCGTAATGACTTGTGGCTTTTGATTACTAGTATGCGTGCGCATTTGCATGTTAGTATTTTAAAGAGATTGACTATTTCATTTTCTCATGTAAATGTCTGTTTGAGCTCACTCATATTGCATTTTTATGCTAACATTTGAATTATTTGTTAAAGTCTATTTGGAGACAAGTGCTCAGTTGAAACATGCTATTATGATAATCTTAGAAGCTGTACGTATAACGCATTTATGCTAAAGTGACTAAAGGTTTAAATTAAATCTGTAAATATTGTGTATGTGCGTGCGTGCTTGTAATTCGTTGAGTTACTGTGAGAATTGATGGATATGCAAGAGTGTGAATTATTTGGTAAAGTTTATTTGGAGACAATTGCTCTGTTTAAAATTTCTATTCCAATACCTGCCTGATTGGCCTTAGGGTGGTCTCGTTAATAACCTTGGGAGAGAGAAATTTTTTGTGGTATTTGTCCATTTTTAACCTTAGTATAGCTTTGGATGTTGATAGACCAGTTTGAATTCAGGTGCCTCTTGCTGCCTTAGTAGCATTCATATTATATCAATTCAAGGAAGTTGTGTGTTTGTGTGCAATTGTGTGTGTATGTGTGAGATTTTGTGTGTGTGTGCATGATTGTGCGTACAATTGCACGTGAAAGTGTATCTACGCATGAGATTTTGTCTTTGTGAGTGCAAGAGCGTATGCGTGTGTGTGTGTGTGAGTGGGTTTGTGCATGCATTTGTGCATACAAGTGTATTTGTGTATATATGTGAGATTTTGTGCGTCGTTGTATGTGTATTTGTGTAAGCGTGAGTGTATGTGTGAGATTTTGTGCGTGAGTGTGGGTGTGTGGGATTGTGCTTGTTTGTGTGTGTGCGTAAGTATGTGTATGTATGAGATTTGTGCATGTTTATGTGTGAATGCTTGTAAGTGTGTGTGTGGGATTGGGCGTGCATATGTACGTGGAAGTGTTTATGAGCATGTATGTGAGATTTTGTGCGTGTTTGTGTGTATGTGTGTAGGTGTGTGTCTTACGTGTGTGTATAAGGGTGTGTTAATGAGTGTAAGTGTGTATGTGTATGTATGAGCTTTGTATGTGTTTATTTGTGAATGCTTTTAAGTGTGTGTGTGGGTGTAAGTGTGTGTGTGAGTTTGTGCGTGCATGTGTGAGATTTTGTCTGTGAATGGAAGAGTGTATGCCTGTGTATGTGTGAGATTTTGTGCGTGTTTGTGTGTCTATGTGTGTGTCTATGAGCGAGGTTTTTTTTTGTGTGTGCGCGTGTGAGATTGAGAGTGCATACCTGTAAATGTTTATGTGTGAGATAGTGCGTGAAAGTTGGCGTGTAACTGTGTATGAGTATTGATGTGTGCATGTGTGAATGTGTGTAAGTCTGTGTGTGGTATTTTGAGTGCATGTGTGCGTGTAATTGTGTATGCGTATTTGTGGGTGTGTGTGACTGCGTTCAAGTGTGCATGCGAATGTGGGTGTATGTGTGACATTTGGTGTATGTGGGTGTGAGGGATTTGGCGTTTATGTGTTTGAATTTCTGTAAGGGTGTGTACGCGTATGTTTGAGATTTGTGCGTTTATGTGTGAATGCTTGTTGGTGTGCATGTGTGTGTATGTATGTATGTGTGTATGTGTGTATGTATGTATGTATGTGAGATTTTGTGCGTGGTTGTGAGTGCGCGAATGGGTGTAAGTGTGGGTGTGTGTGGGACTGTGCGTGCATGCGTGCAAGTGTTTATGTGATCGTATGAGTGATTTTGTGCGTGTTTGTGTATGTGTGAGGATTTGTGTGTGCGACTGTGTGTGAAATTGTGAGTGTTTATGTAAGTATTTGGGTATTGGGTGTGTATGTAAATGTATGAGATTTATGTGTGTTCATGTGTGAAACCTTGTAAGTGTGTGTGTGTGGGATTGTGCGTGTATGGGTGAATGGTTGTGTGTGGCATTGCGCGTGCATGTGTGCGTGTATCTGTGTATGTGTGTGCATGTGTATATATGAGATTTGTGCGTGTGCGTGCAGGTGTGAAAGTATATGTGAGATCTGATAGCCAGGGTTCGATTCCCGCTGGTGTGATGTTCGTTCATCGTAGCGCTATTGCATTTCATTTGAAGTTTGTCATACTGAAGACTCGTGGACATTTCATTCGCAAAGTATTGGATGAATGCACACCCTCACCAATAAGTCCATTTTCCGAGCTTATCCTCAGCTCAGCAATGAAGTAAAAAATAAATAACTTAAATTAGCAATTTCTCTTTTCTCTTTCCTTGAGTTATATACTTCCTTTATTAGTTATAAGTTGCATTAATACACGTAATTTTTATATATTTGAAGATCCATTCTGCTTATATTTCTCATCATTTAGTGATTTCAGCGAATTTATGAGCGTATTTCGCTAAATAAAATTCTGACATTTGGTTTTTGTATTACAAAGTGTTGGTAGTAAATATTTCTAAACATGTTCATGTCCAAGCAGCTATAGTAAGATGCTATCTTGTGATCGTATACTTTGAAATGTTTATTTAGTCGCATTAAATAAATATAGTAAATGTTTAAATTGGGTAATATATTAAGTTTTTATTATGCAGTAATAGGTAAAATCCGATTGCATAATTAGACTCCTCATTAAAGTTCAATTGGAAATGATCCCTCAAAGTCCCATGTACCTCAATAATTGCCGATGTTTTCAGCGAGGGGGCGTGGTCTGCGAAGGGCATGGCGCCGGGGCGTGGTCCTTGGGCTCATTAATATGTACCAATGATTGATGTATGTCACATATGCATATAAACTGCTCTAATTATTATCCAAATTATTATATGGAACTATTTTATATGAAAATGAAATAATTATGCAAATTAATTAATTATGTAAATTAATTGCTCTAGTTGTTATGCAAATCTGGTCCAAGACACACCCTCTGTATCTACTCATGTACACAAGCTTCAGGTTTTCAATCCCATAGTACGGCAATTGCACATCAAATTGGCAGGAGTATATGAGAGATTTTGGGTAATCTAGCACGCTCATTCCAACGTATATTGGCTTGTTGAATATTATCTGTCATGATGGCATATTAAAAGCTGCCAGGTTAGGTCCTATATACTTCTATCGATGAATTTAGTCTTAGCAATCAGCTATTACGTATTTTCTCGTTTGCCACAAGCCATATATCCATTCAATTTCGTATGTTCTGCATGGCTTTTCCAAACATAGCATTTTTGAATACTTTGTATAGATTCCGTTTCACAATTATTTCTAGCCTGCTAGCACAGCTTGTTATTAAACGCTATGTAAGGTTTAAATCAACAGGGATGTTAAAATTGTTGCACACGATGGATTTTTGCCAATCCTAGATTATGTGAAAGTGCCTGTTTTAACGTCATGTAATGAATATACTTCCTCCAACTTCAAACTTGCGTAATTCGTTTTTTATTCTAGAATCGTTTAGTTTCAGACGTTTAGGCAACAATGGTAAATCATTATGAAGAAGCTCAGTAAAATAATCAACATCAACTTCAAATATATATCCAAGAGGATACCTTTCTTTTCGTGTTTCGATGTTAATGGTGTCAGGAGAAACCAATTGAAATCCTCCATATAATGCATAGACCAAACATATTGGCTATTTGCATATTCGTAAGTGATAAATTGTGTTGGTTTATTAGGATCGAAGACATTCGTATAGGAGTTGTTAGCCTGGGCATACCGATGAGAAACCTGACAATGTCCTCCCCTTATGCCAGAGTCTACTATGAGAAATTGTTCATAATCTATAAATAATTCTAGCTCAGTTCCGGTATACAAAGCGTTCCATGTAAGCCCTGGAGATGTAAAGTAATGTAGAGGAACCACTTTATGAGTATTCAATGTTTGCTAGCTGAAGGTTTCAAAAAGATCTGCGAGTAGCAGCACATCTGCGGTTAAGTAGAAGTCACTGTATTCTCCCAAATATCGGATATTAAGTTGCACCCATGCATTTTTAGTATGATCGTACTCTTGATCAAGGATTTTCTTTTTCTTCATTTGGTCTATCGTAGAAAGCTTTATTTGGAGGCAAGCATGTTTCTTTCAGCACATCCCATGACGATCTGAAACCGTAAAGGAATATTCCTTTGCCTGTCATTAAACCAATCTTTTCTTCTCCAAAGTACATGCGTGTCTCAGGCAACGACGTCAGGGTTTTTGTTAATTTATCCGAACTTGAAATAACAAAACGGCATGTATCCACAAACCGAAGCTTAATATCTCCAACATGCTTCTTTAATGATATATACTTATCTCCTGAGCACGGAATCGCCTCTACTCTTTCGCTTGTACAACGTAACTGTTTAATGATGCAAAGAGCATTATATCCCCTTGTGTGGAGCATGAAGACAGGAAAATATTTCAGTATTTTACAGGCCAGATTGCACTCATTATGAAGACTTTCACGATATTCACAAGCCAAATGTTCATGATCCCTAACTTTCCAGTTTTCTTCAATGAATTTTTATTGCAGAGTAGCATTCGGTAGATGACTCGAAATCCTCCTGTTGTTCATCCGGTAGTTTCAAAGGTTTAATCAGATTTGTATATACTGTTAAACTTATTGCTAAGAGATATTAGATATTCCATTAACTTCTCAGCAGCACCGTATCACCTGTATACATAAGGGTCAGTAGGAATATCAGACTGCGGTTGTTCAACAGATGACGCTGGTTTGACGTAAACAGCGAAACTCATTGGGGAATGCTTCTGATAGATTTCTGTAGAGATATCTTCTGGATTAGATGCACGTTAGTAATACGGATTGAGAATACTCTCAAAATCCGCATAGATCACATAGGGAGTTTGAGTATGCTTTCCACATTTTTAAAGTGAACGATCGAGGTTTTCTTTGTGGGCATAACTATCCTAGCGTTAGCATGCTTCGTGCAGATAGTAGCATGTTTGTGAACTTTTTCCCCTCCACTTCGTCCATATCGGTATCAAAATGAGCGAAGCAGCGTTTATAAGTGTACTCTCGTCATTTATCTTTTTTATTTTGTTCTAGAATAAGCTTGTCAAAGTTGATGTATACATAGGGATGCATACCATTTTCATCACTCAAGATGATCAGATAATTCTTCCTCCACAATCTTTGTTGTATACACCTTTTTCTTATTATTCAGTCCAAACACCTTGATGGATATATTGTATATCTTTTCAAATGTCCGGATTTCAGACAAAGACGTAAGAAACGTGATACACTTGACGTCATATTTATTTTCCAGCTGATTGTATTTGCTGACACGTTGAGGATCCTTCTGAATGAATTTTGCGCGGATGCCGTACAAAGAGCATCTCTCATTCTCATGGTTCTGAGGGTTCACACGCGCTTTCTTTGCTTCTATAGATGCAGGTAGATAATTTGCTTCCGCGAAGGTGATTGTACTTGCTATTTCGAAGGCGTACCCCCTCCAATGTAAGCAGAACCCAAATACTTCCAGTTAGTTTTGATCTCTGCATTTCAGCAGCCACTTTTTGTATTTCGTCTCCAAAATGGCGTCTAAACCAATTTCTAGAACACTTATCTGATTCCTGGTTTTGCAGGTCTTGTCAGTAGTTTCTCCAACACTACTGACAAATTGCCATTCCACCAACAGATTAATCTTCACAGCTTTATGTATGGAGAGCTCTTTTTGTACAGATTGCATAATCCTGTGTTTAGCTTTGTGCAGGTAAGTCTTCATGTCTTTGCTCGAATTGCATCGGATGAAGTAAGATTTCAGACGCCCTTCAAACAATGTCTTATACTCTTTCACGTCTCACTCATTTTACATTGTAGTCTATAGTTGATGTCTGGTGGACTCGGATTTTTTGTTTTCCTCAAAGGAATGCCTGTACCGCAATGCTGTTCATGAAGAATTCCATTTTATCCACTGCTTAAGGACACAGCACAGTGTTTGCGTTTGAAAAGGTGTCCGCAGCTCATTTTATGCCGCTTCTTGTTATAGCTCCTTTATAAGATTTGCCGCACTTAATACAACTGTATCCAAGTGTAGATTTGGTAGACATTTCGCTGAATGTAGCTTGCTGCATGTCTCCAATGTAATAAATGCTTTTTTACGTATGATCAAATCATCAGAAGTTTTCTCACCTTTACACATTTTTGTCGCAACTGATGGCTGGTTTCATTGGGAGGAGCTGAGGCACTCGACTCGAAGCAAAGTGACACAACGTTGATCTACTTTGTTTTTTGTTTTTTTAATGGGCGGCCCCACACCCGCCATCCGCGGTGACGAACATCTTCAAGGGCTACGTCGTCTCCCCATGCACAAGCAGTTAGTAAACAAAAACATGCAAGGGCTGGGAAGGGTGCTGTTACTCTATGGCACTACAAACGTACATGTTAATCAGATTCCGCTAATGCACCCTGGTAAGTACAAGGTATCGTGCAGTGCTGGTATGCAATGCATACGAGCTGGTGAATGGTAGAGCAGGCCAGGGCAACAAACAAGACTGAAATTCTGAGTGTTGCCGAGGGAGGTAGGACGGGCCTCTAGGGATCTTCGTGTATGGGAATATGTTGAGTGGTTCTGGAGGAAAGATAGTGAGGTTTTGAATGTGGTGGATTAAGCCTGGTGCGGCCAGGATCTGTTGGCTATTAGGAAGTCTACGTCTAGTCTATTGCCGTAACTATGTATAATGAATCTAAATCTACAATACCAGAGAAAATCTTAAACGTGTCCATTGCGTTGTATAGTTAGTGGTGGGTTCCAATCATGTCCGAGTGCAAGCTGTGTCGAAAGCAGTTAGGGGCCCTCCTTCCCCCGGATCCGCTCTGCGAAGCAGAGACTTAGAGGGGATCCGTGGTTCTAATCTAGGGGCGAGCATGGTTGTCGTAAGGAATCTAGCCTGAGGGTCCAAGCTCATGAACGGGGTACAATGGCGCAGGTCAGTGTATTGTTACAGTTGGGGGGGCCCTGATCCCCTTGGGCCGCCCTGTGAGCAGGGTCTTGGAGGAATGGCTGTGAAAAGAGAGAGATAGTATGATTAGTTAAGTGTTTAAAGGAATTGAGGGAGTGAAAAAGAGGAGAGGTCAATGCAGAAGTGGGCTGAGACTGTAGTTGCCGTGTCAGTCTGGGACCAGGAAGTCCAGGTAGTCTTGTATGTCTTTTGGTGTGATTGTTTCAGAGGTAACAAGGATGTATCCACTTAAACGTGGGAAAACGAATAGTCAGTATCACCTTGTATTTCACTTCAAAGGTTTCTCCATTAACAGATATTCACTGAAGTTGACATTTTTGAACTTTGGATGACGAGTGATGCTGAAATGGATAAACCATTTTTCGTTTACGAGAGACGCAGAACTTGTTGAATCGAACAAGACTACCAATAAATATATCCCTACGGTGACCTGGACGAGAGGTTTAGGAGGAGTTTGACGACCCACCATACGATGCGAAAGTACACAAGAGCGATACTTTCGATTTAGTCATAAAAGGTGCGAGGGTCTATTATCATCTTGGACGACACCATTATACTACGAAGGTGACACGCGGGAAGCAGGACACTGCCTAAGCTTATGGTCAGCGGCGCCACACCTGAAACGTCTAGAAGAACTCGGGCTCGCACTTATGCTACAGGATTGCAATGCCGTATTATTTTGGACCGGCTGAGGAGGTCGGCAGGTAACATCCAAGCTGCGTAACCAATTGGCCTCACTTTCTTCAGTAAAATGGGATAACATCCTCTAGCTGAGCAAACGTAGTCGGCTTCAACATGAAGACGAAAGCTGAACGTGCCCTGGATGTTAACCACAAGAGAATAAATTCGACTATTTATTCTTCAGAATCAGATACCTTCAAAATCTGAGCAAACTAACGCACATTTTGCATAACGTCCGCAAAAGCTTCATTATAATGCTGCGGGTGTAGGTAAAGAGTCTATATGTGCGAAGCGGAACAAAGGAATTCAAAACCTCATTGTGGAATGCACCCAATGGAGCGACGTGTGATTTCGCTCTGCGTAGTAGTGAACAATCTGTCCTTTGATTTCACGACAGTAATTTCATATTGTAAATGGGTGACTCCGAACAAAGAAACATAACCACTAACCCTAACTACACATTATAAGAAAACAACCGTCGAGCCCATGTCTGTCACTTCGAAATCTTTAAACAAGGCCGCTAATTCTGATCTTAATTATGATGGCGGAATCGTAAATTGAACGCTTCGAAAATATTTACGAAGATAATCCACTCGTTGTATATAACTAGAGAGACGGGTAGCAATCCTGCATTTTTTGTGCTTTAAAAATTTCGTTTCCAAATCCCAACCAGTAAATCAATCGATAGATTCAGATAAGTCTCGTTCACATAAAGTCGGAGTACCTACCAGCAAAAGTGCTTATTAGCGAATTTGACCAGCGGATGGCTTTTTACCTGCCGAAATATGTCTAAAATGGCAGCCAAGTCGGCAGACGCCGAAATATCACTCCCGTGAATACATATTTCAAACCGTTATGCTTACGTAATAAAGTGGGATCCTGCACTACCACCATAATAGTGAATACGAAAAATAAACCAATCCAAAAATATACAAATAACCCAATAACCACTCTCTGCTGCCATTGGTAATGACTTCCTTGGGGATAACTCCCACATAGTCAGAAATATAGTTCAGAACGTGTAAACAAACAGTGGTTTAGTGGCAACCGGGATCGTCTGGAAACGTCAGATACTTAAATTGCATGGTGCTTAATTGTGAAAATACGGTCGTTAAATTTTCCATTAAACTCATGTTTATTACATCCATCATATTATAGAATAATAATGTTGATTGGGCAAATAACAGCTAAGGTAAATAAACTACAAGAGACAATAACAGAATAACATATATGTTCAACAAATAATGCCCTCAATAATAATGCTTAACAAGCAATTTAAAATAGTCCTCCATCCAAAATTTAACATATTTCCCTTTGGTAAAATCCCCAAGATTTTCTGGTAATATCCAAAAGTTTTAAAAGCATTTTACATTCAGTAAAAAACCGCAACGCAAGTATTGCAAGGCAATACTTCGGCTATCAGAAAACCCTTACAGGATTATATAAGTCGGTAAATGACGGCTAATGTGCCTTACCAGAGGTTACGAGCTGGATATTACAGCATAGCAGGCTGAATGGATACTACCTCCCTGCATGGCCACGCCGGCCCAGCAAAGCTGCACGTGATAGTCAGCCCTTGCTACAAAAAACAGAATTATGGAAAAGTGCCAAGCACGCCAACGGGGAATAGAGGAAACACAAACCCCACAAACAGGTCGTGAGGACCGCATTAACCGGCCGGGGGGATCAAAGTGCTCACCACGTCTCACCGCCCATTACTGCACCCCATCCATGACATCTGTAATGAACCGAGATGGGGCACGCAACGGCCGGGTGGTAGGCTAAAATTCTTAGTGAATTGTGCCACGGAGTCAGCCAAACCCCATAAATGTACCAGAAAAGTACAGTGTAATACTCTTGTTGCGCAGTACCTTACAAATCTCTACTGTGTTTAAAGAAATTGGTAATTGCATTCAAAATTACATAATACAAGTCGTACTTTCGACGATTTTGTCAAATAAAACACATATTCTGGATATTCCTTTCGTTCAACATAAAGGAATTATTTGTCAAGGCTGGTAACTAATGTCAGAAGGAAAATCGCTCAAGTTTATAATGTGTTTAGTACGTTACGTTAGAGCATACTCAAAACTTGATTCAGACAATTTAGTACCAGTGGAAAATTTTAAATTTGTTTTTCTCTTTCAAATTTGTTTTCCCTTAAACAGATTCAACAAAATATTCATTTTGGTCCATGTGTTGATTAACATACTTCAAAACTAATGTCAATGAAACATTCAAAGGCTCGTCGCACAATAACCGCATTGGCTAATGACTAGGAACAAATATTTCAATTAACCTGCCTCAATTAGAAGAGTCTTCAAAGAGCAGGATGTCGAATATAAATGTCTTCATTCTGAAGTGTTTAATAACGTTGATAACTCTCCTCTATTCTAAATTGAGAAATTTCAACTTATTGTCACAAGAAAACTACATACCAGTCTCCCAAAGCCAGATTTCAAATTTTTTTAAACCCATATGGAAGTTTCTTCGACGCCATTCAATTGGGAAGAGAACTGATAGTAGTGTGCAGTACAAGAGTTCAGAAATAAAATCACATACACACTATCACTAAAACATTTTAAAGCGCTCAACACCATAATTACTGAAAACAATAAAGTGCTCACTTACAAGATGCAATTCACACCTGTGCTGACAGCATGTTAAAGAATGGTTTAAAAGGCTAACAAAGCGCTACGCAATAAAAATACTTAGGTATGTACATATATGTACTGGAAACATATGAAGATATATAGTATTTGCAAAATCTTACACAATAATACTAAAAGCAATGAAGATTATATTGCGCATTGATTTAAGTGTCCTAAAAGCGTGTGAAAAAATAATGTATCTACAAAATGGTACACATCAGAAGGAAACACTTTCGAATGTACATATTTGCAATATTTTATTTATTCATTCATTTGTTCTGGCGACATGGGATGGCACCTCTTATATTCAGGAAAGTGTTTTATATTTGGTTGAATAATATTACTAGCAAGATATAATACAGATAACAGATTATCATCATTTAAATTAGACCGACTAATGTCTGTTAAGTGAAATGCCTGGTAGTGTTCCACTCCCTTGCTTTCCGAGCTCCTCATGCCTGCGCTAGAGGGATAGTATCCAATTCGCCTCATCAGGATGACATCACATTAAGTATGAACTTTTGTCACTAGTGGGATTGTATCACACTCCCTTCATTGCGATGACATTGATGACGACGAAAATAAATAATGAACTTAAGCCTGAGCTGACATTTCTCCGGGTAATTTTTGCGTTTTGTTTTAAATTACGCAAAGCTATGGAACTACAAACGACCCTAACAGCCAGAAAGCTCTAAAGGCTATACTTACAATTCGATAAACTGACCAGACGTATCGGATGGTGTCTATACTACAGGCAAAGTTTATTACATTCACTCTTTTCTTATTGATCCATTTATACCCCACTTATAACTCAAATGGTCATATCGGCGGCGTTTTGCCGTTAGAACATATTACCTATCGGCAATGCTGTTAATTCTTTTAAGGTTTTCATTAGATTTCTGTGTTTTGGGGGGGCTTATACGTTATATATTGGCCAGTTCATTCACACTTTCAGACCCTAGGGAGGTTAAAAAATAATCTTGACTGGACAAAAAAGTCACATCCCAGCCAGAAGTCGTACCCGGGATACTTGACAAACAGAATACGTATTATTTCTGGTATAAGAAATTGGATGCCAGAGTATAATGTAAAGGTTTTCTTTTATTTCTTTGTGTCTTTCTTCCTTTATTTATTTATTATTGTGCTATGCTTAGTACCGATCAGTCATATGGATTACGTTGCCACGCTTCATGGGCGTGTTGGCTTAGTGTACTAAAATATTGTTCTTAAAATCAACATTTGTGCTACCTCCAGAAATTAGCTATTTTCTCTTAAATGTTACATTAGGTACCTTCATTAAATATTGTGACAGTGCCGTCTTTGAAGTGATTATAACATTTCCTTGGTATATGAGTAATCGCAGTGTGAGACCTTGGGAAACAAGACCATGCGTGCACAACATGGAAGAGTGCCTGGAAGTTATTGGCACCTCTCCATCTAATATGTTCATGTTAGGCTCGCTTAAGATCACATGGACTTGTTAGATTACACCAGCTTAGGATAGCCGTAGCTTTGGCTAGACTAGATAAGATTAGGCTAGGTAGAGATCGTTATATTACTATCGCTTTCTTGCTAATGTTTGGTTGTGCATGTCTTGAATATCTTCAATCAATATGATTATGAAGTTGGGATTTCCACTGAAAGCTACCAATGCATTGCAAATTCCAGCAAAATTAGTGTGATTTTAATTTTTATGTAATTGAATGTTTATGGTGTGGTATATGTTTCCGAAAATGTTTTAAGTGTAAAATAGGACTATGTAGTTGGGATCTACATTGAAAATTGGTAGTATGTTTAGTGTTTGGGTAAAATTGATATGATTTTAATTTTTAGGCAACTGTAAGTGTATGGTATGCTGGATGCTTCTGAAAATGTTTTAACTATAAAATATGAGTATTTAGTTGGCACTTACATTGAAAATTAGTAGTACATTTCCAGTTTGAGGAATTTTGGTATGATTTTAATTTTTAGGTTCGTGAAAGTTTACAATGTGATAGGTGTTTATGAAATTGTCTCAAGTGTAGTTGCGATCTACATTGAAAATTAGTATTACATTTCGAGTTTCAGTAAAATTGGTATTTATTTTAATGTTTAGGCACCTGTAAGTTTATGGTGTTGTAAATGTTTCTGAAAATGTCTTAAGTGTACAACATGAGTACGTAGTTGAGATCTACATTGAAAACTAGTAGTACAATTTGGAGTTTGGGTAAAATTGGTCTGATTTTAATTTTTAGGCAGCTGTAAGTTTATGGCGAGTTGGATGTTTCTGAAAATGTTTTAAGTGTAAAACATAATCTAGTTGGCATCTACATTGAAAAGTAGTAGTTCATTTCGTGTTTGAGTAAAATTGGTATAATTTTAAATTTTAGTTACGTGAAGGTTTATGGTGTGCTAAGTGTTTCTGAAAACGTTTCAGGTGTAAAATATGACCACGCAGTTGGGATCTACATTGAAAATAATAATACATTTCGAGTTTGAATAAGATTGGTATGATTTTAATTTTTAGGCACCTTTATATTTATGGTGTGGTAGATCTATCTGGAAATGATTTAAGTATAAAATGTGAGTATGTAGTTGCGATCTGCATTGAAAATTAGTAGTACTTTCGTGTTTGATACATTTAGTACGATTTTAGTTTTTAGTTACCTGTAGGTTTATTGTATGGTAGACGTTTCTAAAAAGTTTTAAGTGTAAAATATGAGTATGTGGTTGGGATCTACATTGAAAATTGAGTGGCACATTTCGTGTTTGAGTAAAATAAGTATGAGTTTAATTTTTAAGCCCCTGTAAGTTTATGCTGTAATAGATGTTTCTAAAATGTCTTTAGTGTAAAATATGAGTATGTAATTGGGATCTGCATTGAAATTCAGTAGTACATTTCAATTTTGAGTAACATTGGAATGAATTTAATTCATAGGCATCTATAAGTTTGTGGTGTGGTAGATGTTTCTGAAAACGTCTTAAGTGTAAAATATGAAAAGTAGTTGGAACCTGAAATTAAAAATTGTAGTACATTCTGAGTTTGAGTGAAATTTGTATGCCTTTAATTTTTAGGCATCTGTAAGTTTATTGTGTGGGAGATGTTTCTGAAAATGTCTTAAGTGTAAAATATGAATTTTTAGTTGGGATCTGCATTGAAAATTAGTATTACATTTACAATTTGAGTAAAATTGTTATGATTTTGACTTTTAGGCACCTGTAAGTTTATGGTGTGGTAGATGTTTATGGACATGTCCTAAACGTAAAATATGAGTATGTAGTTGGGTTCGACATTGAAAATTAGTTGTATATTTCTAGTTTGAGTAAAATTGGTATGATTTTTTAGGTATGTATTATATGATGATGTGCAATGTCATAGGGAAGTAGGATTTTTAATTGAAGGTTGTCACCTTTATCTCGGTGTTTTAGGACTATTTGAAAGAGGTGGTTTTCTGTCAGTAATATTTCTTCCTACAATTGGAGAAAATGACTTTGGCCTCGAAATGGAATGCTGGGCCACCGCGGCCTTAAATAAAGGGAGTCATTATACGATGTCCGTTTGCATTTCTGGTCAGAGGAGCGCATGTGTTTGTAGACCAATTCCCTGATTAGGCATATTGTACGCTCGTAGTAGGAGAAGAATGCTAATTCATTCTTGCCCTATTATTATAATGAAAATTTTTGATTTTGTATATCGTTGATGTATTGACTAAATTGTGAAAGCCGATCTCGTTGGTTTGTTGATACTCCAGTGATAATCTTTTTAAAGATATTGAAATCCTTGTTCGTGTTTATGTATGGATGTTGGCACAAATGTAGGTACAGTCTTGTTTGCGAGATTATGTCTGTGTGTGCGTGCAAGTGTGTCTGTGTGTTCCTGTAACTGTGTATGAGTGTTTGTGTGTGTGTGCAAGTATGCATTTGTATGTATGTTTAAGTTTTTGTCTGTGTGTGTCTGCAGGTGTGTAACTATGTATGTATGTGTGTATGAATGTATGAGTGGTTGTGTGTGTGTGCGCGCGCAGTTGTGCTTGGGTATGTATGTGTGTAATTTAGAGTGTGTAGGCTTTTTTCTGAACATATGCTAGAGTGCAGCCCTGTGTGTTGGAATTTGCGTGCATGTGTGTGTTTCTGTGTGTATGTGTCTGTGTGTCTATCTGTGTATGTATGTTCGGATGAACAGGGTTCGATTCCAGTTGGTGTTGTACTTGTTCATCTTAAAGCTATTGCTCGGCATTTGATTCCGTGATTTTTTTATTGGATACATGAATGTATAAATGTGTTTGTGTGTGTACATATCTGTGTATGTATGTATGTTCTGATGACTAGGGTGCGATTCCGGCTGGTGTGATATTTGTTCATCGAAGCGCTATTGCAATACATTTGAATTTGTCATGCTGATGATTCATCGAAATTTTATACTCTAAGTATTGGACGAATGCCCCCACCCTCCCTCCCCCAACAATTCTATTTTTCGTCCTCACACTGCCTTGAAATTAAATAAAAACAAATAAATAAATAGTACATGTTTTCCTGCTCCCCTGAGTCATGTATTTCCTGTATTATTTATAAGTTGCATTAATACACTCAAGGGTTATATATTTGAAAATCTGTCCTGCTTGTATACCCATAATGTTGTGATTTCGGCGAATTATTAAGCGGATTTTGCTAAATAAAATGCTGAAATTTGGTTTCTTGTGTTTCTAAGGGTTTTATTATTTCAAATATTTTCATATCCAAACAGATAAGGTATGATGTCATCTTGTGATCATATACCTTGAAATGACTGTCCATTCACCAATAAATTAATTATAGTAAATATTCAAATCGGACAATGTATAAATTATTTTGTAACATACTAGGTAATATCGGATTGCATATTTAGAATCCTTATTAAATTTCAATTGAAAATGACCCCTCAAGGGCCCATGTATCTAAATAATTGCCGATTTGCAATTTGTTGCTTGGGCGTGGTCTGCGGGCCGATTAATATGCATGAATGATTGATAGCTGTGAAATATGTAAATAAATTGCTCTGGTTATTATGCAAAATTTTATATGGGCATTTTTTGATATGGAAATGAATTAATTATGCAAATTATTTCTCTATTTATTATGCAAATCTTTCCCAGATGAAACCTTTATAGACTACTTATTTATATAGTATCTTCCAATTGTGATACTATTGCTGCAAATACTTTACTGTTGTATCCCCTTGAGTTAATTACGATCAATATCCGCATAGCAGACAATACGAACTGCACGGCTTTTTAGAATGCGGATCCACCTTTAACAGAATCTGTGTTTAATTCGACGTGAATATTAAGTCAGGCTGAATTATTGCGATTGATATTTAACATATACAAGCGCTTGATAAGGAGGCTGCATGCTTTATTTAGGCATCGAACAAGTATGATTAAAGAGTTTTAGTAGATAGAAAGAGTACAGATTTATATAACAATGCATTTGTTTAAACAAATTTTCATTATTTTTTTCAAAAGTCCTTAATGCACCAAGCTGAATAACATGTTTGTGTTTTTGAGTGTTGTCTATATCATTGTACGCCACTGCACATCTTTTGAGTCAAAAATCTTAGCTGACCGTTTGACTAATAAATTACTTCATTATTTTGCGTGAAAGGTCTATTCAGAAAATCTATATCATGGCATTCTCGGATATAGATAACACTAGAAGGGTTGAATTATTTTGTATTCATAGTACAGCTTTGAGGATCTTGACAACATTAATCATGCGTTTTTCTTCTTGAATTTCAGCAACACTTGTAAGTCCGTTAAATATTGGAAGGAAGAGTCAAAACCCAACGGTATATCATGGAACCAGATATTTCCAAACTACTTGCAGAAATTCTGTGTTCTGAAGCAGAGAACTCAGAGTTATATTCAGAGTGTAGCTCTAATAACCTGTTTGAGTGGCCTGATCGTCCTAATTGGGAACCTGCACATGAAAGTTTATTTTGTAAGTGAATATTACAAGTACATTATAATTATTCATTATAGGTGTGATTATTTTGCCGCTGAACTTCAGTATTATTAGCATGTACCCTTCAGACCTCAGTTTGTCGATGCAACTTACAAGGTGAGGTAAGACCGGAGCCTAGAAGTGGTAAGTCTGAAATGAGTCTTTATGAAAAATTATAAGGTTAACGCTAGAATTTTAACGGACGTAATCTCATTGTTGTTCAAATTGAGTATATTTTTACAACAGCACTTTGAATATCGTGATAACGCAACAGATCATTGTTTAAGCACTTTTTTCATGAATGAAGATAGTTCCATTCTAGTGCAGGATAAATCTACAAATAAAACTAATGCAAGTTTACAAGAGGAAGCAGTGGGTGTATATGCACTTTTTCAGAGAAATGTCATAAATATGTACCCGACAAGTACATAATTGAAAACTGTTTGAGCCAAGGTGGCGCCGCGGTAACGTGTGCTACTCGCATTCGGAAGGTCGCAGGTCGCACTCTAATCCTTGGGTTTTTTTTAGTGATTGTAGGTCGCCATATGAAAGCTGTGGGTAGTTTCTCGTCTACCATGATTTACCTTCCATAACTTTACCATTCCGCCTCCTCATTTTCAGGCATATTTCTTGATTTGGGTTGTGTGGTACGGTGAGCAGATGGCGCGGTTGCATGCTAAATAAAAACGCTCCCTGTTGAGACCAGAGATCTCTCAGCTTGACTGGTCGTTTGACCATCCTCTATGGCTGCTCCAACGGTGAGACAGGTCATCGGGTTTGGATATATTAGGGACTTACGCGTGTCTCTGTGGCCTATTCCTTCCTCATTGATTGCGTTAGCCGCAATATACACTGGTGTGTAAAGCTAAGAGCGAGATAGATAAATTAATATAACATTTTAAGTATTTGGGGAAATGAATGCAAGTGCAGGAGTATGCTGCCAGAGGTCTCCGATACGTACAAAGAAAGCTGGACATCATATAAATTTAGCGAGAGTATAGATCTAAATGTGTCTGGGCTCGCAACATGGGGGGGGGGATTTGAAAAATCAGGACAAGGCAGTGTGTGGCAATCAGCGAGCTATTACGCAGCACAGTAGTGATTTACAACATAACCCATAGAGAGCATTTGGATGACTTTAAATGGTAAAGAAGCATCGGGAAACTGGGACAAGGATGAAATGTAACGAGTGTTGCTCAAAAGCTTGAATTTGCTCACAGCATTGCTTCATTTGCATGGAAAGCCTTCCAAACTAAAGGCATAGCTATTCCATGGAGAGGAGGTGGTCAATCAATGTCAACTGCAGCAGTAGATGACAGTTACTTTGTGTATATAGGCAAGAAGGTATCCAAGTCAAACAGCGGGTGCAATTGCAACCATATTTAATAGGAGTTGTAGGCACGCAACCTCACGCTACCGCACGATGACTCCATAGATTCCCAGTACATTGATTTCCATTATCACCCACACATCGGCGACAACGAGAGCATCAGGATTGGACGAACGAGGAATAGTGTCGCGTGCTCTTAATGGGTGAGAGCAGGTTCAGTGTGAGTAGTGGTCTTCGACGTACGCTTATTTGGCGATAAATGGGAACATGCAATGCACCCAGGAACATCCTTGAACATAATCGTTTTTGTGGTCCGGGCACTGTGGTGTGTTGAAGCATAATGCTGCATGAGCATTCTACCTTCAAATCTTTGAGTATGGTACCCAAACTGGTCGATGTTATTGTAATACTGTAGTCCTTCTTCATGTGCGTCTTTTCAGGGGTGCAGTAGGCACTAACTTCATTTTTGTAGATGACAATGCACGACCTCATCGAACAGCATAGGTGGATATCTTGATGCCAAAGGCTATTTAGTGATTGAACTAGCCTGCCCATTCACCCGATTTAAGTCCTATTGAAAACTATGGGATGCTTTGGGGAGACTCATTGCAGCACGTCTACATGTATCAACGAACACCCAAAAATTGTCAACAGCGCTGATGGAGGAATAGATCGCCTTAAAAAAAGAACCGCTTGCTAATCTTCTGGCCTGCACGGAAGCACGATGCAGAGCATGCATTGCTGTCCATGGTGAACATTCACCACTTCAAGCACCATATCGGTAGTTTTGTAAATCTAGAGAACCACCACATGAGGTAATGAATTTAGAGTAGCACATCTTCTATGAGTACCAGTGACATTTCTGTTCGTCTCATTGCACATTGCATATTTCGTTTCGTTGTCTGCTGCAGCATATTATTGAAGTTCTCTCTACGCATGGGTCAAGTTTCATCGAACTGAGTTATTTGGCAGTGGCACAGCATGCCAATGCTACTTTCGTCCTTAGGTTTTGCACACCAGTGTATTTGTTTAGGCCTCAGTGCATGAGGTGTCCCGCGCTGTTGTCTACCTCTTACATTTGCCTTTTAAGTAATGCTTTTAACCCTTGAAGCTGAGAAAATCTATGTGCTTGAAACGAGGGTTCACAAACGTGTAATTTTGGCTATCGAGAACTTTCCTCCAAGGAGATTGTGTAATCCATGATTTCTCCTCAAGCTTCAGAATTAACGTGACGCGAATGCACTCCGTTAAAAGTTTAGAAGTCGCTAGAAGATGTCAATATGAATGGTTTAAGAATCACACATCTGCAGGTGGGAAACGTACATCCAGCAAAAACCTGTGGTGATTTAGAAATAAAGTGTGTTAACATTCTACTTGTAAACGAAAAATGTTCAAGTGCTGAGTTATATAACAGTTTGTATAGCTTTCTTACTGAAGCGCTGCACTACCTCCGCCTGGCACTAGAGATACAGAGTTCTTCATTAACAAGCTAGCGTTGCTAAACCAGTGTGGTACAAAGAGTGGCATGCAAAATTAGAACACGGTAGACACTTCTGCAGCGGCTCCAGTCGTTATGGGTGCACTTTATATTTGCTGTGCCTTAAAATGTCGAAGTATATATTTAGTATTTTGGGCATGTGCTATTAGTCTCAGTGATTAAGAGATTACATCCGGGAGAGCACTCACGCAACTCACTCTGGGTGGGATATGAGTATGGGATAAAAGTGCACTTTAGTAAGTAAAATCACTGTTGTTTCCTGCTTCAAAATCTGTAAGTTTATTACTTGGTTGGAGGTATCACTTAACAAAGGCACAAGCATCAAACTGCATACATATTACCTTCTATTCCCAGTTTTCAATTAACCATGTACTTAACTATAACTTTCTCCAGTTAGATGGCGTTAAGCTAAATCGAGTAACGCGAGAAGTGTTTTACATATTGTGCCGCAGGTTCCCCATCTGAGAAATCTAGTTGAACTCTTCATCGTTTGTCAAAATCTGGGGTTATATAGTCTCATGAGTTGTCATGTTGGATTCTACCTATTGGTCAGTTTCCAACGTTTTGGTAGCGTTCGAGTCACGCGTCAAATGAAATTGATCATGTAACTTTAGCAGACAATGAAGAATGCCCTGACTATATATTAAAAGTTTGTGCCCCGTCTCTTGACGTACTGTCTTATTACATTAAAATTCCAACACACGCTTAGTGTACTAACAATTTTTTTTTGTAGTGTTTAACGCCCGCTTTAACTACTAATGGCACCGCAGGCGGTATGTACTAACAAAGGGTCTCTGCGTAGCAAAAAAAGGTTTTCCTTCCAAAATACCTTCATTCTTCTACAAACGTTCTAAAATACTTCTTAAAACTTAATATTACCGTGCCAATACATCTATTGTTATACACGTATCGTTTATCACAACATGATGATTATGGTTAATTAATGTATTTACACATTTGGAAAGACTACTGTCCCATATATGCCTTAATGCACAAGAGAATTTCCATTAAGTTAATGAAACTTATTTGTTAATACCTTTTTCAGTTAAATTGTATTCTTTCTGTGAATGAATCATTTGGTTACGCTTTCCACACACAGGCATCCCCGTCTCTAACTCTCTCTCTCTCTCTCTCTCTCTCTCTCTCTCTCTCGCTCTCTCTCTCTGTCTCTCTCGCTCTCACTCTGACATATAACTGACTGCCTGAATTATCTTTTCTTTGAATCCGTTAAAACCTAAATATTTTAAAGTCGTTACCCTTGAACTTTTTTTTTTATTTCTTTTCTAAAGTTATCCTAACGTCGGTGCTGGGGAATACTTACTCTTAAACAGTTACTTTTTATCAACACAAGATTATTATCATTGCATTAAACTTGTTTAGCCTAGTTAAATCTGAACTAAAGTTATGGTTTTACACGCATTAACCTTTTATCTCTTATCCTAAACATTCTTGTGCTACCTGCACTTGGTAATTTGTGTTAGTTTCAACAAGAAACCTTACATTACTTTATACCAACCAAAATCAACAAACACTTAGCACTGTTTTATACCAATATGGAAAGGAGTTGTCCTTGATGCAGTTGATCCTTTTACATACATTCTCTATACAATCAAGAATGGCAATGTTTCGCAAATCCTTTAAACTCCTTGAATACGTGTATTTACACTCATCCTTCATCTGGCATCAATTTTGACACACCTGGTACTCCTTACCCCTTTCCTGACGAAATGGCTTCATCATTTCCTTGTGATATACAAATATGATTTTATTAGTGTTTGGCTCTGTTTGCTCATACTAATTGGTAGAAAAAGTATTGGAAACTTTGTATGGCCCCTTAAAGTACTCCAAAAGTCTCTGGTTTTCCTTATCTTGCTGGATAACGTCATATTTCATACTAACACTAGATCACCAGCTTTAACGTTCCAAATTATTCCTTTATTTTCTTAACATGCCGCTCCTTCCTTTTCACAGCAGCCTTCTTTTATGGGTTCCGTCGCTTCTTTATACATTTCCTGACCACTGAGGATGATATCAACTGCAGGAATCACATTTGATATAGGATCGGCAATAGTTCTGACTAATTTTCCTTGATGAAGCTCAAAAGACTTGAAGTTCGTTGCGCTAGTAATAGTTTCGTTTATAACCTGCTTAATGGCACCTAAGTATTATAACCACCATGAGTGCTTTTTATTCCCTAATATCCTTAGATGCACACACAGGCATTTAATGATTCACTCGTATGAATTGTTTCTCGGTCTATATTTGGAACAGAAATACTGTTGCACTTCGGCTACCTCAATCCGTTTATGGAATTCCTTCCGCTTGAAGATTGTTAGCATTATCAGTAAGAATAAACTTCATCCTTTTTTGCTGGGGAATGTATTTGTTTATTATTATATTAGCACATGAGTTACTGTTTGTTTGCTTAAGAACGTAGAGTCTCGTATAATTATAATGTACATCATGCAAAAAAAGTATATGTTTAAATCAAGAGCAGCCGTGGGCATCTCACTGAGCACATCTACCAAAATTAACTCTCTTGACTGTTCCCTAATTATACGAGGGTGGTCTGAAAAGTTCTCGGCCTCACACAGAGATCGCGGCACTAATTGTGTGATGCTTTTCCTTACGTTGGTACACATGTTAACAGACCCTATGTAAAATTACAAGTCTGGCAATAGTTGACAGCAGACAGTTGTTTGAAGCAGAAGTGCGCATTGCTTTGAAATGGAGAAATTTGAGTATCGTGATACTCATCGTGCTGTGATAAAATGCTTCGTGAAAGAAGGTTTAACACCTACAGAAATTCATTTGCGGATTGTAAATGTGTATGGTGACTCTTCCTTTCAGTTTTTACCTTCAGAAATGGGCAGCCGATTTTAAACGTGGCCGTGAAAACGTCCAAGATGATCCACGCGAAGGATGTCCAAAAACTGTAAACTACACCGGAAATGATTGAAAAGGTGCATGACATGAATTTGGAAGATCGGCGTACAAAGTTGCGTGAAACTGCTAATGCTCTTGGAATTTCAAAGGAACGGATTGGTCACATCTTGCATCAGGAATTAAACATGAAGAAGCTTCGCGCAAGATGGTTGCCGCGTATCCTCACTGTAGATAACAAACACATTCGCACGACACTTTCTGAAATATGCTTGGCACATTTTCAGAAGAACAATAGATGGAACATGGCTTCACCACTACACACCCGAATACAAGCAGCAGTCGAGGCAGTGAACAGAAGCTGGTTCTTCAGCTCCATAGAAGGCGAGGATGGTGCCATCCGCGAGAATGATCATGGCGTCAGTGTTTTGGGATGCCAAAGGGATTTTGTTGATTTACTATCTCGAAAAGGTAAAACTATTACTGGAATTTATTACTCTCAACTTCTAATCAAACTGAATGCAAGCATACATGAAAACAGACTCGGGTTAAAGAATAAAAAAAATTTTTTCCATCAAGACAATGCACCTGCCCACAAACGTGTTTTGCCAATGCGGAAATTGAGGGATCTGCACTATGAAGTGGTGGAACATCCACCCTAACCCAGATTTGGATCCCTTGGACTCCCATCTGTTTCCAAAAATGAAGAAATTCGTCGCTGATAGGCGCTTTTCGTCCAGTGAAGAAGCAATTGCGGCTGTAAATTGGTACTTTGCAGCACTTCCGGAGGAACACTACAGATTGGGGATAATGTCATTGGAACACTGTTGTACAAAATGTTTTGATATTAGAGGAGATTATGTTGAAAAATAAAACTACTTTGAAAACATGAATTGTCGTTTTTCACTATCAGGCCGAGAATTTTTCAGACCACGCTCGTAGCATGGGTGTCGTACCAGTAGCTTACACACTTCGCAACATGAGATTATTTTTCTAACTTTCTCCAGAGCTTCATTTAAATACATTGCATCTAGTATTGTATTGATTATACAGTCTGTTCCTGAGTGTAATAGTTGAGTATGGAATTCATGAAAAGTGTCCTTTTCCAAAATTCTGGGAAAAATAGCTTTCCATCTTCCATACCGTTTGTTATTCAATTATTATATTATTATATTATTAAATTCCGCAATGATCGTTTCATTTCTTTCTCCTATGCTTTTGGAAGAATCATGCAAAGCTTTCAGTTTGACTCGTTTTTTCTGCAGATCCGGAAACTACTTCATCATTTTCTCTGCTCAGCTAAATAATGAGCGGTACTATACGCACTTCTCTGCGAGGTCTAAATCAACATTCGGATATCACTTGAATTTGTTTTAATCTTGACAGCACGTCTGCGAACGTATTCATTTTTCCGTAATATGAATAATATTTCTCACAATTTTACATAACGTACACTAGGGAGATGACTTGGTGAACGTCAAACTATATACTGTCAGAATATACTGTTACGGGGTTTAAATAAATATACGTGCAAAATTTTGTAGGAGCAAAATAAATTGCACTGAGTTCTAGCAGGGTGATCGATGCATTTTTTTTTAATGTCCTGGTCAAGCATCTAGATGCGGTACTAATTACTGAAGTTCTTGGTTTGTATCTAGTTGTGCCAAGATACACCCATGTAAAGCTCACGAAGCATCTACATAGATTATATACTTCCATTCCATCTATAGGTCTGTCCTGTGAGATAATATTTGCCAACAATTCTTTCATCTTTTCATAGAATTTTTGTAATTCCTGATTCTACCTCCATTTTTTATTTTTACATAGCAATTCTGAAAGTGGCGCTACATCTTGGGCATACCTGGGTAGAAATCTAATCACATAATTTCAATTACCGGAAATCCTACGAAGTTGTTTAATATTACGAGGAGCTGGTATTTGTTCTATGCCTTCTCTTCTACTCGAATCTAGATGCATTTCTAACTTCTCTATCAGAAATCCAAGGAATTTGACCTCCTTCACACAAAATTGTGATTTCTTTATATTCACAGTAAATCCAGCATTTCCCACCCCGTAAGTACAACTTTGGGGTAGCGCATGTGTTCTTCAAACGTTTCTGAGATCACAAGGAAGTCATCGATGTAATTTAATAACAATTCACATTCGATGTCTATAAGTACTTCATTAATTGCTCGAAGGAAAGCTCCAGAGGCTGTCTTAATTCCGAAAAGAAGCATTAAAAGTGGAAAAAAAAACAACAAAAAACACATCCTTCGTAAATAATACTCTACCTGTTCATCAAGTGGTACCTGCCAATAGCTGTTTGTTAGGTCAATAGTCGAAATGTAAGCTACCTCTGAATAATTGACCTATTATCTGATTTAAACCTTCATTCTCAATATAACTTACGAGTATCAAGTGCTGCACGTAGTGAGACAGGTTTCCTTTCCGTACCGTCCAACAGAGAGCTGAAATATATGCTGAGTTATCTTCCACTATAACTTTGTTAGTAATTATCCCCTTTATTACTTCATTCGCTTACTTGCGAAAACCTAGAAGTAAGGTATGGTACCTGTGACAAAAGGGCTAAATATTTGCCACCTCAAACGAATGTGTGTAAACTTCACATACACCCGGTGTTTCTGAAAATACACATTTATTTCTTAGCATCATTCTTTCGAATTCGATAACTTGCAGCTCACTCAGATTATGTGCTTTGCTATACTTACATCTTATTTGACGAATTTTGTCTGCTTCCAGGCCTCCTGTCAAACCCTCATCAACTTGCTGTTATGCCGGATTCACAATGGAGCGATATTGGCGACGCGACACGCGCTGCAAAGCGATTGACCGACAGGAATTCAGAATTGACGCGACGAAAACCGCGCGAAGAAAGTTGAATTGGATTTA
Organism: Hymenopus coronatus; assembly: GCA_030762935.1. Lineage (NCBI taxonomy): Eukaryota > Metazoa > Arthropoda > Insecta > Mantodea > Hymenopodidae > Hymenopus > Hymenopus coronatus. The sequence continues at coordinate 304,980,619 of CM060900.1, read as the reverse complement.
ACTTTTACCCCGCGGCATGGGCGTCATCCACAGAACTCCTGTTATTTGATATTCTATGGTCCTTGTTAAAGATGGCGTCAACATCAATGGAAGTTCATTCGTTTTCAGAAGAAATCCATATTGAAATTGTGAGGCTACATCCCGAACTCTATTAAGTAAGTTCAAATTCTTATAAAAATACGCAGAAAAGGCGTAAGACATGGTTAGAAATTGCCATGACCTGTGAAATAACGGTCTGTAAAACTTTACCTAGATACACAGTAACCGCTCAGTAATGTCAAATTGTACCGCCCTTTTGTGAACACTACTTTCCATGACCAATGCGGTGTCGCGATGAGACCGATATCACGTTGCCAGTATCCGGCATTACTGGTAAATCCCTTCCTCAACATACGGTATGCTTTGGTTTTTCTCGCTTGGACTAGCGATCAGGTGTTTAACGAAAGTGGTGTCTTTGAGATGCAGTTCTTGCACAATACTTCGGAATCATGAGCTTCTGCCTCTTCTTCCGTGAGATTGATCTGGGTATTTGGTCCTTTCAAGAATCTATTAATTACAACCTTGATGCTTTTCAGCAATTTAATTTCTTTCCTACTGAAATCACTGTGTGCTTTGTACTCCTCGAAAAAATCACAACCTAGAATTATATTGGATAGGTAGAGTCAGACAAGAATTCAGTGGCATAACCGGGATTTGAACCACAAATCTTTCGCTCTCCAGACGGTTGCTCTACCACTGAGCTACCATGGCAACATACCGCCATGACATTAAATTTCTCAAGTGACTTGCATCTTTCCCGGGAAACCATAAGGTGATCTCTAATAATTTTTGAGATGACATTCCCCAATGGGGACCTACAATGTCTCAAGTACTTTAAGTCCGGGCATCTCAGCTATGGCATTGCATTTTTCAGTTTGAATCTACCTATCCAACTCCTGTCCTAAACACGGCTGGTGTGAAAAAACAGTTAAATTAAAAAGTGGAATTTTATTGTTATTGAATATTTTAATAACTAGAACACATTTCCAAATTGCTTCTATCTGAAATTCTATGAGACATTGTGACTTTACAATCTGTACATTATTTCCTACATCTACACGTCACACAATGTTGGTTGCCGGAAGATTCATAATTTTTTTGGTAGTGTTTAAAGCCCACTTTTACTACTTGTGACACCGAAGGCGAGGAAGGGTCATTATCTATATACCTCTACAGATATAATGTATAGCAATCCCTGAATTATCACAGAAACATAGGATGTGTCAAAATATAAGTTTCTCCCCTGTTTGCACATGAATTTCTCCGGTGTTAATGTTTATACATTGTGTGTCAGTTTCACCGGAACTTCCATTAGTGATTTCTACATCAGCGGTCCACAAGCAATTCTCTCTCTTTGGACCATCTAATGTTTTCCGGGCTATAGGTTCTTTCGTTACCTCCATGATTATTACGAATCGGTTCAACAATTATCTCTTGTCTCTCCCCACTACTATTCTGGTTACGATCAGTAATGTCACTGTTGCCACGTTCCTGATTCAATGATACAGAAATTTCATCAGATTGGTGGTTGTAGTAATGGCCTCTGCCTGCTCTCACACGACCTCGTGAGAAACTGCAAAGTTGCCTATTTTTTATGTGTCTCCGTCCTTGATTTTGATAGTCGTCCTGTTTTTTGTTGCTAAACCTAAGGATATTTACATGCACTTGTCTGCTTCCACGTTCATACCTATCCTGTTTCTTTCGAACTGAGGTATAATGTGAACATTGCGATGACGTGGTAAACTGTAATACGGCGCAAAATGTTCTACTGAAAAGGTGACCACGCCCTCTCATTATGTTGTGTTTTTTCACCTTCTCGATAACCGTTCCTGAACTCAAATTTTGCACTTACAGTGTTGATAAAAGATTGATCATGGCAATGATACTCATTGGTCTCGCAATTAACAGACAATTCTCAATGCTGAGAGGAAAATGATGGGTTATGAGGTCTATAAAATAATTTTCGGAAATTTGTGAACGGATATGTGGAATAAACCGTGAGTTCTGAAGCACGTAATCTGACATGGAAGCATTTTCTCTAGGAGAATACTGGTCCTAGCAAAGTCTTGACTTTGCTGACGTGAGGTATTCCGGAACCTCCCTAGTAAAATATGTTTAAGTGGCTCAAAGTTATCCTGGGGCGACACAGCTGTATTCACCCAGTTCAAAGCTCTAAGAGCCAAGTATTTACAAGCTATTGTTAATGATTTTACGCAGCTATTCAGGATGATTCTTAAGGTTGAAGTACTCTCTCAGTTGATCTATGAGGACAGTTGGCGAGTTGTCCTGGTCTTCAGAAAACTTAGGCAGCGGGAGTTCACTGAGGATGCTATTGACTGCACAGTTATTACCGTTTGAGTTACATGAAGCCTATGAACTCACTTCAAATACATTTTGAGTGATATTTACATTTTCTGACTCCCCATGGAGGTTACTCGCATGGTTTTCATGCTCAAGCCTGTGACCATTCCCGTCGTAATCATTACATACGTTGCCAGCTTCATTCTTATATACAGTTTTATGACTATCTGCACCCCTGAAACTGGCATGAGAAACTGCACCTCTATTGTCATTTACTTCATTCTGTGTTTGAGGTAATATTTTACAATTTTCTTTGTGAATGATTTTAAACTCATCACTAACTTGTTTCAGTTTTCCCCTAATTTCCTGCTTGTTACTGTTAACTTCATTCATCAGACAATGTAGTTTCTTATTCCATTAATTTTTCTGCTCTTTTAATCTAGGCACATGCTCTCTAATAATTTAGTGATATATTACCGCTGACACTCCTGTGAATAAGAGCTACTTCATTTTTATTATCGTTAATGACCTCTGAAAGTTTAATACACTCAATCATACATGGTAATTTATTATTGTGAGAAGTCATACGTAAATCTGATTGCTCTAATAATGCTTGCTGTTTTCTATCCATTTCTGCCTTGGCTTTTTGCAATTTCTCATGGTTGTAATCAACTTGTGATTTTAATTGAGCTGCGATTGAAGTAGCTCCCATTCTATTTTCTGATTTTCAATACTTCCCCTTAATTCTACTATTTCTGACTTAGCTTCGCCGCCTAGTTAGTTTCTTTTTGTTTTTTTTTTTTGTTTTGTTTCTGTTTTTGTTTTGCAGGCCTAACATTTGTTTATGCGCCTGTCGGATTTTCGGGTTCGTTTATTGTTTTCACCTCCTACCTGTCGTCTAACAAATCCCCTCTCCAGGTGCTGGCGTTGATTTCTCTATCTTATAGTATCCCGGGGCGTGGTTCATTTCCAGAAACCTGAAATAGCGTTAAATGTGGTCCGAGCGTTAACCAAAAGAAATAATCAAACTCGGTTTTTCGTGATTTGACACATTAATCATTTATTCATCTCGAATGATACCTTAACCCTGCAGTCCGACATAGAACGGAGCCATATGTTTTATAAAAGATACCGCGAATTCTCCTGCACGCCGCGTGCTTCGTTATTTCACTTTTCTTCCCGGTGTATTAAAATGTTCTAAATTCCGCATGGGCTATCAACTTCCGCGTGCCTGCCCGGTTGCGTCGCCTTCCAGAATGTCCTCTCCGCTATTCTCAGAATCGGATATCTTGCTAAATGAATCCCCACTTCTGAAATTTAAGTTGCTTTTACAACCCCTACCAAATGTGCAGTATTTCCCAAATATTTCAAATATTCTGATTTCATTGGTCCGACCAAATCTTACGACTTCCCCATGTTAGTTTCGTTTTCACGGTTTTTCACTAAGACCTAACGGTACACACTTACGATTTTCATATCTTCTGCAGTGCAATAAGCCCATTTCTTATGACTGAATACATTATTAAGCATCCATGCATCAAACTTCCGTCAACTTTTGTGCTCGCACCTATCCTTCATAAACACGCTTACTGGCAGCAAAATATCAGCCTGTTACATTTCCTTATTATAACCCATTTCTTTCCCTTTATATATATTAAATCCTTACACATTCTCGTTTATAATTAAGCAATTAAATTGCGTATTTCTTTCTTTCTTTATATGTTTGTCTTTTGTTTTCCAGTCTGTAAGAGGGGTTTAATTATTACTATCTGTATTTCCCCCTAACTTCCGTTATGTTGCAAGTGCATTATTAGCAAGTGGAAAATCTCTTCCATTCTGCTTATGCCCTTTCCTATTGGAGTTTAATATAAAACAATCGCTGGTACTAATGGCTTCTACCTGACCGCTGAGATCTGGAATTGGTTCATTGCCTTAAAACCTACATTTTCTGAATCTTTAACTTTTCCCGTTACAAATTCTAATTCAGAGGCAGTTGAAATTTCCTCAGCTGATTCACTTACCTCCCCTTTCGTTGATAAAACGACATTTTCTATCTCTTTCTTTCTATTTCTAAGTAATGTAGATATTTTATTAGCAATGCAATTATTTTCCTAAGCTTTATGTCACTTTTCAGCTACGTTGTCTTGACGTTTTCCACATTGTTGTGATGTTCCAGACGTCCTGTAGGATGTTGAGTGTAATATAGATGTCCTCGAAGCTGATGTTGTAGTCTAAGTCAGGGCATGTTGTTTGCAGCATTCTTGCTCCATTCCTTCAGTTTCTCGTTCAGTCAGTCGTCCTGGGTCGCTTAGTTAATCTCCTAGGTTGATATCCGCGTTGTCATCATGATGGTCTCATCGTCGTGGTTGCCTTCTCGTTTCAACTTACTCTCGTTCCTTACTTCTGTTGGCGCGCTAATTTGTAGCGGTGGGTGTCGTCATGGGTGTACTTTATGTTCGCTGCGTCGTAAAGTATCGTAATATATATTTAGTCTCTTGGTCCTGGGCTACTAGTCTCAGTCATTAAAAGATTACATCCGGCAGAGCATTGTTGCAACCCACTCGAGGTGGCATAGGAGTATGCAAAAACGTACACTTTAGTAAGTAAAACACTGGGTTTTCCTACTTCAAAATCTGTAAGTTTACTACTTGATTGCAGGTATCAATTAATTAAGCCACAAGTATCGACCTACATACATGTTACTTTCTGCTCCTAGCTTTCAATCAACTATGTATTTAACTATAACTTTCTCCAGGTAGGTAGCGTTAAGCTCAGTCAACCAAAGCAGGAAGATTTTTACATTTTGCCGCGGGCTACCTTCTGAGAATGGTAGGTAGGTAGGAGGGTAGGTAAGTAGGTGGGTGGGTGGGTGGGTGGATGGGTAGGTAGGTAAGTAGGTAGGTAGGTGGGTGGGTAGGTAGGTGGGTAGGTGGGTAGATGGATAGGTATGTAGGTGGGTAGGTGAATAGGTAGGTAGGTAGGTAGGTGGGTGGGTAGGTGAATAGGTAGGTAGGTAGGTGGGTAGGTAGGTAGATGAATAGGTAGGTAGGTGGGTAGGTAGGTAGGTAGGTGGGTAGGTAGGTAGGTAGGTAGGTAGGTAGGTGGGTAGGTAGGTAGGTAGGTGGGTAGGTGAATAGGCAGTTAGGTAGGTGGGTAGGTAGGTGGGTAGGTAGGTAGGTAGGTAGGTAGGTAGGTAGGTGGGTGGCTGGGTAGGTAGGTAGGTAGGTAGGTGGGTGGCTGGGTAGGTAGATAGGTGGGTAGGTGGGTGGGTGGGTGGCTGGGTAGGTAGGTAGGTAGGTAGGTGAGTGGGTAGGTAGGTAGGCAGGTGGGTAGGTAGGTGGGTAGGTAGGTAGGTAGGATCTGTATTTGGCTTCTGCCCGGTGGCAGAGTTAAATGTACAAAATTCACTTACAATAATGATCTTACTGTTAATGGTAGTTATACAAATTAATAATAGTAATACAACTAATATTGTATATATAAATGATTTAGTTATTATTCAGTGTAGCAATAATGTCAATTACCAGCATATTTGTAATAGTTACTATGTAGCCTCAACATTAACAGCTATAGAACAGTTTTTGAGATGTTTAGCTACTTCACGACATTTACTTTAATTAATTACACAGGTGAGTATTAATTTTGCTGTTTTGGATATTCAGATATGTTTATAACAATTTCATGTCCTGATTCTAAAAATGAAGTCGTATCATATATAATTTCTTTCAAAAATCATATCTTCTATTTTATTTATTTGTGTATTTTTATGTCATCATTAACCATTGCAATACTACGACTATGCCATCTATTGGATTAAAGGCACTAATAGGAAATAGTTGTGTGTTTATGGCAGATGACAGCACATTCTAAGCTGCTTACACCATCTTTTATTTTGAATTCATCTGTTACACAGCTTAGTGGTAGTTGTATAAAGCAAGAAAATAGCATTTAAACAGTGCAATTTTGTTATCTTTATCCTATGTAGCTCAGCACAGCATAATGGAAAGGTGTTGTGTAAATAATCCAAATTATTTTTGTTATATTTGTGGCAAATTTATTGTGAAGAAGCAGAGGAATAACACAACCTCATTTATAAGGAAAGCGTACAAGGCTTACTCCGGAATTGAAATAGAGGATCAAGACAGGTCTTGGGCTCCTCATAAGGCGTGGACCTCACAATAACAGTACTGATTGTTTCTTTTGTACATACAATGTGAAGGGTTTTAATGCAAAGAACAAAGCAGCATTTATATATACAAACTTGCCATCTGCTATGAGACCAGTGGCCCATGGTCCTAGTATTCCTGTACCTAAGCCACCTACATACAGTAGTGAACTTTTTTCAGATACAAAGAGTAACAGTGACTGACCATCATCACTTGTGTCTGAAGAGTTCTTTCCTCAAACATTATATGCGCCCCAGCCATTATCATAAGCTAAGCTAAATGATACTGTAAGGGATTTAAATCATCCCAAGGATGCAGCTGAAGTGTTAGGTTCCAGACTACAGGAAAACAACTTACTTTCAGCTGATACATCGGTGACTTTCTACAGGAACAGAGAAAAGGATTTTTTGCAATATTTCAGCGAAAAAGAACATTTAGTTTACTGTAATAATATTCCAGACTTAATAAAATATTGGGATATGATAAATATGATCCAAGGGAATGGAGGATATTTATTGATTCTAGTAAAACAAGTCTTAAAGGTGTACTGCTTCGCAAAGGGAATGCTCTTTTTTCAGTTCCAGTAGAGCACTCAGTTTAGCTAAGAAGAATTATGAAAGTTTAAAGTATGTTTAGGAGAGAATCAAATATGTTGAACATCAGTGGTTGATGTGTGGAGATTTGAAAGTAATCGGTATGATATTAGGCCAACAATAGGGATTCACAAAATGTCCATGCTGTTTATGCGAGTGGGATAGTAGGGCAAAAGACAAACATTGGAAACAGAGACAGTGGCCCAGAAGAGAAAGTTTACCGCCAGGTAGTAAGAACATAATAAAGGGAGTTTAGTGGATGAAAAGAAAATTATTTTATCACGTCTTCATATAAAACTTGATGTAATGAAACAGTTTGCAAAAGAACTCGATCAAGATGGAGAATGTTTCAAATATCTCAGGTCAAATTTCCTGCTATTTCTGAGGCAAAAATAAAAGAAGGAGTCTTTTTGGGTTCGCAAATCAGAGCTCTATTTAAAGACAGGCAATTTGAAAATACTCTGACTTCTAAAGCAAAAAATGCTTGGAATGCATTTAAGAAGTTACAGAAAACGTTTTAGGAAATAATAAGCATCCTGACTACCTTAAAATTGTGAGCAACATGTTACATAAGTTCAAAACGCTAGGAGCAACATGAGTCTCAAATTACAATTTCTGTTTTCACATTTGAACGTATTTCCTGGCAACCTGGGGGCAGCCAGTGAGGAACAAGGGGAGAGGTTCCATCAGGATATTCAAGAAATGAAGAGGAGATACCAAGGACGATGGAATTCTTCAATGATTGCAGATTACTGCTGGATGCTGTGTAGGGATTCCACGGGAACATACAAGAGCAAATCCAAGAGTCAAACATTCGATACCAAACGAACAAGATTTTACTGACTTGCTGTTTACAAAATGAAATTAAATGTGATATTGGCAATAAAAAAACCCACAAATTTAGTTTTAGCTCTTTACAGTTCATGAATATACACATTTTTCAAAGAACAAATGTTAATATTTTATTTTTCATTTGTAAAACAACCTGATGTGATGGAGAAAATCGAAAGTCATTTTTAAATCAGCGGTACTGAAATATTATGAATCACCTATCAAATCTAAAACAGGTCACAAAAAATGTTTACTTGTAGACCTGTGCAATTGATAATAATTTCGAGAATAATATAAGTAATAATCGACATGAAAAAGATATTGGACTAGGGAAATTACAGTAATGTCTATAATTAAAATGTATAACATGATAAAATAATATTTCCAACAAAATAGCCGAATATAAGGAAAAGTTTTCAGTGCACGCAGGTAAAGCACATGGGACGGTTTGACGGTGAGGGTCGGTCAGTAGCGTTTAAGGGACAGTGACGCTCCCGCAAAATGTGAATAGGTAACAGTATTGGCGGCTGTGCGGTTGTCCCGCGGGTAAGTTATTCGCGCTCAGATGTGCTGGGTTTTCACCAGAATAAAAATGATTTTAAATTTTAACTTTTCAAACATTTTATAGCTTCAAAGGGCTGGAAATATTATTGCAGATGTAGAAACGAGAACGAACAATCAGTCTCACTTAATCATCCTAGAAAATTACTTCTAGTTTCATTCTTCGTCCAGTGATGTAAATTCAGATCTAATAGAAAGGTGGGTTTAAACACTATGCGGTGATGGCTAGCATTCATTAGATTGAAAGTAATAAATTCTCGTCGCTTATATCACGAATTTTTGCCATCCGGATAATATAATTAAACAGTAATTGTGCTGCTATAGTAACAAATTGCTATCTGATTTCTTGGTAACGTATGAAGAAACAATAGACTTCAAGGTTTATACGTTCATTAGCATTATTTTTCACAATACGGTTTATTTTGTGATACCACCCTTGAGATCCTGAGTATCATGCTACCAAATTCTGAGTTACCCATAAACATTAAGAGAAGCCAACATTTGACCTAGAATAGAAGCCGTGGACCGTCTTTAATTGGCGCCTCAACAACGGGCTGGAATTTCCCAAAAAAGCCAATAGTGTAAAATTCCACTAGAAGAAACAGCAGAAGACCGAAAAACATGAACTACCAGATCTGGGGACGAGAATAGGCAGCTGAAGCAGCAGAAAACGGGGTGATGTGCAAGAAATAAAATGGCTTTTTATTTATGGACGCTTTTTAACTGTTGTGGTTCTCAGCGTCCCATTCTATACTGGGCGTGAAAGATAGCTTAATTTTGCTCAGAAGCCTCTCTATCAGGCTTGAGGTTCTTTTACGTGCCGTAAATCTACTACGCGGAACCCACGGCTTTACTTCCCTTCCGAAGGAAGCCATGCCCGAAAAAATCCATCGTCCTTCGCCGGTTGCAAGAGCTACCAGAAATCATCAGGAGACAAGTTCTCCACGCTAGAAGTTTTAGTGTTAGTGTAGTGGAGAATAGTGCATCAAGAAAGAAAATAACAACACCTTACCAACGCTTGAGTAAGCGTTGACCATTCATTGTTCCATTTCGTTAAACTGAATGTGTAATATAGCTTAGGAAACAGAACTCAAATGTGCATGTAATTTTAGACGGAGCAGTTGTAATATATATAAATACATACGCGCGCGCGCGCGCACACACACACACACACACACACACACAGTGTGGATCTCTCGCTAGAGGCCCCAAACTTTTGCCTATATTTTGGCCATTTATGTGAGTTTTGTGATGAACATTTGTGTCCGCAAACCTTGAACTATGTACTATCACATACGATACTGAAAATTGTCTCCTCCCGCATACGGGCATGTTTGTACTCATCATTCCAAATTCTGGGATACTTTTATTAAAGTCTCCTCGGCTATAGCATCAATCTCTTGACGTATAACATCTTTCAACTGTGTACGTGGTCTATTTCTGTATACCGTTCCCTTCCGACATTCCCACGAAAGAAGTCGGGTGGTGTTAGGTCAGGAGATATTGGTGGCCAAAGATTTTTTGAGATGATTGGATCTTTAAAAAAGCTTTTGATTTCCCTCATTCTTACACGTGACGTGTGACTTGTTGCACCATCTTGTTGGAGATATCCGTGAGTTAATTCATCATCTGTTAACTGACTGACGAAGTCAGTGAATATTCTAATGCATTCTTCAGTGTTCACTGTATTCTCATGAAAAATAGGGCCAAAATACACTTACGAGACACTGCAAATTGCACTCCAATTTTCTGTGCATGTAGGGCATTAGGATTTGTTTGTTCCCATATACGTGCGTAGAATATACGTAGCCACTCACGCCTCATCCGTGAACCGAGTACAGTACAGAATCCCAGGATTCTGATTAATACAAGTTTGAAACCCTAAACGGAACTCCACACGCCCAGGTCAGTGGAACAATCCAACCCTATTGGGAGTGGTGGGACACTACATTTCATTATTCAAATCATGTCCACGTGAATTTTCACCACCTGCGGTGCTATAAGTAGATAAAGCGGGGGTTAAACACTACAAAAAAATGAGTTTTCATCCCAAAAGTGAATGGTTGGAATTTGGGCGGGTTTTCGGGGCCTCTAGCAAGAGAACCACACTGGTAGTGTTTATATATATATCGTGAACAAGATGGAAAACAAGCACATTAATAGTCCATCTGTACTGGAAAGGGAGCAGAATATTGAAATCGGAGAAAATACACTGTAGAGCAAAACGACACAAACAGCATGCTACCACATATGATTGGACAGTTAAGTTAAATAAATACCAGAATAACAAACTCAGAACATCAAATAACACAAAGACTAAATGTTCAGCAGCAACAAATACCACAACAGTTAAATGCTCAAGAGAAATAATTAACACAGCAGTGAAACTCTTAAGAGCGATAAATAACATAGCGTATTGCACAAAACATATATGTAGAAATACAAGGCTTCATTGCTGAAATTAGGACTGGACAAAATATACTACAGGAGGAGGTCGTTCTTGTGAGGAATGGACTTTTAACGACAACGACGAAAGTTGAGTCACTAGGACAAGAAGTTTGTTCATAAATTGACAATATTAGGGCATAGCAAAGTGCATACAATGACAGTCTTTTAAATACAATTTTGTGAGAGGTTGCAAACTCAGCAACAAGACTTAGAATTGAGAATAAATAAAGAATTAGCTGAGATAAAGGAAATCACGAAAGAGCAAAGCTATATGCAGTTGATTGAAATTGCACGTATACGACGGAAACTGTCACAAAGTGTCCCGGCTTCTAGGGGCGTGTTCAAGGTAGTCTAACCAACGTCTCGCGGGATGACAGAGGAGCGTACACATTTAACAGTGAACACTCCATCGTCTTCCCCTAATGTTAGTAGTTATACGCACGAATTGTCAAGTGTTTGTGCAAATTCGATTCGGTCGTCAAGTGCATTGGAACATGGCCAAACTTGTCACTACTTAATCAAATTTTGAGTGAACTACCAAGACCTAAGTTTAATAGTTACAATGAATGACAATACTGAGCAATTTATAAACGATATGGAATCACATTCTGTCTTAAGGGGAATTCCAAATCAGTATAAAATGATAACCAACAAGAGAAGTTTGGTAGACCCTGCCTTAAGTAGGTTTCGGTCAACTGTGGAAGAGCATGCACAGTACGATTATTTTCGTTCCACATATTTGGAAAAATACTGGGGTGGATTTGCTCAGTACCAAGAAATGGTCAACATAAATAATGGCCGATATAACGGAAATGGTAGGGAAACCATGGTCAATTATTTCCTGAGATTAGGGCAACTTAGCCAACTGCTGGATCGCCCATGCTTGAAGGCGAGTTCACTTCTTTAGTAACCAGGTATTTTCCGGGTGTGATACGACATCATTTAGAGGTAGCCCGCCCACGCACAATTACCGAGGTGATTGACCTCTTGACGGCTCTCCAGGGACATGAAAACCCGGGGGAACCACGAGGTTTCGGTGGACGTGAGGATTGGCCCGAGTGGAGCCCCGATCAGAGAAATGCCACATTACGCAATGCAAGGATGGGAGTAATTATAATGGTACTAACAGAAATAACCAAGCACGATAAGGATTCCAAAATAGATTTTTCCCGCCAAAATAAATCAAATAATAGGCCCAGGAATCAATGAGAACACCAAAGTAATAACCAAAGGCAAAGCCAGGAACATTATGTGAGATTAATTAGATTTACAGGGAACCACCACCACCCGGGATTGAGATGATAAAATATCGAAGGCAATTCCAGACAGAATAGGCCAGGAACAAGTAGAAATATGAACCATAATTACCAGCTAAACTGACTTGAGAACACCACTACATGCAACGGGAATGAGAATATTAGGCCAGACACGCCGCACCAAGATGAGGGTGCAAATAGGCCAAATGCCGATAATAACGGTTAAGACAGGACATCAAACTTACAGTATTCCAAGGTGCGAACGAAGCGGCCGAATATGTCAACAGTGTGACGTTTGCAAGAAACGTAGGCCCTGATAGGAGTGTAGGCCAAAGAACGTGACCTCTTATACAGGAATACTAGGAGGTATAGACGAAACACTCCCTGATTAGACCTCTATGAATAATCGTGAGATCTTTCCGATCACTGGGGGATGAAAATTGTACGAGAAGTGTAAATAAGAGAACTATGTGAATTATCAAAATACTATCAACGATATCAACAAAGAGCTTAGGTGTTAAACATTTAGCAAGACCAAGGAAATTATGGAACCTCCTAGGAGTGCAAGGAGCGTAGAAAATGAGATGTACTACGCAACAATAGATAGCGGTGTGATGGCATCGGTTTGTAGTTTGATGCTTTTCCAACACCTAAAATCAAAGAAGATAAAGTTACAAACACTGCTTGTGAAGAACGCTTTCTGCATAGTGGCAGCTGGGCGGGCCATACAACAGATAAACACCAAATTTTAATAAATGCGTATTTGAGGGATATCAAAGTAGAAATTTTATGTTTTGTGATTGACAAATTGGAAGTAGATTTCTTAATAGGCAGCGACGTATTAAATGCTTGGCAAGCTGTGATAGATTGCCGAGAAGCAACGGTGACTTTACAATTATCAGAAAAGCTTGTTATTGCACATTTTATAACCACCAGTATTGGTCCCAACAAATTGCTTACAGAGCTAGAGGAAGAAACTCAAAATGAACAATTTTTCATTAATTTTATATATATGGAAATACAAAGAGGTAATAAAGATTTTTATACAGCAAAATTGCGAAATCGACGGAGAAAGTATGAATTATCCTCAATCAGCTGATGACAGCATAAAAGAGCCCCTAAGATATTATAGCCTAAGTGTAGAAGGAGGAAGAGAGGGTAGGGATTAATGACCTTCTTCAGGTAGCCAGGTGGCACAATGAAGGATCAGCCGTTGCTGAGATAAAGGTACTACTTACGGGCATGAATGGGTTGAGTAATCAGGAAAAAGAAAAATCAGAACTGGTTTGTGCCAGAACTTTCGATTAACTTTTGAAATAGGAAATGTTCCTGCACCCAGACACAAATGCAGAATGACACCATTAGATTTGCAGCCAGCAGTAGTAAAATACAGGAACCCTCAAGGGCTGGTATTATTGGAATTTTGCAAAAGAATACGTAAATACTCTCTGGATAATGAGAAAGAAAGACGGCAGCGTAAGGTTCACTATTGACGGACGGCATATCAGCCAATTTATAGCGCCTGACCGTTTCAGTGCACAGAGCATAAAGGAAATTCTTGCAAAAATTGGAAGAAGAAAAAGTGTCTTACATAATTAGACGTGACTAACTCTTATTTGCAAACCGAACTGGCACCACAGTTAAGAATATATATGAGGTTTGCCCATGCTGGACGAACATATAATTTAGTCATGATGCCCTTCGGAAAAAATTTAAATGGGGGCCTACTCCACGGGTTATATCAGGTTTTAGGGACTGAAAATTAAAGATATATCTTAGTGCGCGGACGAACTGCTGTTGCATAGTAAAGACGTAAGATATCATATACATAATTTGGACGATGTTTTTTTTTGTAGTGTTTAACGCTCGCTTTTACTACCTGTGGCACCGCAGGCGGATTTGGACGATGAGCTAGAAAGATTAGATGAGAATGGCGTAAGTTTAAATGGAAACAAATGTGTATTTTTTTAAAGCAAAGTCAAATTCGTGGTTTACATCGTGTCAGGAGAGAGTATTTCGGCTGATCCAGAACGCGTGGAAGCCATCATGACAATACCACCCCCAAAGAACCAGAAACAAGTGCGTAAGTTTTTAAGTGTTTCAGGGTATTAGAGTCGTTTCCTTATCAACTACGCTAAATATAAAGCGCCTTTCAGAATCTTATTACAGAAAATCCAAAATGGAAAATGTGGAAAATGCATTTAATAAAATGAAACAACTATTCAGCCATACAATAATGCTTAAACTTCCACAGATGGATTTACTGTGGCACATTTATTCTGTCTTCTCTGCTACACATTTTGGTTATTGGTACATGTTGACCAGCGAGGCGAAATGCACACATAATTTCGACTACTTTAAGGTCGCTCACAAAAGCAGAAAGGATCGCTTGTGCAAATGAAATTGAAATTAAAGCAATTTTCTTTGCCTTGCAAAAATATAATCATTTTATATATAATAGGCAGAGCATTATATTCACTAACCACGTAAGCCTGTCATTCAGGAGAACTTATAAGATGACAAGCACTAAACTCTCAGGATATTTGTTTGAAAGCATTTCTTTCAACCCGGATCTCGGCTCACTCCCTCCCGAGACTCGAGAGGGCCGACATCTACTCTGCAGCTACGGCACCACCTACCGGCGGATCTGGCAGCAGCGGCAGCAGCGGCAGGAGCCACGGCAGCATTCCCCCAGCGGCAACGCAGTGGGCATTCGTCCCTCTATTAGCTTGCAGCTCCGACGCCTGCGGGTGCTCGGCTTCTATACAGCGGCAACGCAGTGGGCTCTGACCCCCTATTAGCTTACCGTTCCGCCGCCAGTGTGCGAGCGGTCCCACAGACAGCTTGCTGTCATTTTGTAAAGAGCAGGAACACCCCTACTTTCCTACTCCTCTTCTACTGTCATCTTTCTTTTCATTGACCTGACTAGACCAACAGACAACGCAAACAGCGGGTCCGTAAGGCCAGAGCCAAGGGTGAAGGCCATTGGCCTGAAACCTCGAGCCGATATGGCTCGCACAGGCGCCTCCTCTAAGGAGGTCCGGTCCTCTGCGGACAGCCGTAGGGCAACCGCACCGACACTGACCAGTGACGACGGTCAACAGCCAAGCACCAGCACAAGTCTACCTAGTCCCTCACCAGAGACGGCCGAACCTTCGCGCAAGCGAAGCAGGACGTCTATTGGCGGCAGCAACAGGCGCAAGCCATCTTCGCCTCACCGCCTCGTAGCGGTTGAGAGTGTTCAAACCAGGCAGGACCCCCTAAGTCCTTACACTATTCCTATGCCCGACTCCGACACCGACGTCGAACCTGACGGGCCGTGGATAACTGTCCACGCAGGGGGCCGCAGAAGCGGTCGTTCCTCCCCCAACCCAGCTGCACCACCACAGGGAATTAACCAACCCCCAACCCAAGGGGGGCGAAAAATCCCGCCTATAGTTGCCGACGCTTTCCGCAACCACGTTGTGGTAATGAGAAAGCTGGCAACGAAGCTGGCCCCTTCGAGGCCCGGCGGAAGCAAAGGAAAGTCCGCCTCCATACCTCCTCGGAAAGGGATTTCGAGGCAGCGAAGGCAGTACTACGGGACGAGCAAATTCCGTTCTACAGCTACTTGCTGCAGCGGCCCTACGTGGAGCGTAGGATAATACGGGGCCTTGACTCCGACTGCACCCCTGAGGATGTCAAGGCGGCTCTTCAGGACGAATACAACATCACCCCTACCTCCGTGGCACGTCTCAGTAAGACGGTGGCAACAGACGACGGCACTCAGCGAGTGCCCATGCCCTTATTCCTGGTCGTGGTACCAAGGGAACGCGCCCAGACAGTTCAGCCGATAGACGCCGTCCGTCGGCTTATCTTCACCGTCGTGCGTATCGAAAGATACCACGGCAAAGAGGGACCTGTGCAGTGCCATAGGTGCATGGGCTTCAATCACTTTAGCAGTGTGTGCGAGCGCAAGCTCGCATGCCTGCGGTGTGGTGAAGCCCATCTACTGAGGGACTGCACAAAGCCCCATGAAGCTCGCCACTGTGTGAACTGTGGTGAGGCGCACTTGGGCTCATACAAAGGCTGTAAGTTGCGGAAGCGCCTTGTTGAGAACCGCCGTGGAGGCCCCCAGGAGCCAGCTAATGTGCGCCCTGGGGTGTCCTTCTCCTCGGCACTAAACTGCGCTGAGGGAACGCTGCGCGCCGCTGAGGCAGCAGCAACTCCCACCCCCGCAGTCACTGCAGAGATTGTGCCAGCTCCGTCCTTGACGGAGACCCCAACCCCCCAACCTGGTCCGTCTGCGTCAACGGAGGAAGCCGCCCCGACGCTCTCGGCAGAGGGCCCACGCCAGACTTCTCCAAAAAAGAAGTCCAGGAGGAGAGGAAAGAAGAACCGTCGGGCACCCGGCCAGTCGGTCCAATCAGAGGCTCCCACCTCTGTGAGACCCGAGGCCACGCCCCCAGCACTCCAGCAGCTACCAGTGGTGGAAGCTCCAGTAGCTGCCGCCACAGTACCGACTCCAGTAGCGGAGGCTCCCGCTGCACCTACCACCACAGCGGCTTCCTCGGCCTTTACAGCGGCCATCCCACAGGCGGACCTGGATGAACTTCAGGACCTAGCCCTGTGGTTCGGTGACCTCCTAAGTAAGGTCCTACCTGTACTGCGAAACTTCAAGTTGCAGTACAGTGACCCCAGACTCTTCCCCCTCCAGAAACACACCCTGTTCCTCCAAACTTTGGAGCAGTTGTACCCGGGTTCCGCTAAGTAATGGCCTCTAGATTCGTTCGGAGACCATTGCGACTCGCGTACTGGAACGCGAACGGCATCCGGGGGCAACGCCCAGGCGTCATTGGGTTTCTACAATCGTATGGAATTGACATCCTGATGGTTTGCGAAACCCATCTGGATGCTGTTACTGACTTCTCGCTGCCTAGTTACGTCACCCATCGGTCCGATCGGGTCGGCCAACAGGGTGGCGGTACAGCTATCTTCATTAAGAACCACATAACCCATACTCCTGTCCAACTCCCAGCACTACAGCACGTGAAGGCCTGTGCAATCCTGCTTGCCGTCGCCGGACTAGACGCGCTGCTGATAGCTGCATATGACCCACCAAACCACCGCTTCCATGAAGCGGACTACGCCAGCCTACTCAAACTTAACCCAGTGGTATGCATCGCAGGAGATCTGAACGCGAAACATGCCCTCTGGCACAGCCGCACCAACAACCCCCGAGGCCGCGGGCTCTACCGCCTCATCAGCGGCAACCCCGCCCTCGTCGCGCACGGACCGAGAGGACCTACGTGTCATCCGGCTCGCGGCAGACCGGATGTTCTTGACACCATAATAACCAAGAACACACCATTTCATCTAGACCTCTCGGCGGTCAACGAGTTGGACTCCGACCATGACCCTGTCGTGGTGGATACAACCGAGACCGTATCAGCTCTGGTAACACCAGACTGGATAAATGAGATCGACTGGGACGCAGCCGTTCTAGACTAAACCAAACCGTGGACCCGCGACCGCGCATCGATTCCATCGAGGCGCTGGAAGCGGCAGCCACGGCATTCTCCCGCCAACTCCTGAATGTGGTACGCGCGCATACCTACCGCATCCCATCTAACAAAGCTAACCCGAGAACCATACCGAATGAACTCCGTCAGCTGCTAAAAGTCAAGGCAACCGTACGGAAGCTATGGCAGCGCTTCCGCCATCCCAGGATCCAAGCAGTGTACCAGCGGTTCAAATCCCTGGCAAGGCGCCTGCTTCGCGCGCACCGCAAAGCGGCCTGGGAACACACAATGGCACATATAAACCTGGAAGAGAAACAACCCTGGAGGATCATCCGATCCCTCAGGAAAGACAAAAGTCAGTTTCAGCATCCCATCCATGGCAGCCGTGGGAGACTCTCTTTTGAGCCCCAGGATAAAGCCACGGATTTCGCAGATTATCTGGAGTCCCAATTCGAACCCCGCGAAGACCCCCAGGACGAGGACTTTACTGAGCTCGTGGAAGCGACGGTAGACTACCTCTATGAGGAGCCCCCGCCGCCCCATGAGGAGATCTGCATTCCTTTAGTCACCCCGAAAGAGGTGGCTTCCCAACCAAACAACCTAAAGCCTAACAAAGCCCCTGGACATGACGGCGTTACGGCGCCTATGCTCCAGCACCTACCCAGAAAGGCCGTAATCCACCTGACACGGATTTACAATGCATGCCTGCACCTACGTCACTTTCCAACGTGTTGGAAGGAGGCGAGGGTAGTATGCATTTTGAAACCCGGCAAGGACCCGGTCTTCCCGTCAAGCTACAGATCTATTAGCTTACTTCCGATCGTCTCGAAAGTATTCGAGGGGTTACTCCTACCTCGCCTCACCCCTCTCTTCGAAGAGAGACTCCTACTCCCGGATCATCAGTTTGGTTTCCGTACTGGACATTCCACAACCCTGCAGTTGCTGCGATTGGCTGAGAAAGCTGCCCTGGGCTTCCAGGACAACTTCAAAGCAGTCGCGGTACTCTTGGACGTGGAAAAGGCCTTCGCCACCACGTGGCATTAGGGACTCTTGTACAAACTCAAGAACGCAGAAATCCCTCCCCCCTACCTTCACCTGCTTAGTAGCTTCCTTCGGGACCGCACTTTCAGGGTGAGGGTGGAAGGGAGGCATTCCACAGTCAGACCCATAGCGGCGGGAGTGCCGGAAGGCAGCGTGCTGTCGCCGTTACTCTTTGCTGCCTACATGTCCGACTTCCCCACAGAACCCAGTACGGTTACGTGCCAGTATGCCGACGATGTCCTCATAATGGCGCGTAACAAGAACGCCCGATATTGCTTCCCCCCGCTACAGAGACGGCTCCAGGCCATAGGCAGATGGAGTGAACAGTGGCGGATGGCCATCAGCCCGCAGAAGAGCTCAGCTCTACTGCTGGCTAAAGTCCGTGGCTGGCGACCGGCGAGGTCGCTGAGGTTGCGGCGGCGGCGGATCCCCTGGGTCCGCACCGCCAAGTACCTTGGAGTCCTCCTCGACCGCGGCCTTACTTTCACTCCACATGTCAGCGAGAAGGTCGGTTTGGGACACGCTGCCCTACGTCAGTTGTTTCCCATCTTCCGCTCCACCATGCCTACACACCTAAAACTACGGCTGTACCGCGCAGTCATCCCGCCCCTGATGCTGTACGGCTGCGAGGTCTGGGGTTCGGTGGCTCGTTCCACCATCCGCAGGCTGCAGACCGTGCAGAACAGGGCATTGAGGATGATATATGACACAGACCTCAGATTCCCGTCCCACATTCTCCATTCCCACTCCGGAATCCCTTACATAGTGGACGTCGTGCGAGAAAGAGCTCGCACAATATACACTAAACTTGCTCCCCACCCACATCCCCAGGTGAACACTCTCGGTCTTTACGACCACACGCTGCCTAGGAGACGCGTAAGCTACCGCCTTCCCAAGGACGCCTTGGGATGGTAGTTTTCCGGCCGCCTCTCCCTTACAGTTCTACCCGCCAAGTTAAGCAGCATCGGGCCCGGTCCCGACTCGGACGGGTGACCGTCCAGTTGTACTCCGACCAGATCTGCAACACTGGCTTCCCCCACCCCGTACCTATATCCCTTCAGTTCCCCCGCTAGCCGGCACTGCTTTCCTTGACAGCCCGCAAGCGGTTGGTCAAGATAAGCAGCATCGGGCCTGGTCCCTCTCTGGGTGGGTGACCACTCAGGTAGGTAAGCCAGCCCGCGCCGGCTGCACAGAGGGAAACACCCTGCCCACATTACTTCGACACAGACAAAAACGCTTGCATAAGACTACATCTTTTATATCACACGGGTAAATCCGCGAGAAAAGCGGATAGGTACCGTGGTGATTTGCCCCCGTCCGAGTACACTCGGGCGACTAGTTCCTGCTCCTGGCTCCTGGCTCAACCCGGAAATACGTCATGTGCCCAGACGTCTGAACATTTTTAGCGACACGTTTTCAAGGCTGAGTCTACAGGCGGTCCATTTCCGGAAAAACATGGGAATACACAAAGGGAAATAATGGTCGTGAAATTAGCTCTCAGTCTGAACCAACAATTGCCGGACGAAATAAGGCCTGCCACAATTGCAGGAAGCAGTGGGGAAGCTAGCAACATTCATCAAATCTGCCTCGTTCATTGGTCAGGAATACTGGAACATACAGCATCCTGAATGGAATTTTGTCTAAACTGTGTGGGACAGATGGCGACCCTATGTACCTCCAACATTGGAAGAGTTGGTGATTGACGCATACCATCGAGTATTAATTCACATAAGTGTAGAACGAACGGGATTGGTAATATGTACCCACGTGTAAATACCAAAGTTTGGCAAGAGGTTGAGAACATTTATAGCAGGCTGTAATATATGCCGAAAGGCCAGACCGATACATTTTAAATGTGACTTGCCGCCCAAACGATAATAAGAAAGGAACCATTGCAACTGATTGCATGTGACGCACATGCTCTTTACTTACGGAGTGAACAGGTTTGAAATTCCTATTTATGGTATTAGATATCATGAGTAAGCACATCAAGTTATATGCGGTGAAGAAACTAACTAGTGCTATTTGTGCGAGCAACATCTTGGACCATGACGTGCCCGCGTATGGAAAGATGTAAGCAACATTATTAGATAACGCCACGGTGCACAAGGGAAAAGCATTCCTAGAACGTATACGAGACACCGGAATAAACATTTACAATACCATTGCTTATCATCCCAGTTCGAACCTTTGTAAGCGAATGATGAGGGATATCGGTTTGTTTATACGAATATTAACTAACCAACGCCATATTGCTTGGCCGGAATACGTAAATTCATAGAAAATATTTTCAGTGATACGGCGAATTGTACACATAGATGTGCCCCAATGTTAATTCTTACCGGAGATGTAACTGATAGCATTATTCCAAGCGTGCCCCAGGCAATTCAGGTAGGAACTGCAACAGAAGAAGAAAGGCTGAGATAGCATATAAGAGAGAGACATAGAAGAAAGCCGAGAAATGCAAAAAGAAGCAGCAGAGATACAAGAATTGAAAGTCGGCGAATTAGTACTTGTGAAACATTTTAGCAAATCATCAGTATTGAAAAAGGAATATGTACCGGAAAGACCCGCACACAATATCTGAGCTATTTGGAGACCGAGTGTACCAAATTAATCATCCCACTAGTCAAAAGATAGTTGGTAGGTTTCATTTATTAGTGCTAATAGAGTAAAACCAAAGAAAGCCTAAACATTCAGAGGCAACAAACTTAATATGTCACATACAAAAAGGGTTAATCAGTAATTTTTATTATATTTTCATTGGCCGATAAAATGTCTATTTTTATGGTAAATATACTGCAAGCTCTATAATTATGAAAATAAGTTAGTTGAAAATGATGTGGTAGAAATAGATAACTAAACAATACTTTAGTGTCAATATGTCATTTTTGAGGGATAATAGTTGAGAGCAGAAAAAAAAATGTGAATATTTGAAATCTATAGAAACATGGTAGTGAAATAGTAAATTACCTTATTAGAATTAGAATGCTTATGTATGTAATTCATGTAATTAGTTGCGTTATTAGCTCTATGAGTTTGAATATCATACTTCGAAATGTAATGAGTGAATTAAGAAGGACATCAGTGCGGAATGTGGATTTGTGTGTGAAACAGAATGTTAATATAAGAGTGTAATAGAATTAACGAGTTAAACCGACATATAAATGTAAAATAAAATTTGTGAGGAAACAAGCTGTGAACAGGAACTGAAACATATGAACGCACTGACATGTAAGTGTGAAATAAAACAGTATAATGTTAAGTGAAGTGAAGGTGGTAATAGTAAATGAATTGTTAAACTGAGGTGTAATGGTGTGATAACACTATGACAAATGTTAATATGATTTATTATGGGTAAGGTGATTCCATGTAATGTCTGAGTGAAATATTTGCGAAAAAGTTTAAAAAAAAAAAAACAGTTGATAAAATATAAACACATGACAGAAACAGCTCGGCAGAAACTATGATACGAGGGGTATAAATTGATACTAAAATGATGGGACATAATGACACATTCCCTTTCTAACTAATTAGGCTGAAATAATTTATCATCATGGCAATTGAGACTGATTGTTTCATATAATTAATTTAAATAATCACGAGTTACCAATATAATAATTTCGAAATAGTATAAGTAATAATAGACATGAAAATTATATTGGTAGGAGAGAAACTATAGTAATGTCGATAATTAAAATGGATAACGCGGTAAAATAGTATTTGCAACCAAATAGCCGAATGTAAGGAAAAGTTTTGAGTGTAAAGCAGTCGCCGTTTAAGCAACAGCGAAATACTGAATAGGTAACTGTATTGGCGGCTGTGAGGGTAGATGCTGGCTTTTCACCAGAGAACAAAAGGGCTTGTAAACTCAGATCTACTAGGTAAGGCGCGTTTAAGCACTACGTGGTGATGGCTAGCGTTCATTAAATCCTCGTCGTTTATGTTAAGGGTTTTTTCCATCCGGGACGACATAATTGAACAGTAATTGTGCTGGTATAGTAACAAATGCTAAGCTGATTTCTTGGTAACGTATAGAGAAACAATAAGGTTCAACGTTTACACTTTCATCAGCATTATTTTTCCCATTAAGGCATACCTTGTGATACCACTCTAGAAAACCTGAGTATCATTTTTCCAAATTCTGTATTACCCATGACTATTAAAAGAACCCAACCTTTGATCTAGAATAGAAGCCGCGGACCGCCTTCAAACATCACGGCTATAACTACCATAATCAGCAGATATTCTGAATGATGAGCGGTACCTATAAAGCTTTCATTACCTTACAGAATGCAAACACATGAATACCATTTACCTCTTCTTGTATTGCTTAACTAAGTGCACAAAAATTAAGGACAGCTGGTTTAGATGTCCTTGCTAGACTAACAGCTCGACTTAAAAGCTATCTACTCGTAACATTTTCAGTTTTCTTTCAGATAAACTTTATAATATTTGGTCGGATTATGGAGCACAAGAAACACACAGTTAAACGAAATAATTTCGTTTTGGGGTTAAGTGAGACCCAATTAGCTCAATTATTGCCAGCAATTTTACGAAATTGTGAAATTCCATGGGTTCGCTTTTTAAAGTGAACCAACCAATTTTTCCTCGTAACCTGATTTTAAAACTTCTAGTACGAAAGAAAGGTTTTCACTATATTAATGCATTTGCTTAATATGCATAATACTGCAAGCTTTAAATATATTTAATTTGGACACAAGATGGTGCAGATGTTAGACTGATGTTAGAAAGTAGGAAAAGACATCATTTAATTCGGTATCGGAATGTTCTACAGAGCAGAAATAAAGGCAGCTTTGATCGTATCTGTAGGGAATATATGTTCATTTCGCAGTTAAACTGGCACAAAATCCTGTACCAGCGGAAATTGAAGGTCGAACCTCAAAACGGACCCGTTAGAAATGTAAAATAGTAGATCAGGGTAGATAATAAATCTTATTTTCGTTGTAAATGCCTAACGTGAACGGCAAAACTATGTTAAAACCAACTGCTCTTCCAGCATTCTACTTAGGTTTATTAAACCCTCATAATTATATTTTTAGTATTGTTAGTAATAAATTGCAAAATGAAATGTACCATTTGTAATGTGCTATGTCAAATGCCATTTTCGAATGGAATAATAAAAGCAAGTAGTTTTGTACGTGATTCTCTATATTAATCCAAGGCTAGTGCATTATCTGCCTCAGCATCGTCTCCGTGGCCTATGGGTAATATGCTAGCCTCTTGGTTCCAAAGTTCACGGGTTAAAAACCATCGGAGGGCAATGGATATTTTCTGGCGTAAAAAACCTTAACATGGCTGCGTTCAGAAGGTAGGCAAAGTCGTTGGCCCCGTGACCTAGATTTACGGCAGGTAAAAGAACCTCAGGCCTCTGCACAAAATCAAGGATGCTTCACGCCTAATATAGGACAGGACACTGAGAACCACAACAGTTTAACAACTTTCATTTAAAGAATTTCAATTTTATCCCTGTTAGCTGATAAAGCGTACTTAGGTTACGCATGACAACTCCTTCTGCCTTGCACTTCAACCCAAGTCCTTGTGATATGGACTCTTAAGTGCCCAAAGGGGGTTCGTGATATTAACTGGATATTGAAAACCTCATTTGGCTTAAGCAAGATTCATTCAAGGAAATTGGAAAGGAAACGTTCCAGATCTAAGTTTGGGGTACATCCCTTGTATTTACTAGTAGTTGAGGACCGAGAAAAACCCGAATAAAGTCTCAGTCAGGGTGATATTCCTGGCGCCATTTGAACTATAGAGTGCCCTGGATTTTTGGATTTTTTTATAATGTTTAACGTCCCCTTTTACTACTTATGAAACCACAGGCGATGACACTGATGATACATAGAATGAAGGGGACGGCGATGGCGGGAAAGACCTGAGAACCTGGAGAAAACCCGCTTTGTTACTTTGTCACTTTGTTCACCACAAATCCCACATGCGGTCGCCTGGGATCGACTCCACTTGGTGAGAGACAGATAAGTGACGCACTATGTTGACTGTAACGGCAGAAGCACCTGAATGACTACGCCTGGCGCAACAATAACATTGAGGAGTGTGTCAATAACAATGGAATTGGCTCTCCGAAATCCTTGTAGATGGCAGGGAAAAAGCGAAGAAGATATAGGCCGCGAGAGGAGGTTACCTTATAATTTCACGATCCTATAGTAGCGGTAAGCTAATTTAAGCAACGAAGACCCACCTTCCGTGATCCTGGAAGATTAGCATGGACGATCGAAATATGTGGATACAGCGTCTATCAACATAGCCGCATGTTTCGGCTTGGAAATTTATGAGCGATGGTCTCTCGTTTTCCTGGTCTCTCTATATTTCTCCCCCCAACGAGATGCGCACCACTAGTAGGGTTCATTGCTTTCTTTTGAGTTAAGGCAGATACCGATGACATTCAACCGTACTCCAGTAATAGGCAAATCCTATGTTATCTTTATCCCGCATTCGAGAAGTCGCGGGTTCACCTCCCATGGTCGGCTTACTTACCCATGGGGTTTTTCGGTGTTTCCACAGATAGCTAGGTGAATGCTGCTTAGGTTTCTTTTATCCCAGATTTTCTTGTCCCTCCATGTCGTTTCCATTGTCATTTCATACTTCCTTCATCGCGGTGGTTTCTTTCAAATCAATTCATTTATTGCTCATGAAACTTTTATAAGCATGGAGCATTGTCAAAAATTTAACACACACACACACACACACACACACACACACACACACACACACACACACTTCAAATTATTCAATTGTACACAATCATAGTTACAAATCTAAAATTGACATCTAATAATAAATAACTTGTTTTACAAAATGTACATACAGTTTAAGAAAGATTTTCAATTCTATGCCTTCACAAACCATTGACTGATAATAAATAATTAAAAAGAATTTGTGAGTGCAAGTTATAATCAAAGTCTATTTGTTACTTACACATTTTTACATAACATTATATTAAATTTTCATTTAATTTCTTATCTCTCTCTTTAATTAATCTCACCATAAAACAGCAATAGGTTTTCCTGAATCTATTTTTGTCAATTTTTATAATGTTTACTATTTTAATGTAATTGGTCTTCCAGTTTGTATGAACAGTTCTCAATTAGATGTTTTTTTAATTCTTTTGCAAAGGTATTTTTCCCTGAGCAATCCTTAATTTTTTTTGGTAGAGCATTAAACAGCATCGTTCCCATAATGATAGGATTCTTTTTTGTTAAGGCCCAGTTTAGGTATACTCTGTAATAGTTTGCCTTTCCTCGAGTGCTATAGGAGTGAATGTATTTTTGAGGAGTGGTTTGTTTTGAGCCAGTATTAATATTCTATATTCATAAATGCCAGGTTAGTTAAGATCTTATTATTTCTAAAAAAATGGCTTATATGTATCAGTAATTTTTATGTGGTAAAGGTAGCGTATGCTTCTTTTCTGTAGCAGCATTGGCCTATTTAATTTTGTCACACCACATCCTCCCCAAATTTCTATAGCATATTCCAGTTGGGTATATATTATTCCACAATATATAGATTTAAGTTGTTCTACATTGAGGTAGTTGACAAAATATTTCAATAGGTAAGCATTTTTTGTAATTTTTTGCAGAATTCATTTACATGCTTCTCATAAATTAAATCTTTGTCTAAATATATTCCTAAAAACTTTTGGCTAGGCACCTGCTCTATCTGAATATTTTCTAGTGTTACATTTATGTTTTTTTGTTCTTAATTTCTATTTGACTGGTGTCGAAAGTGAATAAGTTTAGTCTTTTTAATATTAAATTTTAAAAAACTCTTGGACAAGTAATTTGAAACCCGAGAAAGATTTTGAGTAATTTTATCCTCTAGATGTATCAAGGATCTACCCTTACAGATGATTGACGTATCATCCGCATATGATGTAACTTTTACTTCAGTGGATTCTACCAGATCACTTACATATATAATAAAAAGCAATGGTCCTAAAACAGATCCTTGAGGAACCCCTGATTATACATTTTGAGTGTCTGATTGAATAAGTTTTATTTGTTTTCCATGCCGTCAATAAAGTTCACAACATTGTTTGCGGTTAAATAAGTAAGACTGCAATATTTCATTTATTTTACCTCTTAAGCCATGAGTTGCTAGTCTTTTTAATAGTAGCTCATGTGATACACAACCAATAGCTTTTAATAGATCTAAAAATAAGCCTACAGTATTTACACCTTGATCCATGTTGTCGTCACTTCATGAATAAAATCAACAGTCGCAGTAATAGTTGAGAATCCTTTCCGAAATCCATGTTGGGTATTTGTTATTATGCTATTTTCATTTAAGAAACATGCTATTCTTTTTCCAGCACTTTTCAAATAGTTTTGCAAAAACTGATGTTAAAGTAATGGGCCTATAATTAATCTCGTCCATTTTATTACCACTTTTATAGATAGGACGAACCATACTAATGTTCAGCATTTTAGGGAAAATACCCTCATTTATTGAGTAATTTATTAAATGTACCAATATGTCTAATAAAGCATATTTGCACTGTTTGAGCATAGCAGGGAGTAATCATCCCAGCCAGCAGATCTCTTGTTTTTCAAAGCATTTATTATACCTTCTAATTCACTTACATTTGTTTCAAATATGTACATAGTTTTGGTACCATTCTTATTGTGAAATTCCACATTATTTTGGCCTAAAGTATTTCCAGCGTTAACAAAATAATTATCAATACTAATTTTTATAGCGTCTATTATCACTTTCCCATCCCTATTAGACAAATATTTTTATGCAGTCTTTGTTCCTGGTTTTTGTGATTATTAATGATTTTCCACATTGTTTTAGTTTTGTTTTCTGAATGTGTAATTTTATTCGCATAAAAATTTACTTTGTTTGCTTTTATTGCCAATCTGTGGCGTTTTTTGTATTCATTACACAGTTGTTTATCTATATCTAGCTTTGTGTCACGATAAGAGTTAGGCATATCCGTAACTTTATTTCTCAAATAGTTTACTTCATAGTTAAGTGTTTGTCTAGGTTTAACATTACCGCTATGTCTTCTAACTTTTGTGGTCTTTGGGCACACAACATTTAGGTAGTAGTTAAGAATATTAAAAAACGTATTCCATTTTTCTTCTGTACTGTCTGCACTGAACACGTTTGCCCAGTCCTCCTGTAGTAACATTTTATTTAGCTCATTTATTTTATTTTCATTTGTGTCCCCTACCCATGCGTAATACTGTTTTCCACTTTTAGGCTGGCAGTTCCAAATATCTATTATTTGTGCTGTGTGCTCAGAAACAAGAAATTCTTCATTTATCGTATTATAATTACTTTCTTGTACGTTAGTTATAATATAATCCAAAATAGCTCTTGAATGACTTGTAATTCTGGTTGGCCCTAGATAGGATGTAGCATCACATAGGTTAAAACTTTTTAAAAGACTATTAAAAGCATATTTTCCTACGTCTATATTTAGATCCCCTAGAAGAATAACATTTTTTTTGTGCTCAAGTATCTCATTTAGTAGCCCTTCAAGCTGAGTAAGGAAATTTCCCACTTTTGATTTGGGTGATCTATATATCCCTATTATAATTATGCTCCCAGTTTCTGTGCTTAGTTTAACTCAAGCAACTTCAAATTCTATCTCCATACTAAAATTTGATAGTTTATTTGTTGATTTACATTTAATTTCATTTCTAGTACATTTGGCAATGCCTCCACTTTTGTGTAATTTTCTACAGAAAAAAGAACTGAGGTTATAGTTACTAAAACTATAGATGTTTAGTTTATCTTCCTTTAGACCACGTTCAGAGAAAACCATTACTTGAGGATTAAGATTCTCTAATATACTTTCTATTGTTTCTATCTTATTACTAATATATTGTGTATTTGGGTGTAAGATTCTAAGCACTGATGCATTTGATTTAGTGCTATCATTGGGAGAGTTTGGGATCTTTTTGGGGAAGCACCTACATCCAATGGAACACTACCCATACAAACTGGAATTACAGAATAGTTTCCTTTTCTTTTTAATTATTTTAATTCATGCATTAATTTACCTGCTAGATAGATTTCTCCTTCTTTGTTCAGATATTTTGAGGTTACATCGCTCACTTTCAATGTTCGTTTTTTTTTGTCAGAAAGGAAATTGCCCTACAAAGCAAATTACCCAGTTTACCTGATCCCTTCCTACTCATGTGCAGACCATCTCGTCTCAGGTCCCAGTTGCTTATCCATGTGTTGCCATCTACAAAAGTACAGGAATGCTTGTTGCATACCCAGTCAAGAGTCGAATTTACTGTACTTAAATATCTTAAATCTTCGTCTCTGCGATACAGCATTCCACTGACTGCCGATTTTGCCCTCGGAAAAGATGTCCTTGCAGTTTTCACTAGATCCTCCATGTTCACCATGATTTCTTCTGGGGAAGTTGACGAATGAAGATCATTGGTCCCTACATGAATTATTATAGCATCTGGATCATCACTATTTTCCACCAGTTTTCTTTCCAGTTGCTCAATTCTAATCCCGGGGTAGTAATACGCCAGAGTGTCTTCATCCATGTATTCTTCCACATGTCGTATCATCGAGTCACCAAGCACAATTGCAGTATTCTTTTCATACCATTCCCTTTATTCAAAACTTGATTTTTTTGAGAAAGTAGGGCTATACTCTACGTCCTCTTCCCTTTCTGAAGTGCATTCTGGAATATTTCTACTGGAAGTGTTTGTATTGACCTTTGTGTTAATTTCAAGAGGATCTTCATTAAGTATTTCAAACTTATTCTGAAGAGGGATGGAGATACTATTTTGAGAGTGAGTTTGCATATTTTTTCCGCGCCATACAGTATTCTAGCATTCAGCATTTCTTACACGTTGCGAGCGTTTCTGTTAGCTTTTGTTTCCATCTTTAAGATTTAGCTTGTAGGTTAATTTCCAATTTTCTTCCCTCAATCTCTGTATCTCTTCTCGTAGCTTGGACCCTTCAGTAACTGCATCTTGTAGGTCCTTTGATAATATTTTGATGACCATACGAAGCGAAGCTACGCTTTCATCTGTCCCACACGACTGGTCGTTGATTATTCGCGGCTGTCTCTCACCTTTTGCTGTACACAACTTTAACCACATTTCCAACGTTTCCTTTTTATCACTATAACACTTACAAGATGGGGAGTCAACACACTTATTCTCATTATAAATTGCGCTTATTGCCCTCTCACTTTCCCAGCATCTCTACCTGGCGCCATCTTAACGCTTTTTCAGGTTTGAAAGTGTAGGCAATGGTGTTCGGTGCGGTGTAGCAGGGTAAAATGGATGTTCAAAATGTTCATCTGCGTCTTCCGATTCATGTTCGGGGGGGGGGCTTATCCTTATGTGGGGCGGGGTCTCCATCCGAGTCCACCCGGCCGTATCCTATACTACTCCATGTTTATTAGTGCCAACAGAATATACAGGAAGCGATTGGTTTCGCCGCATTTCCCTGGATAGAGTATATGTATACTAGACACAACCTAATCTACGAGTATTTTAATCCTATCGGCAAGCAGACTCTGCCCATTCGCCTGTAATCTGACACCACTGGCGCTTCCTATCCCATTTTATCGCTAATTCCGAACCGCTCTAAATGGAGAAGTAAGCAGAAATAGATGTTGTTAGCGTTTTTAAACTCTACTTAATGTGGAAAATCACAGTCCCTTTATCATAAAAACGCTTTCACTATTACTTTGTTATACACCGTAGGCATTTAACAATTAGAAATGCCACGAATATGCTGCAAACAATGGAAATGACCATTTACGTCTCTCTTGAATGAGTATATGATCCTGTGAAACATTCAGAATATTGTAGATAAAACGTGTAAAGAAAATAATATGTATCATTACTTATTGGCCAAATCAACTATAACATATTAAGCAAGATACTGGTGTTTAGATATGTTCAAGGAAGATGAAATTAATACATATGAACACTCTTCTGTATGACGCCTATTGTATAGTGAACCCGAAAAAATGCACTCATATATAACACGCTCGTATTACACTCTGCATCAATAATGGGTTTGACAGTGTGACTATATACCCAAATAAACGAGAGCATTGCGCTTAATTGTTGCAAATGTGCGTAAAAAGTGTTACACAGCCGAGTCACTGTCGGAGATGTGAACACTTGCATGGACATTATCGTAGAGATTTATACTCAGCAAATGAACACGTGTAATAATGGCACAAAGAAAGGAAGAAAACAAAGTGCTTGTATACGCCTTCCTCCAGGTCTGGAAGTACCTTACTATGTAGCGTGGGCTATATAAGGAGCGCAGCCATGATCAGAGGAGTTCGGCTGTGGCAGCAACTTTGGAGGGCACAGTTGGACAAAAGAGGGCCGAAGCAATGGATAACTGAGTGAACGAGCGTTGAAGCCACGGAAACTAAAATTGATCTGCAGCAATTGAAATACACACTTTGTTACAATGGTGTGATTTGGATGAACGCCACAATAGAGGAGATGATGAAGGCATTAATAGCTGAACTCGAGGCAATTAAATCCGTAATGGAGGAAATGCAATCGCAATGGATAAGATAGAGAAAAACCTAGAATCCGGAATGGAGGAAATGAAGGAGAAAATGGAATGAGTAATAGAGAATGCAGGCAGAAAAGAATAGGGAAACAAAATTCGGGATGGTGAAGACAAAAGACAAAATGAAATCCGGAATGAGGAATGAGGAAATCCAGAATGTAGTCTGCAATGGAGGAGTTGGAGAGTGAGCTATCGACTAAAAT
Organism: Hymenopus coronatus; assembly: GCA_030762935.1. NCBI lineage: Eukaryota > Metazoa > Arthropoda > Insecta > Mantodea > Hymenopodidae > Hymenopus > Hymenopus coronatus. The sequence goes on along the minus strand of CM060900.1, from coordinate 304,949,106 downwards.
AGATGAACAACTGACCGACGTGAAAGGACTGAGCTTGGAGGAAACGTGGATGAATTACCTGGAGGACGTCGCAGAACGGATTAGTATAATGGAGGAAGAGTCGATGGCAGCACCAAGGAACTAAATGCCATGGTGGAAATAATACTTGACGGAAGGGTTACGGACTAGAAAGTCGAGAATTCAGGACGAGATCTGCAGATGTCAAGCCACCCAAATATAATGGGGCCTCAACCTTCGAAGTCTTCTGCTGACAATTCACCGCCGACTCCGCTCACAACTAACGTTCAACAAAAGTGGAAGTTGCACAGTAGATCGTTAAAAATGGAATCTGTGAGTGCTTTGTTTTGTTTTGTTTTTAAAAGTTGTATTTTGTGCGAATTTTCTTTTGGGGGAGGAAGGGCCTTCATTTAATTTTACTTAATCTACCCCTCATCAACCAAACCTCATCAGTCTCCAGAGAGGCCGTGCCGTGGCTGAGTGGTTAGACCACTCGCCTCTCACCTAGACGGCCCGGGTTCGATTCCAAGCCCCGGGTTTTCTCCGGGTTTGCCGCCATCACCTTCCACTGGTGCTCCACCTTCGATTCAATGTATCACCAGTGTCATCGCCTGCGGTGCCACAAGTAGCAAAAGCAGGCGTTAAACACTACAAAAAAAAAGTCTCCAGAGATGGGTGGAAGAACTTTTAAACATCCGGGAGGACCTCGAGAACTGGTTCGGGTACAATCGTTTGGTCGCAATTTTCCAGGGGAGACGATGCTCGAGTTCGTCCTGGCCATTAACAAATAAATAAGGTCTGAATATGCAACCCCGGCACCTATGTAACTACATCGGGGTGTATTTAAGGAGAAAATGAACGATTAATATAAGCTTCATCTTTGTTTTCTTATTTTTTACTTTTTAGCTTATCATTAATTTGCTTGAAACATTGCACCTATGTAACTATATCGGGGTGTATTTAAGGCGAAAATGAACGATTAATATAAGCTTCATCTTTGTTTTCTTATTTTTTACTTTTTAGCTTATCATTAATTTGCTTGAAACATTGCGTTTATTGCTTAAAATTTTATCCCCACACAAACACCCAGTGTGTTCGCAATTTACAAATTCAGCGTATTGGTTTTATTGATTCAGTCAACGGGGTTACAATGTAAATAACATCTTCCTGTATCCAAAATGTATTCACTTTAGTTCTCTTTTGCCATTATTCGCTTACTTCCCAATCGAAATCTTCTGGCACACCACTTCTTATATCGTCCATCGGGCTTTCTTGGCCTCGTATCTTTCCTCTCCCTGGTGGAATCCATTCTCAAATCTGTCCTACGCACGTGAGCACACCATTCTAATTATTTATAGCCCACAAAATCTAAGCATATGTCGCAGGTTTTCACCCTTTGCCTAATGATTTTGTTTTTAGTACAAATCCAAAACTAAAATATGAATCCTGACACCTGCGCACAGCACCAGATGATAGGCAGTTCCGGGAAAGTAGCATTGCACTGGCTGCTGATCCGATTGACTCCAGCGCTCTTTATTCACCACAATGTTCTTTACAGCTTTTGCATAATTTTTGACGCTTAACTAAAATGGGCACCATATGAAATAAAAATGTACATTAATTTCAGTTTTATAATAGTATTAAATATTGAGAATATCAATTACAAAATGAAGGATATTTTGGTGTTAAACATCTCCGTTTCGGATTTCTGTACTACATACTACTGTGACTGGCACGATAGGGATCAGGAATAATACATATACCTTCTTTCCAGTGGTTCGATAAGATTTGTGACCGTTGGAGATTGTTTTCCAGCGTCCAACTTCTTCTAAAGCAGACATGGTTGTTTCATCAGGGATCTCTACTATATTACATACAGCGAACAAGTCTCAGCGAACCGATTAGGTTTTGAGAATCACTGACCTAGTTCGCCGGGAAGAGAAACATGTGTATCACCAATTTTAAGCTGCGAAAGGAAATGATGCCTGTAATTTTATGAGATAAAATGCAAATATATTGAAAGCTATATCATACGTATTCTTGTCAATGGGGACTCGAAAGTCCTGACAAATCGAGAAAACAAAAACATTCATATTAATGCTAAATAAAGGTTACGAGGAAAAATAAAGGAAGCGGAAAGTCTCTCTAGGTACACTTTACACACACACACACACACACACACACACACACATATATATATATCGCCAAGCAACGTAGTCAGTATGTACACTACACTATTTTCTTCTTGGAAGTTGTTTATACTCCGTTAACATTATTTTCAGTGTAGCTATGGTCAGAACGAGTAGACATGATCTCAAACTGTATTGCATAACATGTTTAATAAATAATAAAGATAAGCAATTGCAAAAATAATTATAACTTATGTTTCAGGTCCAGAGGAAAATGCATTTAACACTATGGAACTACTATTTGAACCCAATCCTCAGGTAGCAGAAACGCAGCAATTGCCAGCGAGGACATCTTATTGCACGGACACTTGTCAGAAATATTTAGAAGAGTGCTCTGAGTATCTGCAATATAGTGAACCGAGCTCACCCATTGTAGTCCTAGGGGTAAACCTTTCTTCTTTAGGGGAGGACTTCTGTTGGTCCGAAGCATATGGCTCCAGTATACCCCAGGCTCTTGAGTTTCATGACTATGCAATGATGGAGGCTCCCAATGTATCAAGCTCTGAGTCGGGTGAGTCATCAGCTGGTTCTACAGGTTCTTCTGGAACGTCCATACCATATATTTCCGATAAATCTTCTCCAGAGGAAAAAGTATTCCGTTGTTCGTATCCCACATGCAAAAAGTTATATGCCAAATCATCTCATCTCAAAGCCCATTTCAGACGCCACACAGGTGAGAAACCATTCGTTTGTACATGGAATGGTTGTCGCTGGAGATTCTCAAGGTCTGATGAACTTGCTAGACACCGACGTTCTCACACGGGCGTCAAGCCATATATCTGCCCTTGCTGTGACAAAAAATTTTCGAGGTCCGATCATTTAGCCAAACATCAGAAGGTACATACCCGCGCAAGATGGTGTAATACCAAGTTTTTTTCTTAGGTGCAATCTATTGGCAATGTTTAGAATAAAAGTTTATGTTTGTTAGAATAATAACAATATTAATACTCAAATGATTTTTTTTTATAATAAGCCAATTAAAAGGTTCTGAAATTCAACAAAGCTGCAAAAACTGTACCTTTAAACACATCCATACAGTGATGACAAATACCAATGGCTTTAAAGTCATGTACAAAGGAATCTTGTTATTTGAGAAAATATTTTATTTATAACATTCTTTGTGGCAATTGTGTTTCTTTTTCATAGCGTATTTGTAAGAGCTTTTAATCAAAGTACTTCTAGTGGTGCCTTACATCAACAGCATTCACATGTTACATTTTATAACGAATCTCCAGTACTATGAACTTATGCATTAGATTTATCTAATGTGATTCCTTTATGCATTTGTGTTTTCTTAGTGTGTATATGATGAAGGTAGCTCTAACATTATATAAGGATTGTGAGATATTCATATTTTAATATTGTTAATGAAATTATTGAAACTCATTGTATGGATGCCAATTCTTGCAGAGAGCTAATGGATCATACAAATACTCTTATAATTACTCTTGGAGTGATTGTCATACTAAACCTGTCATTCATTGTATATGACTAGATCAGATTACTCAGAAAATGCTTCGGATAGGAGGGGTAATAAATAATACTCCTGAGCTGCAGAGACAAGAGTAAACATAAAATAGTACATAGCATAGTACCTCAATTTGCCAAATATATTCCTGCATTTTTTCACTGGGTTATCTTTCCGCCCAGAAACTACATTTGTATGGCTGACCAGTTATTCACAAATTCCTGTATTACTGCATAGTCTTTAAAATACGGACTTCTCAATATGTTGATCATTAGTCTAAGTATTTTTCAGTCAAAGAGCACAAATGTGGTTCAGCTAGATAATGTTTAAGAACTGTCTAGTAAGTTCGAGGGTACATGGAATCTAAATTATGAAATCTTTCTTTAATCAGGGGTAGCAATAAGGTTAATCAAGGTTAATATTACTGCAGATTATGAGTTACCCCAAAACAAATATATGATAATTTGAAATAAGGGGCTCTTAGCACAGCGAAATGCTTACCTGTCATTCTCATGGACCTTAACTTCAGTTTTGTTTGCTGTTGTCGATTTTCGTAGCTTCTGTTTGATGTAAAATTGATTTGTTTTGACACCAAACAACACACTCAAGAGTAAGTATACGCTTTGTGATCTAATTGAAACTTGTGTTGTTCTTTGGTCAGAGTATTTTGAGACAGTAGAAAAGGCAAAGGCAGGAAACAGGTTGCTCGTGTCCAGTTGGGTTACGCATGTTGACATTTTGTGATAGTCATCGGTGCTGCCATGTGACGTCCTTATCTGACATAACCTAAAATACTGTAACCAAAGTAATGTGTACTCTAGCAGGACTTTATTATGTAAGTACCTAATACCTGCACCTCTAGGTTCCTCATGGAGCTATTAATTAGCATGGAGAATTGGCAGAGACGTGCTCAGAGGGAGTTACTCTATTTGCCCTTGAAGAAGAAATTCTTGTTTACAGATATTTACTGAATCTTTCATTTAACTTCAGAAATACAATTGTGAACTTTGAAATACCCATTATATACACCTTATTTAAAATTGATGCTAGTTTAATACTTTTTCTAAGCTCAAAGCTTCTAAGCGCCCATGAGCATTATTATAATCCACACGATACAATTTCAAACTATTCTGATCAATCTCTTGTGATTCTCAGTTAATGCAGTTACTTTAAATATTGTTATGTTATAGAACTATCTCTAAAAACCTTTAGGTTTCTTTAAACACATTTTGCCTGATATATGTTTCAAAAGCAGCTGACATTTAAATTGTTCGAATATTTCTTTTACCGTATGACCAAATCACTGTGCATTTTTCATGTGTTTAGTTATTTTATGTGATTAGTTATTTCCTGTTTGTGTGATTCCCGAAGATATAAAACGTTTTAAACAATTAAGTAAGAGTTGCATTGTTTCGAATGTTATCTCTATGATTAAATGTTTAAATAAAATATAAAAACAATAAGTTTTATTGATTAGCGTCGTAAGCATTCGCCTATAGATTTGAAAACGCTCTTTGATTGGGTGTTCAAATCTGCCAAATTTAAAAGGCAATATATATTCTCCAGAATTGTTTTATTAAAAGAATAAACCATTAGTCATTTTAATTCTTTTGGGTCATATTTCACAAAGCGTCTGGGAAAATAAGGAATGAGGCTTAAAATTACTTTCTGTTGCTAAAAACTAACTTTGAAAAACACTTGTGTAAGAATCAGTTATACTATAGACAGGAAACATTTTGAAGTTTTTTTTTCCAGGTATATTATTTAAACCATATATGTACAATTTTCCAGTTTGCTCTGTGCGGACATGAAAAATTTAAGAGCCTTTATGCGTATGTTGTAAAAATCGGAAGTTTACAAATTAGAATGTCATTATTTTCCTGATAGCTTAATCGGCAGTCGTTATTCTAAAAGTATTGGAAAATAACATATTTTAAAATGTACACATTATTAATAATATAGGATTTTTCATTCAAAATGAGATCAAATAGATTTGAAACATTCAAGAACTTCAAACGCTCACCTTGTGTAGCTTCTGAGAATGACGTTTTGAAACAAACGTATTTTGCATTGCAACCGTTGGGCATTACGCTGCTTTTAAACTACCATAAAATTTTAATGTCGATTATTATTGCCTGATGTAATCCGCTTTGTTTAAATAACGGCTGGAGGGAAAAATATGTTCAGATAACTACAATAAAGAAGCTATTGCATATAAAACAATAACAAAAGAATTCGTGGTGTGATACACTATACGCGTGTAATATGATACTCGATTGAGATACTGCTACGCTGTGGACGTCTGGTTATTCTTCAATTTGTTGCAAACCAGACGCAAGATACCTGATACGAGGATACACATGGCCTAACACATTTACGCCATCGCATACTCGTACAGTTACGTAAATGCGTTAATATATCCCACGTTCAGAAACGTTTTCTACCTATAACCAAGTGGACGCAGTATTGCATACTAGTAGACACAATCTGTGTATATATGGAGTGTGTTTAGGGTATTCCCAAAAACCACTCAACCAGTTGTCATAATTATTCCTTCGCAATGAAAAACCGTATTCTTCCAAATAGTCCAGGCTACAAGTTTCCAAAAGTTTGAACGCTGGAAGTTAGGGCTTTCTCTTATAATATTTATATCAACAAATGACAATATTGTTTTGTTGCATTTGGTTATCAGAAGATACTTTTGGCATTTTATTTCAATTACGGCAATTTTGAAAGACTTTTGGCCTAAAAGGGTAAATGGTGAGAATTGAAATATTTTCAAAAATTGAATTATTCTAGGAAATGTATATTTATTGTTTCATCAAATGGAAATGGAGTTCTATTTATATACGCTCTTTAACTACTGTGGTTCTCAGCGTATCATTCAGAACTGGGCGTGAAGGACCGCTTAATTTTCCTAAGAGGGCTCTTTATAGGCTTGAGGTTCTTTTATGTGCCGTTACCTACGAGATGGGACATACGGCGATTTTACTTTCCATCGTCCTCCGCCGGGTTTGAACCCGCGACCGTGGCTATATGGGTTAGCATGGTAACCATTACACCACTTGGTTCACCAAGTTTTCCTCATATTGTCAATAAATAGTTTTGTATGATGTTGAGAAAACCACTATATATTGACCCTGGAAACATAAAAAAATTATAATCTAGCCTTAGATGTATTCAGTAGCTATTTTCAACCTTTAAAATACAAATCAACGTTCTTTGGGATTTCTAGAATGAACTTTTCGTACTAATACAACAAGACGAAACAAAAATTACAAGCAACCTGGAAAACTCAAGCCCAAGCGCGCGCTGCTCTGCAATGAGCCGCATTATGATGATAGTCCTAAGTGTCGCACACAGTATAGTGACAAACATCATTCACTACTATCAATTTACAACTGCGTCAGCATTTTTTTACTATTAATACGATGCAGGGAAAGTAAAACTACTAGTAATCAACGTACTTTAGAATCTAAGAGACGCCAACTTCTTTCATTACTAAATAAAATAAAAACGCAATTCTTTTTCATATTCTTACTACCAGTTCCACATTACCTTGGTGTTTCGGCTTTATTAGGTTACGTTAAGAATGAAGAGTTGTTAACACTAATTTTAAACTTTAAAATGCTCACAAATATCTTGTCAAACTAATTATTTCACCAGTAGTTCGTATAATTACCATGCAATTCACAAACGGAAAATACATTCGCAACAATTTAATATTGATAATAAACAACAAACAAATTATGCGTTACGACACAATAAAAATGCTATTTAAAGTAGTATCATTGAAGAACACGAGTTAGATCATTTATGACCAAAATCAGCCTCTTTTAGAACAACACATAATACGTGCTTTCAACGCTGCAATATTTAACAGAGACTAAACTGGTCATGTGATAATATGGTGCCATGGCCTGTCTCTATTTCGTGGGCCACATGTACAATTCCTTATATGGAAATCTGCAATATTTAAACTATCTCGTCAAACTATTGGAAAAATCGTAGGATACTTTACCGGCAGCTTCCAAAAAGTACCTAAACATTATTTGGAAGTATACAGTTCTCCATTTTTTAAAAGCTGACGATACTTGTTATAGATACTACTCTACTTGTTGACTATCAGGACTCACATTGTGCACTTATGTTATAAGACTCGTATAAACTATACAATACCATGTATTTCAGAAATCCAACCATACTCATATTTTTACTTTCTCTACACACACATAGTAGCCAGGCAAGGTATTGCATTCCACCCAAAAATTTGATGTCGAGGTTTCATCGGGAATAAATGTGTTAAGTAGACCTGAATTCAAAAAAAGAGCAATATGTTTTATAAAAAATGTCCGTCTATGTAAATGTGTGGTTTTTCTGTAAACAGCATAGCTCAAAAACGAAAAGATCGTTTAATATCAAACTTGGTATTGAAGTTCAGTATCTTCGAAGGATGTGACACGAAACTTTAAGCAAAATTCTCACAGCGCACACTACCCTTTACATGGACGCATTTTGAAAATTCTTTGTTTTCAAAAATGGCTCTAAACTTTTTATTAAAATACCGTATATTAAAGATATTTACATGACAAATGAAATTTATATTATGGATTTTCTGGATATAGTCTCTAAGGACCTCTTTATTCTGGATGAATTTTGCATAACTGGTAAAAAAAAGTTAGACAACACCTTGCCATACAAAAGATGTAGATATTGTTAACATACACAATTTGTGCCATCTATATTTTTATAGTGCTAACCGTTTCCTAGATATTCGTTATTATTGGATTCAGTTCTAAGCTACTTAAGCTTTTCTCAAGCTGGAAGTCAACTTTCGTTTCGCGTCTGTTTTATTTTATTCCAAGGCCTGCAAAAGAGAACCTAATTTCAATTGTTTCATACAGCGACAGCTTCTAAGAGATTTTACTACTGCTCTAGTCTAGTGTCTTCCCTTATTTCCCTTCTACTTATAAGCAATCAAGTAATATGACAATTTTTGCTAATGTTTATCTTAATGAGGACGATGTAGATAAAAAAATATACTTTTCTAACAATGATTTATACAGAAAGCTATACGAATGCAACACATAAGATTTTTTAAACCTTTATTTACAAATTATGCAACTCAAAAGTTTTTATAGACATCTTATGCTCCTCAATACAATGTGGAATGGACAAGAATCACGATAGTTTGGAACAAACCAATAGTACCACTACTCTTCAAAATAGAATTCGTCAACTTCTAGATAACTAGCATGATATTAGCCTGTTTAACTGTGGCTATAAAATGTGCGCTCACATAATTAAGAATAACTTGAATAAATATTATGAGAATATAATTGGTGAAGCGCAGAATGGATTAAAAAGCTTGTACAGATGAAGTCTTCATTATGAAACTATTATTAGAAAAGCATAAGGAATTCAACAGGGAAACACATATCGCCTTTGTCGATTTCATAACAGCTTTTGACAAAGTAGACAGAACTAAATTATTGCACATGTTTGCAGATAATAATGTTCCATAGCAATACATTACAAACATACACAACATTTATAAAACTAACTAAATCTCTATTTAAACAGATTGCAAACTATTTCCTAGCAAAAAGAGCAATGCCAGGGTCAAAGAGGGCTTTCATCAGTGCTTTTCATCATTTATAAAAATAAAATAATAAAAAAATGGGGAAAACACAACGAGGTTATATACCTGTCAATAGAACTTCAAGCTTGATGTAGTTCTTTTTGCAGACGAATCGAACTTTTTGGCTCTTTCTGAAAATGATTTGAACTTATTAATTTATAATTTTAAAAAATAGCTATCACATTTAATAAGGTAATATCAATCGATAAAACAAGTATTATGACATTTCATGGAAAAGCACTCCTAGAAAGTAAAACTTGTCTCCAGGATACAATTTCAGAGAGATTTAGCGAATTTAAGTACTTTGGCCATAATCTCTCTATTCGGGAAAATAAAGTTATTCTTGAAAAAAATAACAGATGTAACAAAAGTTTGGTACATTAATCAAGTTATGAAGCCGTCCTTTATACAAAAATATACCAGAATACCTTTATATAACACTTTAGCTAGACTAGTGTTAACCTATGGTGGTCAAGTATGGACGCTAAGAATGCTACATGAATAACCGCTAAAGAATAAAACTTGCGAAATTATACCAGATACTGAAAACCAGAATACACCATATGAGATCGAAAATAAACACCTACGTCTAGACGAGCTGAAAACTACGCCGGTGTTACATCAAATTGAAACACGATATTGAAAGAATAAGTTCATACCGGATATTCAAATCCGTTTATAAGCACATGCCAAGAGGTAGAAGATTTTGGGCCATCCTATGAAACGCTGGAAGGAAACATTTTTGTAGGATGGTAAAAGGTCTCCACAGGCAAAATATTTGGAAGGATGATGTTGTTGATGATTATGATGATGAGATGATTATGATGTACAAATTCTCATTGTTTGACCAATTTGGAAAACACTGTGATCACTTTAGGTTCAAGTACAAATTACAGACTGCTTACGACTTTGAAAAATTACCCCTATCCTTATTTTCAACTTTATACTTAAATGTGTCGTGCGCCGTGGCAGGGTACCCTGGTTTCTGGCCACGGTATACGGGATCGACCTCACCTAGTGCAGTGCGGATTGGAACTCCCGTGTAAGGACCGCTATGCACTCAACTTCGTGAGGAAAATGAGGAGCTGCGATAAACGGCGACTCCAATCATTATATCCAACATTTCGGCAAGTAGATTAGCTCCCCGTATCGGTTGGAAGATTACCCATTTCTGCCATGCCTAAGTGGTTGTGAGGCTGTAGGTCAGGTTGGTACTCCAGGCTCGTAACGGTTGTAGTGTAACCGATACAAATTATGACTTATAGAACGTACCAATACAATGCCGAATAAAATAGCTGGTGCTGTCATAGAAGTTGAAAAGTCTCGTTTGTTCTTTCCTCCAAACAGCGTCAGTCCAGTTGGTGGAACTTAATAATATGCTAAGAAATTAAAATGCCGTAACATATCGGTGTTCTCATTGGTCTACGAGTCTTCAACTGAAACAGCACTTCCACTTTTCTCTTTCCCTCTACAATTGAAGTGTTCGTCTTAATAGTGCAATCTGTAGCTTCTGCCCCGCATCCTTTTCCTTACTACCAAATCCTCTATTCTATTTCTTAGCAGATGATTTCTTCTCATCGAAACTCATCAAATTTCTATTCTTTTTGCTGATCAGTTTCAGAATTGTTCTTCATCGGCCAAGCTTTATGTTGCGAACAATCACGACAAACTTTTTAACGAAGACTGAACAAGCCGGACTTAACTTAGTCTTTAAGATCGCCACTTGTAGCTCTGGGTGCAAATAGTTGTCAGGGATAAATGGAGATGGCTTATCACCGCGCTAATCACGGAACGGAGTGTAGAGTGCAACAGATGCGGACCGGTTGAGAGGACAGCTGGTTTCCAGACACCAGGGATTTAACAACTCTGCTAGTGGCACGGTGTCGCAACCCAATTTTATCTTGACACCTGTGTTCTTTATTAAGTAGCTTTTCCCCCGATCCTACCTTAGGATAAATCATGCCAAAGTTGACGATCCCGTTCTGCATTTGAGCTCTTTGCTGTAACACCTGATTGTGTGTCTCGGTGCAGTGCTGCGCAACCTACTAGACATGGGCACCTCCAGTGGCAACCTTGTCCACCTAGCCGACGATCCCAATTGGTATCTATGAGCTCACCGAGTTTTACCACTCGTTTGCGTGTCTTGATACTGTTTTGCGTAGCCAACTAGGTGAAAAGGACCCCGTCTACCCGCTACGAACTCTTCCGACGTGTTAGAATTGACCACGCAGCACCGAAGCCAACACACCATATAACATTGGCAACCCCGATGGAGCTACCATGGAGGAACATAACGCAGCCCACCAGACGGACACAGCCAGGTTGGAGGTCGTGCACACTTTCATATTGACACTACCCGCATTCTACACGGAAGACCCGGAAATCTGGTTCTGCAAGTTGAAGCTATATTCGCAACCAAATGGATCGTATCACAAACAGAGCAGTTTTACAAGGTACTTGCACAGCTCCCGCGACTAGCAGTGATACAAGTGGCAGACATCGCTACCACACCCGGCCCCGAGCTATACCTCACCCTCAAGGCGAGACTCATTGAGTTGAATGGCACAACCGCATCTCTGAAATTGCGCGACCTTTTAGCAGACAGTCTCCTTGGGAGCCAGAAGCCATCACACCTTCTTCGATCCAGTCAATATCAAGCGGGAACTTCTATTGGCGGGTCAGTACTCCACCTCCTCTGGTTGAGAAAACTCCCAGACCGAGTGCGGGCCATTCTAACCCCTCACCAAACTGGCGCAAATCGCAGATCAACTAATGGAGACACCAGCACCGGCACTGGCACCAGTGATGCCACACCTACCATCGGAGGCACGGCAACAAATAGAAACACTCTCCAAGTGGCTATGGACTTGGAAAACAAGCAAACAGCGCCACCAATGCAAAACTTACCCAGTGAGCGGACCACTCAGACACCCGACACCTGCTGGTACCATCGCAAGTGAGGCCGACAGGCACGGAACTGCACACCACCATGCTGATGGCGCACAGCAGGCCCACGACAAGGAAATTAAGGATCGCGGCGACCGAGCCGAGGGCCACCGTGAACAGCATTTCAAACCGCCTATTCATTACTTAGAGATCACCGTATCCCGTTCCTGGTAGACATAGGTGCCTGCATATCAGTACTCCCGAACGGCATCCTACACAAACGAACCAGGTGGAATACAACGTCTACGCAGTCAAATGGCCCCACCATTCACACCAACATGTTACACAAAGCTATCCTCAACCACGAGACCCAGCGACCATACACATGGGACTTCATCGTAGCAGGCATCACAAAAGCCATCATAGGGGCCAACTTCCTGAGCCACTATAACATCACAGTCAACCTGCACGCAAGGACCATCACCGACACCTCCGTCAACCAACCCATATACGGCACCGTAGAACACGCAATATCCTCTTTCTCCTCCATCCCACCGCCGACCCCCTTCAGACACTTCCTGGAATCATACATCCAAATCACAACACCTGTCGACACCAACCCCTATAAGGACGTCCGCATATTCCACCACATTGAAACATCAGGAGTTCCAGTGACCGCCAAAGGTGAGGGCTTTAACGCAGCGACATATACGGAAGTCAAAGCAGAATTTAACAAGATGATGGCAGCAAGAACAGTACGACCCTCAAAGTCACCCTGGGCCTCTCCGCTACTAGATGGCTCTATCCGATCAAGTGGCGACTACAGGGCTCTCAAAAACAAAAGCATCCCAAACCGTTAAGCAGTAACACACACCCGAGATTTCAACACTCTGCTACAGGGCACCTGCATCTGCTCCACAATAGACATTCAACGGGCCTTTCACCACATCCAAATCGCTCCGGAGGAGCTACCCAAGATGACCATCATTACCCCTTTGGGCTCTTCAAGTTTACATGAATGGAAATCGGACTGCGAAATGCGGCCCAGACGTATCAACGCTTCATGGATCATCTGCTCCGAGACATGCTATTTAGACGATGTCCTCGTAGCCTCCACATCACCATATGAGCATGAGCAACACCTCACAGAACTCTAAAGCGCTTCTTCGAGTATTTCCTGCACCTTAACATAGCAAACTGTGTCCTAGGGCAGGCGTCCATCAAATTTCTTGGGTACGTAATCACAAAATACAGTATAACACCATTACCGGCGAAAGTCTCCGCTATCTCGGTCTAAGATTATTTCTGAGCAATGCCAGTTTTTTGGGCATGGTAGATTTTTACCGTCGCAACATCTAGCACGCAGCCGAAATACAGCGACCATTGAACGCCCTACTCCAAAAAAAAAAAAAAAAAAAAAAAAAAAAAAAAAAAAATACAAGAACACAATCATATGGACGCATACCCTGGAACATGCCTTCACATTAACCAAGGAGGCGTTATCTGAGGCAACCCCCCTAGCCCACCCCTCGACGGATGCTAATCTACAGCTATCCATGGAAGCCACCAACGCAGACATCGGCGCCATGTTCCAACTGAGTAAAAACGGAAAACTAGAGCCACTAGGTTTTTTTTTTTTTTTCAGAAGCTTGAGTACAGGGAGCTATTAGCTATTTACTAGGGCATCCAGAACTTTCAGGGTCAACTGAGTAAAAACGGAAAACTAGAGCCACTAGGTTTTTTTTTTTTTTTTCAGAAGCTTGAGTACAGGGAGCTATTAGCTATTTACTAGGGCATCCAGAACTTTCAGGGTCAACTTGAAATACCATACTTTACAGTTCTCACTGACCATAAGCCCCTGACACACGCCATCGCCCAAAATCCAAGGAACAGCAGCCTAAGACGCATCAGACAACTCGACTTCATCTCTCAGTTCACCACCAACATCCAATACTGAGGAGACAAGAATACAGTAGCAGACATCCCCACCATGAAACCATCGACCTGACAGCGGCAGAAACACTGGTTACATGGACCATCTGGGCGGCAGCAGACACCAAACTTTGTACATATGCGCAAACAAACACTAACATCCTAACATCACCCTCCCGCTAGCCTGCGATATGAACACGCCCATGCAGTGACCATTCGGGCCCGCGCTTTTGCGCCGACCCATCTTTGAGAACATCCACGGCCTCAGCCATCCAGGGATTAGAGCAGCTCGCAGACTCGTTTCAGACCGCTACCACTGGTCTGCTATGCTGTCCGACATGCGGAAATGGTGATTCACATGCAAAAACTGCCAGAGAGCCAAAATCAACAGACATGCTCATGTAGACATTGTAGGACCACTGCCGCCCTTCAGGGGCCACACCTATTCTTTAAGATGAGTGACAGGAACACTAGTTGGCCAGAGTACATATCCCTTCGAAGGAGATAGATGCGGAAACAATGGCCAGCAAGTTTCTACAGCATTGGATAGCTCGTTTCTGCACACCGGCCCGGATCACCACGGCCCAGAGCCGAAGTTTGAAGCGGAACTGTTCATGAAACTTTCCAACCTCCTCGGCATACAGAAGTTCCGCATCAATGTCCACCACCCACCAGCCAACGGAAAAGTGAAAAGATAGCACAGGTGTTTGAAGGCCGCGCTCTGTGCTTCACTGAATACATCTGTCTGGACGGACAACCTCCCTCCTATAGCCCTGGGGCTCCGCACTGCCGTCAGCACGGGCAACGACCTCAGTTCGGTAGAAAGCAGTGCGCTTACCAAAGGACATTCTCTCCTACATCTCCACCAACCAACACCAGGAACACACATCGTAGGCTACAAGAATGCCTTAAAAGCTACCTACCGCAAAACCTGAACGACGGTCAGATTCGAGTATGTACGGCAAGAGGTAGATAAGCACAAGCTGACACCACCATACAAAGGGCCCTTCGTAGTCATGAACAGCGACCTCAAAACCGTCACTATACAGGGTGAGGAGGGCTCAACCAAGAACATCTCCACTGACAGACGTAAGGCCGCGCACATGCTAAGTGACAGCGAGGCGACGCGCAAGCCTTCTACCCACCGGACGGGCACACCTAGCGCAGCAGTAGAGCGACCCTGTATCACCAGAGTGCAGCCCACAGCTACGGCCTGCCACGAAGGCTCACCTGTTACTAGTTAAAAAAACTCGGCCCACGCTACGGGCGACAGGAGTATATAAGGACCGCCTACGACAGAGGCCCACAGCACGCGACGCGCATTCGTCGTTTGACCGAGGAGGAAACCAGACCTGGCCTTCTACCAGATCTTATTTGGAAGAGCAACTGCATGCGCCTGCGAGGTCACGCCTGTGAATTCTGTGGAAGTACCACACACCAGCGCCCCTAGCGGAGACTGGCAGTGGGCAGTGCCCCTCTTCTAGCCTTGTCTCCCTCCGGCCGTATCCGCCGGAGATTCCCTCACAGCTGGAGAACAACTCTTGCGCTTCAGGGAGGACC
This sequence comes from Hymenopus coronatus, assembly GCA_030762935.1. Taxonomy (NCBI): domain Eukaryota; kingdom Metazoa; phylum Arthropoda; class Insecta; order Mantodea; family Hymenopodidae; genus Hymenopus; species Hymenopus coronatus. Next base: position 304,933,433 of record CM060900.1, on the reverse strand, counting down.
GCAGTGGGCATTGGCCCTCTTCTAGCGTGCCTCCTGGAGGAAGCTCGGCGAGCCTCTCCATCAGCGGCATCCCTTAAATTGCTGCCGACACCAGCTCGACCGGCCGGAACCTGCACTGGAAGAGAGCGACGACTTTCTCTTCCCTCGCCTCCTGAGCTGCACTGCATACAGACGTACTTGGAACCGACTAACGTACTGACGTTACCGCGGGCTCACAAGGCCACAGCCAAGGGTCCGGGCTTAGGCTTGGACCCGGGGTTCGCCCCAATCGGCGCGTCGCAAGACGTCCGGCCCGCTGTGAGGAGCCGAATGGCACCCGCACACGACACGGACAAGCCGAGTACCAACGCCAACGTCAAGGTAATACCTGACAGAATGAGCACTCCCGGCCCAAGCTCCTCCTCAAAATCAAACCCCGGCCCACGGGCTTTAGCCCTTAAGGGCAAAACCAAGACTTCCCTTAAAAAGAAGTCCTCCCGCCTAATCAACCAAGGGACCGCGGTCCCTCTCACCCCGGAAGTGGCACAACCCACTTCCACACCAGTTGCTCCCTCCGTCCCCTCCAAGGCCCAGTCTACCTTGGTGCCTGAGGGCACATGTGATCAAGACGGCTTTACCACGGTGGTCCACAGGCGCCGAAAGACCTCCGGTTCAAAGCCGGAGGGGCGCGCCTCCCCCACCCCTGCAGCACCAATTCCTGAGAGCCATCGCTCACAACGGGCGGGAAGAATACCGCCTATTGTGGCCGACCCTTTTCCCAACCATGTGAAAGTCATGAGGGAATTAAGGGCAGTGCTCTCAGAAGAGTACCAGGCCACCCGATACCCCACTAGGGTCGTAATCAGAACCAAGAACCCGGACGATCATGAGAAGGCGAGGGAGGTTCTGAGGAAGTGTGAAATTCAATTTCACACATATTCCCTCCAGAAGCCGAACTTAGTCCGACGAGTGATCAGAGGACTTGACTCTGACACCGACCCCGAGGACATCCGTGTTGGCCTGGCGGAGGAACACGGAATCAATCCGCGGACCGTTATCCAACTCACTAAAACCTCCCGACCCGAGGGTGCTGAGCCCACTAAGGTCAAGATGCCCTTATTTTTAGTCATCGTCGAGAAAGATGGGGAGGGAATTCCAGATATTGACAGGGTGACCACTCTGTACAGCACCAGAGTGCGTGTCGAGCCACACCACGGCAGAGAGCGCAGTGCTATCAATGCCTGCGCTTCCACCACTCTAGCCACGCGTGTGAGCGGAAGACCGCTTGCTTGCGCTGTGCAGGTGAGCACCAGGTAAAAGACTGCCCTCACCCCAGAGAGGCAGCCAAGTGTGCAAATTGTGGGGGGCGCCATATAGGCATCTATGGCGGTTGCCCCAAAAAACTGGAGCTAATCCAGGCAAGGCAGGGCAGAGCCATCAAAAACCCAGCGAATGTGCGTCCAGGCACCAGCTTTGCCAACGCAATGTCGAGGCACGAAGAAGTGCTTCGACAGGCTGAGGCAACGCTGGCGTTACCAGCAAACCTTCCTGAAAGCCCGGAAACTCAGGTCACCACCCCTCCTGCGCCCCCCAGGGAGCAGAGACCCCAGCAGAAGAAGAAGAAACAGGCACGGCCTCTCAAGAAGCCCGTGGCTCAGACCGCCGCTGCGGCAAAACCAACCCCGGCCCCTGCGGCCGCAAAAGCCGAGCCAGCTGCCCCGCTGATCGCGGGCGGCCAGCCCAGCCAAGCGACCACGCAGCTTCCCCCTCCAGAGCAGCAAGCAGCTCCTATTGGCTCGACCAATGAGAGCGAAGCTGCTGCTCCAGCCACTGCCCAGGCAGTCGCTTCTCCTTGGGAGAACCTCTCCGTGCCTGCTAATGATATGACCGAGTTTTCCGAGCTCTCAGCCTGGTTTGCCGACCTCATATCGCGATCCCTCCCCATACTCAAGCGCTGCAGGGATCAACTGACTAGCCCCCACATCCCCGCCCTCCAAAAGGTCACCATTATGCATGAGACGGCCCGACTGCTGTTCCCTAACTCCAGCTCGTAATGGCGGCGCTTAGAACCCGTAGATCTTTGCGAGTTGCGTTCTGGAACGCAAACGGAGTCCGGGAACAGCGGCCGGGCATCTTGGAGTTTGTAGATGATCACGGGATTGATATCCTAATGGTCTGCGAGACACATCTGCACGCTGGTATTCCATTCTATCTGCCAAGCTACGTCGCCCATCGGACGGATCGACCCGGCCGACAGGGCGGTGGTACGGCTATATATATAAAAAATCACCTTACCCACACTCCTATTACCATTCCTCCGCTACAGCACTTAGAGGCGACCGCCATAAGGATCTCCTTGGGGGGGTCGGAAATAGTGCTAGTAGCGGTTTATGACCCGCCGGACGGCCTCTTCTATGAAGCGGACCTGAAGGCACTCCTCAACCTCGACCACAGAGTTTGCATCGCAGGCGACTTCAACGCGAAGCATCCACACTGGAACAGCCGCACCCAGAACAGAAAGGGCCGCGGACTCTACCGCCTCATCAGCGGAGACCCGGCCCTCTTCGCGCACGGTCCGAGAGGTCCAACGTACTTCCCGCCACGCGGCAGGGCGGACGTCATTGATTTCATGGTCACCAAAAACATTCCATTTCATCTGGATCTCTCGGTTGTGAACGCGCTGGACTCCGACCACAACCCAGTTGTGGTCGACTCCAACGTTTCACTTACAGCTCTGGTCACACCAGACTGGACAGTAGAAGTCGACTGGGATGCTGCTGTGCAATCCCTCCAGAACTCTGTGGACGCTAATCCTCGAATAGACTCGATAGAGGCTCTCGAGGCGGCGGCCGCGCAGTTCTCAACCACAGTCCTAAATGCGGTCCGTGCTCACACACACCGCATTCCTTTCGAAATACCTCAACCTTCCGTTCTTCCCACACATTTACGACAGCTTATTAAAGCAAAAAATGCTGTCAGAAAGCTATGGCAGAGATTTCGCCATCCCAGGATAGGAGACATACACCAGAGGTTCAAATCCCTGGCCCGTCGTCTCCTAAGAGCACACCGTAGAGAGGCCTGGGAGCATACGTTAAGGCATGTTAACCTCCATGAGAGGAAACCTTGGCGAATAGTCCGTGGCCTGCGGAAAGACAGACTGGAATACCGGCATCCTATCCATGGCACCCGGGGCCATCTTGCCTTCGAGCCCCGGGATAAAGCAGATGCATTTGCAGACTACCTGGAAAACCAATTCCAGCCCAGAGAAGAGCCCCAGGACGAAGACCAAACTGAACTCGTCGAGCGGGCGGTAGAGGGCTTCCTAGAGGCCCCGCCCGCAAACGACGAGGAGTTTCACGTCCCTGTAGCTACCCCACAGGAAGTAGCCACCCAAATCCGTTCCTTAAAAACCAAAAAATCCCCTGGACAGGACCGTGTAACAGCGGAAATGCTCCAGCACCTTCCCCGAAAAGCCGTACTTCATTTGACCCGGATTTATAATGCATGCTTACATATGCGCCACTTTCCCGCTACGTGGAAGGAGGCCCGTGTGGTATGCGTTCTAAAGCCGGGGAAGAACCCGGTTTTCCCGGCCAGCTACCGCTCCATCAGCCTCCTGCCAGTCATCTCGAAAGTATTCGAGAGACTGCTCCTTGCCCGCCTCGGCCCTCACCTCGAGGAAAGAGGCCTCCTACCTGAGCATCAGTTTGGTTTTCGCCCTGGACACTCCACGACCGTGCAACTACTGCGTGTGGCCGAGAAGGCCTCCCTGGCTTTCCAGGAGAGGTCTAAAACGGTTGCGGTATTGCTGGACGTGGAAAAGGCCTTCGCCACTACGTGGCATGATGGGCTCATCTACAAACTCATAGAGCATGAAATTCCCTCTCCATACATTTCCTTGGTAGCTTCCTTTCTTCAGAATAGAAGCTTCCGAGTAAAGGTGGAGGGGGCACTTTCAACAGAGCGGCCCATTGGCGCGGGAGTGCCGGAAGGTAGCGTGCTGTCTCCGGCGCTCTTTGCAGCTTACATGGCCGACATCCCCACCCATCCCAGCACACACACATGTCAGTACGCGGACGATCTCATGATCTTCGCTGTGAACAGGAACACCAGGTACAGCTTTCGGCAAATCCAAGCCCACCTCCATGCCATTGGCAGGTGGAGTGAGAGATGGCGAATGGCCATTAGCCCGGAGAAAAGCTCTGCGATTCTCCTGGCGAAAACCATTAGAAATCGGCTCCAGCAAAACTTTGTTTTACGACACCGTAGAATCCCTTGGGTGAACACGGTGAAGTATCTCGGAGTGACGCTGGACCGACGGCTGACTTTCACTCCGCATGTCAGGGGCAAGGTGAACCTAGGGCACGCTGTTCTCAGGCAGCTTTACCCCATGCTCAATTCACAGAGCATGCCCCTTACCCTAAAGCTTCGGCTGTACCGGGCGATCATTCCGCCTCTGGTTCTGTACGGCTGCGAAGTCTGGGGGACCGTAGCTAACTACGTGCTCCTCAGAGTCCAGACGCTGCAGAACCGGGCACTACGGATGATCTACCGTACCGGCTGGAGATTTCCCGCCCATATCCTCCATGAACATTCCGGTATCCCGTACATTGTCGACCTCATCAGAACGAGGACCCGTTCATTGTACGACAAAATTCCAACCCACCCAAATCAACTGGTGAATTCTCTGGGAAATTATGATCCCAGAGAAGTACGTCGCCTGCCCTCTTTCCGCCTGCCGAGAGACGCGATTGGCCCTCTCGGTTAGCCACGCCCCCTCCCCTGAGATATGTTAAATTTAACCTGAAAAGGGCAAAGCGACCTTAACCCGTAACCAAAATGGGGTAAAAATAATAAAGCGTGTCGTCCTCATAACGGGTGAACGCAAAATCTAAATTACTACAATCAATTCTGCTCCAGGCGGGAGAAAACTGCGCGGCCTACTGATTGGCCCGCGCAAGCGCCCGTGGGCGTGTCCTCTCCCTACAAAGTTCCCCGTACCAAAAATTCTCCTTCAGTAACCACATACATCCGCTCCTTAACACAAAACCTGTAGTCACACCCACTGCTCATTTCGCAGGTAGAGCCGCGACGCGGCTAGGAACTGCGGTACCGACACACGACCGGGGCATGCCCCGATCGACCAGTTTTGCGTCGGCGTCTAGGCCCACAGCACACCATGGCCGGACAGGGAGATACGGAGGGAGTACGAGCTACCCCACCTCTGCTCTCCGATATCAGAAACCCCAGTGCCACTCATCCAATGGAGGCTCATCCCGGTGGACCTCCCCAAAGTCTGCAGAAGGAGATATCCCTTTCCGGTCGGCAAGGAGAATGACCCGCCAGACGACCCGGCTTTCCCAAGGGCACGAAGCTTCAGACCCAAAAAGCCGCAGGAGGAAGAAGAGAAGATATAAGAGGTGCTAACTGCTCCAACTGGCGATTTGGGCGGAGGCATGTTGTGAATATTGACAACATAAACTTTTTAACGAAGGTTGAACAAGTCGGACTTACTTTTATCTGTAAGATCGCTATTTGTAGGCACTGTGTATAAATAGTTGTAAGGAATAAAGAGAGATGGTGCCATGTGCTAATCACGGAACGGAGTGTAGAGCGCATCAGATGCGAGTACAAAAGGACAGCGGACCGGTTAAGAGAGCAGTCAGTTTTCAGACTCTGATTGACACGGTTGCGCGACTCAGTTTTATCTTGACACCAGTGGTCTTTATTATGTACCTGTTTCCCTGATTCTGCCTTAGGGTAATCCATGTCAAAGTTGACGATCCCGTTCTGCATTTGAACTCTTTAGGGTAATACCTGATTGCGTGTCCCAGTGGAGTTCTGCGGAACCTACTAGGCATGGGCACCTCGAGTGACAACCTTCTCTACCTAGTTGACGATCCCGATCGGCATCTATGAGCTCACCTAGTTTTATCCCTCGGACGCGTGTCTGGATACCATTCTGCGGAGTTTACTTGGTGAAAAGGACCTCGTCTACCAGCTAAGGACTTTTCCGATGTGGTAGAATCGACTACGCAGGCCCGAAGCAAACACACCGGCACGTGTATGCAACACTTTATAAACCAGCTTCATTACTATAGACCTCTTAACCAAAAGTTTTGCCCAATTCACTCAGATAGTTTTGATATATACGTAATGGGTTGAAAAAACGATTGGGTTAGCTGCTGATGGCTGTAAAGCAGCCTATAATTCTTTGCGGGTTCTAAAGGTGTGTTTGTGTAGTTGGATGAAATTATGTAGCCTACTGCGCTAGAAATATAGTATAATAATGGTTTATTCAAGGCTAAACGTTATTCGTGTCTTGAAACATAAAGTTTTAGAGATATATGTATGCAGGAGTAGTTTTGACAGTGCAAAGAAGCTTCCAATTTTACCTGGTTCTATAGAGTAAGAGTACAGGTATCTTGAAATAGATCAAGCTATTTTTATTTGTATGTCTGAAAATAGCTTTGGTAGCAGTTCTGAAGATTATAGAGGGCTCAAGGATTAAAAACAAAGGTACCACAATCTTTGAAAATTAACAGGCAGCTTATGGTTTTTCTATGTAGATTAGTGTAAGTATAATTTAGTGTATACAAATAGGTGAAAGGAACCAGATTTCTAAATAAGCAGTAGAAAGTATGAGTTGAATAGTTGGTGTTGAAATTTACAAGGCGGTCCATAACTTTAGTCCAGTGCTAAAGTGAAAGGCTACAAAGTCTCTACTTATAGGTCAAACAACGCTAATTTGTCTTGTAAAAATTTAGATTCTGTTTTACCAGGTTTTAGCTCTGTGAATTATGTAGTGGGCAGTTTTGTCTGTCATTTTATATATTTTTATTGACTGATTTTAACTTTTTATTGCGATTTTATTTTTGTTTTAGCACGACTTGTTTTTATTGGGCTCTCATAAACATGTAGTTGTGCGCCCTTAAGCTATACTCATCATCATCATTGTCTTGTAAATAACTGAAAATAAAGTAGCTTAACAAAAGTGTTTCAGATATCTATGGCAATATAGTATGTTTGCTAGTTTTCAAAGATTAAGCATATAGAAATGCAATAGTGTCCAAAAATGTTCAACAAGATCAGGGAAACTTGAGGATATAGGTACATGAAATCACTCATACTAAGAATCAAATAGTCCAATTTTGAGGATTCTCCTACTCTCATTTTTAATTTGTTACGATTAGAATTTTATAAAATGATCAAATTTACGTTAAGGAACCATAAACGATCTGATGCATTCCAATTTTACGAATCAGGATAAAAATGAAGCACATGAACACAAAGGAACCCAGAATCTCAATTTTGCGCTTCTGGGAATATCTGAGATGGATGGATGGATGGATGAATGGATGGATGGATGGATGGACGGACGGACGGACGGACGGACGGACGGACGGAGGGACGGAGGGATGGATGGAGGGAGGGATGGAGGGATGGATGGATGGATGGATGGGTACTTACTTTATTTCACTGCTTAGGGCGTGGCCCGGTGGCAGCGCTGTCAATGTAGTAATACAATGTACAATACAATTGAGCTAAATAAACAATAATGTAAGAAATACCGTGTTAAAATGACACTGACATCATAGTATACTAATATATACATTATTGTAACAACAGTAATAAATAATAACGCAATACTTTTATTTACTATCCTGACTATAAATCACTCTTCTTTAGTCTCTTTTTAAAACTATTTACACTTTGAGGCAAAGTCTCCAGTAAATCTGCAGGTATTTTGTTCCATTCGTTTATTGTTCTATTTGTGAAGGAAAATTTACCTATGTCTGTTTTCTGTTCCCTATTTATTATTTTTTCCGAGTGATCATTCCTCCCACAGTATAATGGCTTTAATAATCATTTGGATATGTCTTTCCATGCAGGTTTCCCCTTATAGGCTCTAAAAATTGCACATAGCCTTGCTCGTCTCCTACGTTTTTCTAGTGTTTCCCAGGAAGTAGCAGTGCTGGTATGATTTTCGAATCGTTTATTTCTGTCTACAAATTTAGCTGTTCTTTTTTGAACTCTCTCTAGTGCCAGTTTTGCCCTACCCGAAACGGATCCCAGCATGCAGCACTATATTCTAATATTGGTTGAACTAAAGAAGTGTATGCCAAATTTCGCGACTTTCCATTGCTGCGTTTTAAAATCCTCATTACGAAATGCAACACTTTCCACGCAGTGATCGAGTTTACATGTTCCCCCACTCCAATCTTTGATTTAGTATTAGCCCTAAATATCTGGTGCTATTTACTTTGAGTATGTTCTTATTGTCTAATTTATATTTTACGTTTTCTACTATTCTTGCCCTTGAAAATATAATTGTTTTACATTTGTTTGGATTTATCTCCATTTTAATATATTTTGCCCAGAGTTGAATTTTGTTTAAATCTTCTTGTAGATCTATTGTGTCACGTTTACCGCTAATAGTTCTAAAGAGTATACAATCGTCTGCAAATAGGCGTCCCGTAATTCGTTTATATATGCTAAGAAAAGCAACGGCCCGATCACGCTTCCCTGGGGCACACCAGAAGTTATATTTGTAGGAGACGATAATTTATTTCCCACCCGCACTCTTTGGGTTCGTTCGCTCAAGAATTCCCGAATCCAAGTTATCACTCTGTTGTCTATTTGCAGATTACAAAGTATTTCCATTAGTCGTCCATGAGGTACAAGGTCAAACGCTTTAGAAAAATCAATTACTATTGCATGTACTTTTCCACCCGCGTCAAGTGTATCGGCTACATCCCGACAAACAGCTACTAGTTGGCTGTCACAAGAATGTCCGTTCCGGAAACCATGTTGGCCTTCGAAGAGCCAATGCGTTTTATCCCATTCACGTCTTAAATATTGTGTTATAAGACGCTCAACTTGTTTGCTTACTACTGATATCGAACTAACTGGCCTATAGTTTGCCGCATTTATTCGATCCCCTGCTTTATAAATAGGCACAACTATAGCCTGCTTCCAATCTTGTGGTATACTTCCGTTATTTACTGTTACTTCGAATAGCTTCAGTTTGTACGGCACAATTGCCTCCCCCCCCCCCCCCGCAATCTTAAGAAAGTCGCCCGAAATGCCATCTTGCCCGACTGATTTATGTTTTTCTAATTTAGCTAATCGTCTTCTAATGTCGCTTGGTTTCACTGTCACAGGGGGCCCTTTCGTTCTGTTAATACTGGCATTGCTCTTTACTCGAAAAATTGAAGCGAAATGTTGATTAAACACTTCAGCTTTTAACAATGATTCGGCCAATAGTATATTTCCATTCTTGATTTCTGGGATGATTTCTGCGTTTCCCCTGCGCCTTCTCACAAATTTAAAAAAGTGATGCCAATTATTCCTGTCAGACGAGAGAATACTTTTTAAGAAATGTTCTTCCGCAGTAATCTTTTCTAATAGAAGTTTGTTTGACAAAACTTGGAATTTATTTGCGTGATAACTATTAATTTTTCGTGAACTGTATGCTCTCCTGACTTGTTTCTTTAGCCGTTTTACTGTTTTATTGTAGTATTCCGGGTCAGGGTTTTTAGTTAGCATTTTACGGGGTATAAATGTATATGTTACTTCCATAACAATTTTTTTAAAATGTTGCCATATTTCTTCTACCGAGCTTCCAGATTGGGACCAGAGCGAATATTTTTCGTTTAAGAATTTTTGCAGCCTCAGAATGTCTCCTTTATAATACTGGTAAAAGTGTCTCATTTCATCCGTGTGAAACTTGGCACGTATTCCTTCTACTTTAAGTAATATGCAGTTATGGTCACTTATACCTGGAAAAACCATGCATTCTAGTACAGCTTCTTCTGGCTTTACAAAAAAATATGTCCAAAACCGCCCCTTCTTTGGTTGGGGTTTTTACAGTTTGAATTTGTTTGGTAGTGTTTAACGCCCGCTTTTTCTGCTCTGGCACCGCAGGCGATGACACTGATGATACATGAAGATGGAGCCCCGGTGGAATGAGATGGCGGGGGAAACCGGAGAACCCGAAGAAAACCCGCCCTACGCCGCTTTGTCCACTACAAATCTCACATGCGGTCGCTTGGGATCGAACCCGGGCCGTCTATTACAGTTTGAACAAGGCCACCTTCCCAAACCAGGTCATTAACAATAGCCTGCGATTCCCCTCCCCTCACGTCACCCACCCAATTAACTCGCGGAAGATTTAGGTCTCCCCCTACAATTACCTGCTCACTGGCCATGTCACTCTTAAAAATTCGTTTTGCAAGTGATTTTAGTGATCCTAAGTGATCACCTGGTGGCCTATATATTCCTAATACTTGCCATTTATTTTTACTATAGTTTCCTGAAATTTCTACTTGTAAGATTTCATATTCCTCATCCCTCCATAATTCGACGGCATTGTATATATTCTTGACACAAATAAATATCCCACCTCCTCTGCCATTCCTATCTCTTCTTATTGTCGTGAGGCTATTCCCTAATACTTCAGCGTTTGTAATATCCGGATGAAGCCATGATTCGGTACCTATTCCTACGTCTGGATCATAAGCATCTATTAAGTTTGAGAATTCTAATTTTTTGTTTAAGATACTTCAACAATTTACCTGCAGAATCACTAGAGACTCACCTTTATTATTAGGTTTTTCGTCGGCGTTCTCCGCCGAACGATGCAGCCACTCTAGTGAAAAGTGACACCAATGACGCCGCTCCTCTCCTACTTAGGTGCACACCATCACGCCCTAAATCATTATCATCCAGTCAGGAGTTTCGGTCAACGAAGAGAAGTCCCAGTCGCTCTGCCACCCATTGAAAAGAGTAATTTACTCTACCAACCTTGCGCCAGTTTAAGTCTCTGCGTCGTACCACTCCACTTAAAATTATTTTAGCAGTGGGAAATTTACTCTTCATTGTTGTGGCCAAATCGTACATGTTCCCCATGTTGTGGTCTATGCTTCCCTCAGGTCATTTGATCCTACATGCACAATTACCGTTTCCGGATTTCTTTGTTCGTGCTGCTCCACAACGTGCCTCATCTGCTCCGTTCTTATTCCAGGGAAGCACTCTACAGTCAACTCTGCACTGTGATGTCCAACATGCTTTATTATTGAGTCCTCCACCAACGAACATTGTTCCCGCTTTGTATGCACCTCCGGAGTTTTTAACATTTTCATTTCTTCCTTCAATTGTCGTATTTGTTCTTCGGCTCGCTGCAACTTTACTTTCAGCCGCCGAATCTCATCCATCACTTTAATTTCTTCCCTTTCTTTTTCCATTAACTTGTGGGTTTTCTCGCACTAAGTACACCTCCAACTGTCTTCAATTTGCTGTGTTTTCTTTATTTTTTGGCAACTGAAATGAAACCAACTCATGCAGAGACTGCAGAGAAGGCCCGTCCGTACGTTCTTCTTGCATGTCTGGCATTTCACCGCATCTTGCACTGGTCCTGGGTTTATTTCTACCCCACCTATCACCAATAACACAGATAACACCAATGCATAGAAGTGCATATGTCTTGGTGCATCTTCGTAGCCTTCCCGATGTAACTTTCGTCCCACTCGTCCCACTCTATCTGTCCACATGCCGATCCTCACCCGGTATGTCTGAAGGTCACACCCCATCACGAGCAGGTAGCAAATACGTCCGTCCCGGATGGATCTACGGAGACAAGATGTTTGTCTTGAAGTACAACAATCTTCATTGAAATAATGGTAAAAATTTGTAGAATACCTATTACAATTTTCTGGATCCTTTTAGAATGTTTTGGGTAATATTAGCACAGATGAATTTTGCAGTAATTATTGTGCGCTTCACTCTGAAATCTAGCTCAAAATTTTAACCACAGAACTGCTTTACTATGAATAAGCTACATAAAAATCAGCTACTAACCTTATTTTTAAAATCTCTGAAACTACACACCAAATAAATTAAATTAAGCAAAGAAACCGTATTTCAAAAATGAAGGCGGTAAATGGCAGTTGCTGCAACGAAAGTTCAGGGAGTGTAAAGAGAAGGGATGACAAGCATAGCTCTTCATTAGGACCAGACTAATTGAATGTATTGGACAACAGTGTCTGTCTGTCTATCTCTTTGAAGGTCACTAGGGAGAGCGAAAATGCAAATTAAATATCACGCTATTCATACAGTTCCATTTGTGCTCCATTTCAAAATCTGGCCTCGACCTTCTTAGCTCATGCACCTCCTTTCACAGGAATATCAAGTATGATCCCACATTAAGGTTCATACATCCCTCAGGCCGCGCCGTGGCCGAGTGGTCAGACCATTCGCCTCTCACCTAGACGGCCCGGGTTCGATCACAAGCGACCGCATGTGAGATTTGTGGTGGACAAAGCGCCACAGGGGCGGGTTTTCTCCGGGTTCTCCGGTTTCCCCCGCCATCTCATTCCACCGGGACTCCACCTTCATGTACCATCAGTGTCATCGCCTGCGGTGCCATTGTAGTAAAAGCGTTAAACACTACCAAAAAAAATACCTCCCTTGTTATCTTTGAATGGTGTAAGTTTATGATAAGATTGAATAATAGCAAAAATTGAGTCATATTGTACACAAAAGTACAAGTGATTATGTAAACTTAGAAAATGTTAATTTTTTTCAAAAAAAAAAACTTAAGTCTGTGTGCTTTGGAGTTATTTGTGTTTCAGGTATCTCATATTTTTGTGTGAAAATTATAGCACACTCCCGTTTATGTATTTCAACGCGCTGAATGCAGCCATAATATGTAAATGGTTCCTAAGGATATTTTTTGTAATTAATCAAGCATTCCCTAAGTAGATATTTTACATGGTAATTATACGCAATTGAAGGTATTGCTTTTCCATGAAAATATTAGTACATAAATATTAATAAACAACGCTTTCAGTATTGTATAATGGGACATTTTTTTCTGCTTTTCACAACATGGATGCAAACGTTTAAACAAAGAAAGTACAAAAATTAAGCAAAAATTAGATTAAATACTTGAACATTTAAATACGTATTTAAAACAAGAGATCCCATAAGCAGACTCCAATATTTTGGGACCTACATGCGGCGTTTAAGTTTATAACAAACAAATATCTGTGTGTCAGAGAGACAGAGTAGGGGGGAGGGAGACAGGAAGAGAGACAGCTACAAAATATATGGTATATATGGATATGCCACACTCCATCATTGCAGATGCTAAACCAGATAATGTACGAGTTGCTTCTACAGTGGATAGGACACCTATACATACAGCTAACACTTCCCTGTGTTAGTTGCGTTTCTCTTCGTCTAATCTGGAGCCCGAATTTTTATGTAATATCAAGGTGTGAAATATGTACATATTTATGTAAGAAAAAACATCAAAATATATATTGAAATATGTAATATCAACAAAACTTGTAAATCTATGTAAGATTCTAAATGCTAAGATTAGTACCATAAATCTAAATACAAATTACCAAGAATTTGTAATTTGATGGGTCTGTAAATACGTAAATTAATTACAATGTGCTAAAATTTAAAGACTAAATATAGAATTAATTATAGGGAAAGTATTTTGTATTATACAGAATTTACCTAAAATGTATCTTCAAGTAGATACTTACGAAATAAAAAACATGTGTTTTGATTATATTTATTAAAATTACTCATTTCACATACTTGTTTTACTTAACTTCTAGACGGTACAGCAATGTTGAAATACTGATCCAATTTATCAATGAGTGAAACAATCAATTCAAAATAATTAAAGTTTATAATGAGGCTGCAATTAGTTAATGAGAGAGCTGGCGCATAGGCAAGTGAGCATTTACATGAAAAGATAGGGAATACAAGCACGGTGTATAAGCTAGCGTGAGCATACATGGTCAAGATAGGGACTTCAAGGAGGAGGGGAGGACCTAACCTATTATCAGAGTATTACGGGTACTTTGCAATCCTTTCGGGTGCTTTTCCAAGGACTTCTGAATTGTTTTTCAGTTCCTTTTATGGTTTCTCTGAGACATGTAACATGTTTTATCGATTGTTTTTACTGTGTTGGTGCTGTCTGAAGACCTCTTTTTTATTATTTTGCAGCGATTTGCTCTGCTTCTTGAATGTGTACGGAACATTTGTAAGTCCTTTCCAGGTTTTTGAGCTCCGATACATCTGTTTCAAATACTTTGTAATGACATTTCATGCCATTTGAAGGACATTAGGAATAAAGGACTAGTTTCAGGTAGCTAGCAGAATTTTTTTTTTTTTTTTTTTTTTTATCTTTTCAACTGCTTTCATGCCATTTTATGGGTAATTAGCGCTCTAAAGGCTTTTCCAGACCTTTTCGCTACTATTTTTAGAGTTTTCTATTGATTTTTGACGCTTTTATAAGCATTACAGTATGTTTAAGACTATTTTTCAGCATTTATATGGTTTTCACATGTATTTTTGGCGCTTTTATACGCATGTGAGTACCATTTTTCTACAATTGTGACGTTTTCTCATGTACTTCAGGGTTATGTAACATGATTTCAGTGTTGTCGCAGGTGTCTGGAAGCTTTTTAATGACATTTCATGTCATAGTGGATAATTAAAGCCCTAGGACAGTTAGTTTCGGGACACTCAACAGACATTTTTATAGCTCTTTCCAACTGATTTTATTCCATTTTCTGGATATGTGGAACTCTAAAAAACAGGTATTTTAGGCTTTCTCAGATGTGTTTGCTCATATTTTGCCTTATTTTCCAGTGCTTTCTAATGCTTTTTAACACTTTTACACATTTTTTTCTAATTTTTTTTATTTTTTTTACGTTTTTAAACTATTTTTCAGTGATTGTAGTGCTTTCTCATACATTTTTCAGGATTTGAATGGTGGCTTTTAGCCTTTCAGTGTTGTTTAGGATATTGTTTAATGTCATGCCATGCTGCTTGAGGAGAGTGTTTAGGGCTGTAGGACAGTGTAGTGATTAGACATTTGAGATCCTTTCCAGACATCTCGAATAGCTTTATCCGTATATAAGACTCTAAAACAATCATTTTTGCCCCTTTTTTTAGCGTTTTGCTAATATTTTACAGTATTTTGCAGTGTTTTATAAAGTTTCTAGGATTTTTTTTAGACATTTTAGCACATTTTTAATATATTACTGTATTTTGTAGCGCTTTATGATTCCTTACACTTCATTTACGATTTTTAAAGTATTCAGAAATATAGAGTAGTGTTAAACACTCAAGCAATAATCATTTCAACTCGCTTTGAAATTATTTTTGGAAACTCTATTAAGAACCTTATGCCAGTGACGATCGTGTCCTGACGGCATTTTTGTATATGTTTAGGAGCACTTAAACCGTATTTGAAGCGCCATGATGTTTTGTAGTCCCTTTTCTTACGTTTGATAGTAATTTTTCACATGTAATGCTAGTTTATATGGTTTCTGCAACTTTTTTATGCATTTTTTGCAGAAATTGATGTCATCGTTTCAGTGTTTCTGACTTTTTTCATACTATTTGTTTCGCTTTATAGCATTTTCAAATGTTCCTCGTCAGTTTGATCACTTTTGTAGCCTATTCAGTGTTTTTACAGTTTCGTCATATTTTCCATAGTTTGGATCCTTTATGATCTTTTCTGAATTGGGGTTTAGTATTCAGCCGTCCCTTATATCCTTTATGTAGGTGCTAACTTGTGAAACGAGAGGATATGTTTACATGATTTCAGTCTTTCTTAAGTTGTAAATCTAACACAGCTTAACTTTTTGTTTCTCCATTTCTTTATTTGTCTTTTTGTATGACGTCTTTCTTTTTGAGGCTGCCAGGAGGAGAAGGATCTAAGCATTTGTTTTCGAGGTGTTTATTGTTTTTGGAACATCATGATTATTTGTCTTTTGTTGTTTCACAGACTGTTTTCTTCTAATCGAGATGTGTTTTCCGTAGAATAATGATCCCAGCCTGTATTCTTGTTGCAGTTGTTGTTTCTGTTGCAGCGTTGGACATTTTTGTTCTGATTTCTGGCCAGTCTTTTCAGCTTCTAGTTTTATATAACGATATCAATCATGTGAGGTTAGGCGTCTCTCTTGTTTTATCTGGGCCTGAGACCAGCATTAGACATTTGTTCTATTAGCCAAGATCCCGCCACCTCTCATACTTATTCTTCTTATTCTTTTCTCTTGGTATGCCTTTGCTAGATGCATAGGAGTGTTCAGAATCTAAGCTTCAATTTCTTGCTACCACGGTACTGTTGATGAGCAATTGATGCAGTATTCTCACATTATACGATCACAACTTTGTAATGACCATAAGCATTGGTTGATATTCCATCATCAGCAATCACTGTTTTATCATAATGAGGCGATAGAGCGATGTTGTTGACTTTTACAGACGAAACGTTATACTGTTGTCACTTGATCAAATTCATAGGAGTTCTTATTATTTCGTTGCTTTTAAGACAATCTATGTAACTGTCGAATGTGATGTACTGCTTAATAGCGCTTCGTTTTATACCTTTAGTATTTTTAATCATTCCTCCATCAATACCGAGAACATACACCTTAGGTCTCAGTCAAAAAACAAAAAACAAAAAAAAAAAAAACAAAAAAAAAAAAAACAACGTTGAATGAATTTCCGTTAGCTTCATCTTTAAACGTTCCCAACAACTTTTTCGTTCTGTATGGGGTAGCACATGTGGCTTGCAGGGTAATCTAAATGTTCAAGAAATTGCATTTTGTCCTGATATATGACAGAGGTTGTGACTAGAAGACGGAAAGAGTCCGTATCGATGTACATAAGCTTCAGGTTTTCAACACCATAATACGGCAATAATGCATCATATTGATATGGGTACATGAGAGTTTTTGAGATACCCAGTACCCTCATCTCGATGTATATTGGCTTGTTGAATATAATCTGCCCATATGCACAGATGTCAAGTTAGGCCCATAAATGCTTCTATAAATGAATGTTGGCTTGGCAGTCAGCTTTTCCAATGTTTTCACGTTTGTCACAAGGTGTATATCCATTCGATTTCGTATATTCTCCATGGTTTTCCAAACATGGTATTGTTGAAGAATTTGCACAGATCCTTTTCAAAGTAATTTCTAGCCTGTTACCTCAGCTTGTTATTAAACGCTATGTAAGGCTTTAACCAGCACGATTGTTGAAATTTGATAGTCGTAGTGCATGTGAGAGGGCCCGTTTTAACGTCATATAATGCACGACATACTTCTTCCTGCTTCCAAGATGCGCAATTAGCTCCTTTACACTTGAATTCTTTGGTTTCATTCACTCAGGCTAGAAGGGAAAATCATTATGAATATTATGAAGCTCAGTAGGATAATCCACATCAAGTTCGAATATATACTCAAAAGGATCATTTTCTTTAAATGTTTCTATATTAATACTATCAGGAAAAACCCATTGAAGTCCTCCATACGGCAGTGGATGCTGCACAGTTCATCAATATTGGTTATATGCGACTTCGTATGTAATAAATTGAGTTGGTTTATTAGGATCAAACTCCTTCATGTGGCTGTTGCTAGCCAGGGCATACCGGTGAGATACGTGACATAATGCTCCCCATTTGCCAGATTCCACCATGAGATGCTGCTCATAATCCAATAAAAATTCTAGCTCAATCCCGGTATACAAAACAGGTTAGCCCCGGAATATAAAGCAATGTGCAGGATGAACTTTATGAGTATTCAATGTTTGCTCTCTATAGGTTTCAAAAACGTCTGCGAGTTGCAGAACATCTGAGGTTAAGTAGATATCACTGTAGTCTCCCAAATTTCGGATATTAAACTGCGCTTTTACCTTTTTAGCATGTTCATAGACTTGATCATTAATTTCCTCTTCATTTAATCTATTCTAGAACGCTTCTTTTGGAGGCAAGGACGTTTCATGCAAAACATACCATGACGTTGTGTAGTCATAGGGAAATACTACTTTGGTGTCACCACACCAATCTTCCCTTCTTCAAAGTATTTGCATGTCTTAGGAAACGATGTTAGGGTTTTTGTTAGTTTTTTCAAACTTGAACTGAGAAAACGGTATGCGTGCACGAACCGAAGCTTCATATCGCCTACATGCTTCGAAAATGAAATATACTTTTCTTCTGAGCACAGAATCACCTCCACTCTTACACTTGTACAACCTAACTGTTTAACGATGAAATGTTAATCATATCCGCTTAAGTTGTGCATGAAGACAGGAATATATTTCGGTGTTTTACAGACCAGATTGCACTCATTATGGAGACTTCCTCGATATGCGCTAGTCAAATGGTCACGATCTCAAACTTTCCAGTTTTCTTCAGTGAAACTTTTATTACACAAGTAGCATTTAGGTTTTTTCCCAAAATGAATTGCAATTCAATTTATAGCTCAAAATCTAATAATTTTTACATCTTCTATTCTTCAGACCACTCGCCTCTCACCTAGATGGCCCGGGTTCGATCCCAAGCGACCGCATGTGAGATTTGTGGTGGACAAAGCGGCGCAGGGTCGGGTTTTCTCCGGGTTCTCCGGTTTCCCCCACCATCACATTCCACCGGGATTCCATCTTCGTGTATCATCAGTGTCATCGCCTGCGGTGCCACAGCAGTAAAAGCGGGCGTTAAACCCTACCAAAATAAAAGTAGCATTCAGTAAAGACTCCAAATCCTCCCGTTGTAGATCTGATAGTTTCAGTGCTTTAGAAGATTTGTATATACTGCTAATTTTATTTGCAATAGATATTAGATAATCCTTAAACTTTTCAGCGGCATCATATCCTCTATATACATAAGGGGCAGCAGGAAGATCAGTCCGCAGGTATTCAACAGACGACGCAGGTTTGACGTAAACAGCGAAACACATTGGGGAGTGCTTCTTATAGGCCGTTGTGTCGGAAGCTTCGGGTCTAGACTCGCTGTAAATAGGACTAAGAATACTCTCAAAATCTGCATAGATGACATACGGAGGTCTCAACATCCTTTCTCGTAATTGAACTGAGTGATCCAGGTTTGCTTTGTAGGCACAACTATCCTAGCGATAGCATGCTGGCCTGCAGATAGTCTCATGTTCCTTCAATTCTTTCACTCCACTGCGTCCATAACGGTCATCAAAATGGATGAAGCAGCGTTTACAGGTGTACACATGTCCGTTGTGTGTTTTTTCTTTTTTGTTCTCGAATAAGCTTCTCAAAGTTCTTGATATATACGTAGTGATACATACCATTTCCACCACTCAGCAGAAAGAGCTCCTGGTGATCAGGTAGTTCTTCCTCTACAACATTTATTGGAAACACTACTTTCTTTTCATCAAGTCCAAACACATTGATAGATATATCATTTTTCTTTTCATATGTTGGGATTTCTGACAATGGAGTAGAAAACGTAATGCACGAGAAGTCATATTTTTCTTCGAATTTCTTGTATTTGCTGACACATTGAGGATGCTTTTCAATGTATTGTGGAAGGACGTATCAAGAACATCTTTCACATACACTTTCTTTGATTCTATAGATGAAAACAGAGGAATATAACTGCTGCCGCGAAGGGGATTGTACTTGTTAATTCGAAGGCGTAACCCCTCCACAGCAAGCAGAGCCCAATAGCTTCGTTAAGTTGTGATTCCTCCATTTCAACATCCAGTTTCTTCAATTTGGTCTCCAGCGTGGCATCTAAATCAGTTTCTAGAAACAATGCATGCTTCCTGGTATTCAAGGTCTTGTCAGTAGTTTCTCTAGGACTACTTACAAATCGGCATTTCACTAACAGGTCAATCTACACAGCTTTGTATATGGAGAGCTCTGTTTGGACAGATTGTATAATCCTCTTCTTAGCTTTCAGCAGGAAAGTCTACATGTCCTTGCTCTAATTGCAACGGATGAAGTAAGATTTGAGACGCCCTTCAAACGATGTCTGACACTATTTCATGTCACACTCATTTTCCATTGCAGTCAATAGTTGAAGTCGGGTAGGCTCGGTTTTTGTTTCCTTTAGAGGCATGCCTGCTCCGTAATGCTCTTCAGGACGAAACACATTGTATCCGCTGCTGAAGGTTGCAGCACAATGTTTACATTTCAAGAGTTGTCCGCAGCTCATTTCATGCCGTCTCTTGTTATAGCTCCCTTGAAAGCTTTTGCCGCACTTACTACAACTGTATCCAGAAGTAGAGTTCGCTGATACTCCGCTGAATGTAGCTTTCTGCAAGTCTCCAATCTGATAAATACTTCCAACTTTGATAAAAAGGACAGAGCTTTTATCAGCGTAACACGTTCTTCTCGCTATTGCTAGCTAGTTACACTGAGAGGAGCTAATATAGTCGAGTCAAAGCAAACGGCCGCAACGAAAATCTGCTATAGACAGCCCCCTCCTATTTATACTACGGCACGGGCGTGCTACAAGTTCACGTGACTTAAGCAATGCCATATCCCTCGTTTTTCTGCGTCTACTGCTCGAGCTAATACTCATATTTTAGATGCTTTAAGAAGTTAAATGATATATCACATACATTTTTTGTTCTTTTTTTTCGTGTTTTAATAGATTTTTATAGTTTTTATGTACTTTTTTCTGCACAGACCCATGAATTATATAATCGAGGATTAAGCACGTGAAGTTAAAATTTCAACTTTTATTTCCCATCAAAGCCGTTCGACAATCAGTGCATCTGCCTTCCCCCTAAAACAGTTTTTCGTGTTTTAACCCCAGGCATGTTCTCCCCATCCTCATGTCACTACTTAGCTTAACTCCTGAAACCAGTTTTCAGTATGTCTAATCTCGAATCAACATGTTCAGACATGCTCTCCTCCCACACCATCCACTACCCACGACAGAAAGATAGTAGCCAGATCAATATACATTTTCCCCACCAGCATGGCACACCCATATTTTAGAGGTATTAAGAAGTTAAATTATTAGCCAATCACATGTTTATTTTATGTTTTAAGATCTTTTTTTAGATTTTCTGTACTTTTATAGTGATAAATCCATACATTTTCATTTAAACTAGTATTTTACATGTGAAGTTGGCGGCCGTTCAGTCATTACTCTGGTGTTTCCACATAGACGTTCTCCAACGACTTAGTGCATCTACCTTGCACTAAAAATCCTATTTTCACTCATTTTTAGATTTATGTATTCTTATATAGCGTCAGGGCAGCATCGTAGACACACCCGCTATTTATTCAAATATTATTTAATTTAGTTGCATTTTCTCCAAGTTTTCGGTATTTGAAGCCTAGACCGTGAGGATTAGGTTGTTGTACATAACTAATTCAGCATATTGATTCATTTATATACGCGTTCCAGGGGTTATGCAGCTTTATAGGTTGCAGTGTATATGAAATCTTAAAAAGCCCTGTCATGAAAGGACAGGAACCGAAGTGGTTATTCACCAGTTTAATATTCCCAAGATTAGTCCTTATCGCATATATTTATTTAAGTTATACAACACACTTAGATCGGGGTGCACTCAGCCTCGTGAGGTCCCTGGGGGGCCAATTGAGGAGCTACTTGATGGAGAAGTAGCGGCTCCAGGTCGTGAGGACCGCATTAACCGGCCGGGAGGGGCTCGAGGCGCTGACCACGTCTCACCCTCCAATACTGCACCCCATCTATGACGTCTGTAGTGGACCGAGATGGGGGACGCAGCGGCCGGGCGGTAGTCCAAGGTTCCCCGTGAGCTGTCGTGCCATGGAGAAAAAAAACACACTTAGATTAGAAGTTATAAACACGGATCCTTTATAGACTCGAATTAACCCCGTTTTTCGCTCTCTTCATGTCCATTCCTCTAAGAGTTATTCACCTTGGAATTAAGGTCCTTTAAAGTCGGGGATCGAAGCGGGTCCTCGAGACTAAGAAGTACTTTCACTCTTAAATGCATGTGCTAAAGGCATTAATATACACGTTTTCCTGTTAATGTCAGTCTAATAGTTGATTAAACTCAAAACTTAATATGTCCTCGAAAGTTTTAAATTCGAACCAAGGTCCTACAAACATTTATCTATTCTCACAACTGTTGTCACGTATTAACAACTGTATTGAAAGCTTTGCTCCGTCCCGTTAGGATGAATAGTTCCTGGGATAATGTTTTTAAAGATTTTGCTCAAACACAGGACCTTCAGCTATATCTATATACATTTAGCAAACATCCTTCATTCACCTTTTTGCTTAACATTTTGTTTACAAATTTATAATTCGTTCTAACATTAAATGATTCAAGAGTTAGAAATCAAAGAATATATACACAAAAATACCTATTCAAATTATAATTAAAATGTAGGCTTTTAACATGATATAGAAGTAATATATATATATATATATATATATATATATATATATATATATATATAATTATAGAGCATTTAAACAAATATACAAGAATAAATTAAGATATTAATGTATACAGATTTATTTACATATATACAAGACAATGCAGGTGTCAGAGAGAGCATATATTTCATGCTAAGTGTCAGCCATAGCCAGCGAACGATGACCCCAGGCAGGAGTGTAATCTGAGCCTTTAATCTATTTTCTTTTGTCGTCTGTCCCATGGAAAGTGACTTTATTCTGCACCATTGTATGAACTGAGTGCTTGTAGCTCCGAAATATAGTTTGCTTGACCAAAATGATTTTTCTAATGTAGTTTAGACATTCAAGATAATTATTGAAATTTATATTTGTCAAACCGGGTTTTTTGTTCCTTTTGCCTTTTTTACTGTGTCCCTCATATCTATAACTATACAGTTTAGACCTAATCCTGACACATTTATACAAGGGCCATACCTCCAAGCTCATCTTTAATTAATCCTATCACTTTCTTATGCTGTGGAATTGTTCCATGTGGGATTATTCCATATCTGCAAAATTTGATGTTTCGAAAAGATGTGGATACCGCTTCATAAGCTCATAGATATCTGTTGATGTTCCAATATGAAGGAGTGGCTATCTATGTAGGCCAGGACTAGATCTTTTAAATTTGGTTTCATAACTCTGTGGAAAATATGGGACATAATCAATTTTGAAATGTCCAAGATTGCCTGGCCTATATATAGATAGGCTTATTCACGCAAACTTCCCCTCTGCTCATCTCTTTCCGTAAAAAGTTTTCTTTAAATATAATACACTAATGCACATCGGTCTGGCAGTCAAATTTTTGGCCTGCTTCCAAGACAACACAATTCGGAGTCAGAATATTTTCTCACATTTTCAATGAATTTACTATATACAGAATTGTTCATTTTTTCCACAGATTTTGTCTAAATTTGGACGTCTTCCTTGCACATCTTTCTGTATTCACATTAATATAAGTCTTCAGCCAATCCGACGGATCATATGTCACCAAACTATGTATTTTTTGCAATATAAGAGCTAAATCAATACACTGCTGGAGGTTTCTATAGTGCAAGGTGTACGTTTCTTTGTTGTCCAAAGTTGCCAGCAGTTTACTGTGTTTCCCATGTGGTGGTATTTGCCTTTGTGGACAGAGAGGAAGCTCGTTTTGCTTGGCATGGATATGGCTAGGATACTCCAAATCAACCTCGAGCACATACCCAATGAGTGAAACGGAAGGTACAGAGCCGAAATTAATTCAAACTGACTTTATCTTTGGTCAGCCTTCTTCGGTTTCCCTTAGGAAGGTTGAACTTCCGCATAAATAATTTATATCCCAATAGGAGGGATATAAAGGATTTTCTTCAGGCTTGTAGACTGGTATATATTTATTTTGAGCTTTTAAGTTTCTCTTAGATACATTATACATTCCGCCTCTGATTGCTCCCTCAAAAAATTCCAGCATTTCTTGGTCAGAAATGAGATCAAGCTTTACCTTCGTCATCTTAAGCATGGCATCGAAAGCAAGACCTGGTAATGTATAATTCCAGCACGGTTCTAAATTGTATGCTTCCAGAGAGGCATACTTCTCAAAGGCATCCGCTAGCAATAATGTGTCTGTTTTCAGGTATAGATTGCTGTATTGGCCTAGATTCTTAATTTTGAATGTTTACCAAATATTTTGGGCATCTTGCTACTCCTCTTGAGATATACCATCAAACTGTTTAATGTAAGGTGACTGAGTTTCTTCCAGTTTCTCTTCATTATCAACAAATGGGTAGGGAAATATCCCTTTACCTCTCATGAGCTCTTGATGTTCAGGATCTTTATACTCTGCATTTGTTATCTGGAATGCATCTATTTCAAGCATGTTGGCTAGGCTAGATAGCTTATCGTCTAGGAATCTGAAGCTATCTGGAAACCTGAAGTCCATGCTCCTGTATATCTCTGAAAACCACATACACCGCTCAGTAGTTGCTATACATGAAATGAGATTATCGTTGTATGCCGGGTGCTCTATTAAAAAGTGGCTGTCATAGTTGCTCAGGCAATGAAAAAATATTTGTTCGAAATTCGGTACCTTACTACTTAAATTGCAGGCAGAATGTGCGGCTTCAAAGAATGCCGCTGTTTAATGATCGTGGTCCCTTAACTTTCATATCATGTTCCTCATGACGAGCGCTATGAAAATCATCCCAATCTTGAGCTGTCAAATTCATGTCCTGTATCTTGCTGTAATGTGAGAAAGCCATGTCGGCCATCACTTTATGCTCGATAAAGATATATTTATGGTATCACAACCTCTAAAGAGCATAAATTTAGGTAGCGTATTATCATGACAACATACCAGCCTGAGCGATATTGACATGGCATTGTGATACTGGATAGCTAGGGTCCAGCTGCCATTGGTAGAGGGCTCCCAAGAGTGGATCTTTGGTAGCGCACTCTCAATGTTCGCATACACTACAAAGCTTACAAGTGTACCCTTTCAATAGGATGAAACCGGATGTTCTTGTCATTTTGGGCATCTTTAGAATTTGTGCCTTGGAACATCTGAGCTGGTGTTTCTTATACTTTTCTTCCATTTTAAAGTGCCTCATGCAGGGTTTGCCAATCTAGTGTTCGTTGCACTTCTTCGTGAATTGACCTTTTACATAATTTTGCAAGTTCTTTATGGGGCAATAGTGGGAGTTTCCCCCCCTCAGAGATTAATAACAAAGTAACAGAAACGCATGCTTTGTTTGTGATCAGTATAGTGGGATTACAAGTCTGTTGTCATCTAAACCGAATACAGCGACCGACGTTCCTAGGTTTTGTTTTCCAAACAGATTTACCTTATGTAGGCTGACAGGGAATTCGATGTCTGTATAATTGAACTCGCAGAATAATAGCTGTTTGGGGGTATTTCCTTGTTCTTTGTGCA
Organism: Hymenopus coronatus; assembly: GCA_030762935.1. Lineage (NCBI taxonomy): Eukaryota > Metazoa > Arthropoda > Insecta > Mantodea > Hymenopodidae > Hymenopus > Hymenopus coronatus. The sequence goes on along the minus strand of CM060900.1, from coordinate 304,908,300 downwards.
TTCCTCTTTACCCAATATCTTGCAGCCAATATAACCAGGCAAACCAGTATTCATAATCATTATGAATGTTTATAACAGCCCTTTTATTGCTAATTATAGCAGGAAGTTGTAAGTAGCGTGATGCCTTGAGAGGTGTATAATAGCTTGCCCTATTGAATAGGGAGTTTACAGACAGTAATGATTTTGAACTGGTTTGTTCTAGGAAATTTGAAATGTTTTCAAGCATTTCATTCACCATAGTGGATAATAAAGAATTGAAATCGGATCATTGTGGTCCAAATTTAGAATCACTGTTAAAATGGATATTCTCAATATGATCGGAATCAGGGTGTTAGATCATATCCGTAACTTGCAGAGAGCGAATTATCTTAAATTTTGATCGATTTCTGTCGAAAATTGAGCTCATCTCCTTGATAACTAGAGGCCTGCAACCCTTTAGGAATGGTTAGGGGCCTGTGATTTTAGATTTATTTTCTATTTTAGTACTAAAATTTCGCCCTTTGAAGCCTCTTCCATTGTATTACATTGAAGATCGCTGTGACTGACCTTAAGAATTTTATGTGATGAGGGTGCGCCTTCGTCCTCATCAGAGGATGATTAATCGTGCTGGTCCTCTTGTGTTCATTTATTATAAATGGAGTCTCTATCTCAAGTCCTGCTCCTGTGGCGATCCCTGTGGTGGTCGGCTTGTTGATGTCTTTCCAAGCAATCCTAAAATGGTTGGGTCTGCAGGAAGGAACTGGAATTGGAGATCCTAGTCGCTCGGGCTGTGTCTGTTGAGGTAGCTGCGGTGTCACTACACCATTATCAATTCAGCAATTGCTGCGCTCCACATCTCTTCCCCCGAAGACTATTCCCAAAAGGCACCCTTCGCCTCGATATTTTTAGGAGGAGGGAATCTAGCTGCTGACATCTCTCCAATTGTTTCCGCACCCTTTAGATTAGCCTAAACTCCTCTTCTGATATAAAATCTGGTGTCTCCTGGGCTTTATCAGGAGTCCTGCATATTGTCAGATCAAGAGGGAGTGCAGGCTGGATATGACCGATCTTGTTCAACTCAAGCGGACCATTGTTTTCTGCAATATGTACCAAAAGAATAAAGTTTTAACTAACTTCAGGGTGACCCATTATACATGGCATATATATTTTATGAAATAAACATTGGATATCTTACGGTTAAGGGAAGAAGTATGCAGCTTGATTAGCACCTACTGCTCTTTCTCCACTATCATATAGGTGTTCTCTTTACCCTGATGGATTCCTTGCTTCTAAAAGTTTTTAAAAATATCATAATAATGAGCTCATTTTACCTTTTCTAAATAATGTTTATATATATATATATATATATATATATATATATATATATATATATATATATATATATCATCAGGTGTTCATCTGGTAGCTTGTTTGTGTGCAAATGTATGCTTATTCTTACACGTGCGGGGCATGCGTATTCAAGTGTGCATGAAAGTATATGTGCATATACGAGTGATTGCATGAGAGGTTGTGATGGTGTGTGTGCATGTATGTGTGTGCATACGTGTATGAATGTGCGTGAATTTGAATGTGTGTATGCATGCCTGTATATGTGTGCATGCATATGTACACATATGCGTATGCATGTATGGTGTATAAATGCGCATATGTGTATGCATGTATGTTTGAGCATGCGTGTATGCATGTGCGTGTCCATGTGTGTGTGTGTGTTTGCTCACTCGTATTCACATTCGCATGTATGTATGCATGTATGGTTTTTGCAGTTTAAACCTGTGCGTGTTGATGTATTTGCATACGTGTGAATTAGTTGATTCAACTCTCTCACAGAGGAAAGCTGTTTTGTTTAAGTTTCTATTATGACTATCTTAAAAAGTAGTGAAAATATAGTGCATTTCATGCTAAAGTCACAGTAAATTACATTTAATCTAAAATAAGGGATGCTTTATATTTTATAGTAAAGATATTACCTGGTATTCTGCTAAATGTTATGCATAGCTTCGTGCTAAACGATGCCGGTGTGTATTTTTGACACTTTTTACTACTGTTTGAAATAAGTGACTGCTGCAAGTACAAAATTTTCGTCTGTATTTATTACTTGTCGGATAGCCTAGGGGTTGTTTCTTTCTTGAAAAATCTTTTCTGTTGAATCCTGAAACACCATTTTGCGAATCGTTAGGAGTTCTCTCATGACTAGGTATTCATTTATCTTGTTCTTTCAGTTATTAAATGATTTCGCTTTTGATATATTATCGTAAGCCATCTCAAATAATTTATGAAGGGTTTTGCAACATTAAGGAAGATCATATTCCAAGGCGTTCTTCTCATGAACGAATGTAGTTCATTTTTCTCTTCAGAGAGCAAGTGTTATGTTTTCGGTGAGAATTTCGTATTTCACATTCCTATATCGAATGACCTGAGTCGTTTTTACTAGCGGCATTTCTTAATGGAACCCGCTGATTCTTGAAATAGCATTGTGCCTTTCGTCAGGAGTTTTCTTACGAGTAGATATTGATTTATCTTGTTCTGTCCGTTCGCAAATGATTTCGCTTTTAACATATTATCGTAAGCCATCTAAAATCATTTATGAAAGGGGACGGGTTTTGTAAAGTTAAGGAGAAATACATTCCAAGGCATTCTTCTCATGTATGAATGCACACGTTTTTCTCTTTAGACAGCTACAACTGCCGCCTGCGGTGCCATTAGTAGTTAAAGCGGGCGTTAAACACTACCAAAAAAAAAAAAAGCTACAACTGTTTTGGGAATGTTTGCTTTTAAAGTATAGTCGAAATGCACCTCAAATAATTTGTGAGACAGCTGCAATTTCGGTTGTAAATAGTGAACAATAGCTGTTGATCTTCATCTCAATTTCAGGCACCTTTTTGTCCAGGGAAAAGGTTTTGCTTTATGGGAGGGTTTTCTCTCGTTATAATGAATGCCACCCGAAATAACAAGGTCTGAATGTAGCACAGACAGTCTCCTATACCCATCTGAGCGGGCTGAGGGTCGTCTCGCTTGTGAGCGTGGAATAGAAGTTGTTTCTGTGCTGTGTTTGTCCATTTTATTTTTAGTATAGATTCGGATGTTGCTGAAATAAGTTATTCGTGTGCTTCTATCTGCTTTAGTAAGTAACAATCATATTATATCAATTCAAGGACTTTGTGTGTGGGTGTGTGTATGTGTGGGTTCCTTAGGACAGTGGTCGATTCGTTTCCACTGATGAGTACATATTTTCGATATGTTTACACATGTAAGTATGTATGTGTCTAAGTGCGTATGTATGTAAGTTCTGATGAATAGGGTTAAATTCCCGCTTGTGCTATTTTTGTTCATCGCAGACCTATTGCATTGTATTTGAATTTTGGCATACTGATGATTCAGGTACATTTCATTCTCAAAGTATTGGATGAATGAATTCCGCCAGCAACAAATCTATTTTCCGAGCTTATACTCTGCAATGAATTAAAAAATAAGGAAACTATCCCCGTTTCCCTGAGTCATGTATTTCCTTTTTTAGTTATAAGTTGCGTTAAAACACTTAAGGGTTAAAATATTTGAAGATATGTCCTGCTGATATTCCCAACATTTGAGATTTCGGTAATTTTAAGCGGATTTTTGCTTAATAAAGCGCTAAAATTTGAGTTTTTGTATTTCTAAGTGTTGATATTAAATATTTCTAAATGTTGATATTATATATTTCTAAACATTTTCACGTACAAAAAGGTAAAGTATTATGCTATCTTGTTATTGTTTACCTTGAAATGCCTATTCATTCACTTAAATTAACTATAGTAAATATTCAAATTGCGTAATTTATAAAGTTTTTAGTGTGCAATGATAAATACATTCGGATTGCATAATTAGAATCCTTATTAAATTTCAATTGGAAGTGACCCCTCAAATTCCCATGTACCTCAATAATAGGCGTTTCGCTTTTTTCTCGCGATGGGGCGTGGTCCTTGGAAGGCCTGGCGTGTGGGGGCGTGGTCCACGGGCTCATAAATATGCGTCCATGATTGATAAATGTCAGTGATGCAAATAAATTGACTTAATTATTATTCAAATTTTATATGGAAATTTTTGATGTGCCAATGAATTAATTATGCAAAAATTTGTTCTCATTATTATGTAAATGTGTGCCAGAAGTAACGTTTATATACTACTGATACATTTTCAGTTCTCTATCTCTTGATATGCAATAAACAACTAGGCATTTTCCGTTTGAGCGTTTTGCTTCTTTCAACGCACAGTGAATAACCATATACTTTTCCATATTTTCGGGTATCAGTGTTTGTCTCCTATCGGATAAAATGTTCTTATAAGCAGAGAAGCTTCTCTCTACGTCACACGAAGTAACAGGAGAATATTTTAGCATAAGAATCTGATTTGCAGAGACATGTTTTGGTAAATCGATACTGTCACCATTTAGCACTTTAGACCCCGACACAAGCGTAGAGTACTCTGGATTCCTGTTTAGCATAGCTTTGAATTTTTCACCTACCTTCTTTTCTACATCTCCTACAACTACACTAAGCTTCTGTGATTCACGTTCCATTAAATCCATAGATCCGTGAAGAAGGAAACCTGATGTTTCCAACCACTTGATGGTGCTAAGAAACCAGCCATAGTTACTTTTGTAGTAAGCACAGAAAGTTGCCGCTTTCGGATCTTTAAAGATGTCCTGAGATTCACGTATGGAAACAGCTACTTCTGAGGAGAATATATTCACCACCGACTGGACTCCTTCAAAATGTTCACAATAGAAGTTCACAGCTTTTAACCACGTACTCCATCTTGTAAGTAGTGGCTCAGGAGGCAAAGGGGCATGTTGAAGATCATATTTATAGCACTGAATTCTGTGCGGCGCTTTCACGAAGACCTTTTTTGTTGCCGATATTAACTTATTCACACAGGGGAAATTACTTCTTTCCTCCTTAGCAACACGTTGCAATGCATGGGTCAAGCATGTGAAGTGAAGTACATTTGGATAGAAAACCTTAAGAGGATCTGAATACATAATTATCACCTTTTCCTCACACACACCCTCTGGCCACAGAATCTTCAGCCCGTAATTTACGAATCTTACAACTGTAGAATGATTTGTTTGTTCTAACACCGTGCAACAGGTTAGAAATTGTTTTGCGGCACTTTCGGAATCTGGTTTTCCTACTACTAAATTTTCTATGTACCGATCCATGACATCTGTAGTTTCATCGACGGCAAACCAAATACAGGCGTCTCCAATTTCGTTCCCCATATGAGCCACTGCTTCCTCATAACATACATGGATACTTTTTCTAAGAGTAGATTCGTCAGTAATAACCTTCTTGCAAAATTTCTCTAGAATGGAGCGAAATTGAGGAATTTGAAGGTTATGCCATAGAATATTAGCTGCCACCAATGCACTGCAGAGGTCTTTAAGGAAATCATTTGCGGACAGTTCCTGTTGCATTAGTGTCAACAGAACTTGGTTTCTAGAAGACTGTAGGTGTTTGTTGCGTATGTGAAGATCACTCTTCATATGTTGTTCCAATTGATACTTCATGGAACAGCCAATTCTTTTACCGTAAGCTTGACAGACTATTATTTTTCCGTCGGTTGTAAAGGCACTATCTAATTCCACCAATGAATTCAACTTGAGGAATAGCGAGGAAGCAATTGGTACCATTTTACTAAGACTTGCAACAAACTAAATGCGTATTATCCCCACGCTATATTTTGATGGTTGTCCAGCGGCTTACTTTGTTACTTCGCAGCAATTATATTACAAGATGCCGACTACAGTGACAATGGCAACAATGGTAACAATCAATTTCTCCAGTCCTTGGAAATGCCCAAATCTCTACGAGAAGCGTGACACTGAAGGTCAACATTGTCGAGCGGCAACTACTTTGATATAAACGGACAATGATAAGAACGAGGCGAGCTGGTTATTATCGCATTATAAATTTAATTTGCACCCTATTTCGCAGATTGATTTTTGTTGCTTTCAGCAAAACTTGTATAAACAGTATTTTATAATGTGTCAATGATATTCTTTTTTTTTTAAAAAAAATAAAATTTTAAGCAAACTAAGAAAAAATGTACGTTTTATGTAACATCGTTAATATATGTAGAAATGTGCCTAATATGTAAAATAAAATGTAAAACAAAAATTTGAAAGTGATTCCCAAATGACGTAATTTGCCAAAATGTTTACTTCTCATTCAAATATTGTGCAGGATATAAAATATGTAATTACATAAAAATCCGAGCTCCAGTCATAACTGCGCGGCGAAACTAACAACGCCTTTCAGTATAGACTATCCTCACACCCCAAAACGTGACCTGCTGGCCAAGGTAGTGTGGGGTCATTGGCATTTAAACTCAGTTCCATTATAACATTCGTTAGAGTGAGGCCTGTACGCGCAAGGTTACGCCTTCCAAACTGCGGTCTCAGGGAAACTAAATACGTATTTCTTGTAAGTGCCATGCCAACTTGGAGGTACTAGCCACCCTGAAAACATTGTGTTCCTAATAAATAAAACTATAAATCCGTAAATGAGTAAAGTGTAATGTAAAGCGTTCGTTGCGCTGTTCTTAATTACCAATACAAATATCTGCACTCTATCAGGCTGTATAATAAAAGTATTGGCTATTCAGGATCATACCAAGAAGTCTGTTCAAATTGATGAAAATGTGGTAAGAAAAGGTTTATCTTGGTTTGCATGCGATAAACTGTTAGCTCACTAATCTAAAGAGAGTGTACAAATTTCAAGAAGGTGTACGAGTTATGTAATATGTAGGGTCCACTTCAATATGAAATTTAAATAAAAACTGATCTTATGTATATTATGATATATCAAGAAGAGCAGAATAGCACTACCAAAAGACGACAGTCTCTAACAGACAGAACTTAAATATTTGACTCCGACAAAAAATGGGGGAATGTCCAAGGAAAATAGTGCCAATAACGAGAATGTCATGTCGTTTTAATGCTAACACAGCATTAGACAGCAGCATTTCTTTCCTTTACACCTACATGGTAGAGAGATTGTACTGCTTGAGAAACTTTATCAAGCTAATAGACAAGGCCCCTAATTTTTGTTATTCTGTGAACAGCTGATGAGCAGCACTAGCATTATTTATTTGTCTTGGGTTTATTATCAGTTTCATGGAATACGTTCATCTATATGCAACACTTCAGGTAGCGCCATAGGACAGATACTTTCGCTTATTATAGCACACTACCCCTTATGAAGAAGTCTAAATAATGAATATGGAGTGAAAGTTCAATTAGGTGTAGATTTCTTTTTGTTGATCATTTACAACAAAGAATAGTGATAACAAAGATAATGTACGAAGTACGTAATTTTATTATGTATCAATACAGGAATGTGTATCCAATTATGTGAAAAATAAAGCAAACATTTATTGTAATGTGTTTAAAGTGTACGTTAATTTTGCGGATAATAACAAAAAGTTGGCATTACCTCCTTTTGCAGCGGAGTTTTAAAATGGAAAAAACCCAGAAGGAAATGTTATTGATATAACAACTGAACAGAGGGGAATATAATGAATTAAAAGAGTTGCGTTGTATCCCATGAATTTTACTGTGACAAAAACTTTGACGAGAAGAGAACCGCTTCTTCCACCGAAGCCAGAAGAGCGAATCAGCTTACTTCATTGCAGCGGAAAATCCACAAGGAAAAACCACACAAGGGGAAAAGAAATTAACATACAGAAAGCTACATAAACAAGGGGTATTAGCAGTGGTGCAAGCAAATCTTATATACGAGGAGCATTTTAATATTCCAGCTGTGCCATGTTTCTTTTGGCAATTTCATATTAATAAACATATAGTTTTTTTAGAACTACGTCTTCATACACAGGGAAAATTGTTCATATCACATGAGGTTTTGCTTAAAGACAGCTAAATTTTCCATCACTATTTATTCAGCTTCCATAAAAACTTGACGTTCGAACGTTTTTTCACCTTGTGATGAAGGGATTAAATTTTTAATGAAAGATTCAGCATTTTTAAAATGAATTAGTAATGCGTATTACTTAAAAAATCATAACGCTTCTGCATGAGGTTTTTCTCTAATATTGGAAGGTTAACTTTGTACGGCATTACTTAAGGTTGTATTAAGAGATAATTAAGGCATATATATGCACATATATGCAGCAACTAATAATGAAGAAGTTAATTCATAAACAAATAGATATATTGAAATAAAACTATTTGGTATGTATGCTATTTTATTATTAAGGTAAGTGTGACATAACTTTAAAAATCTTACGTCTTCCCTTCGCATGGCTTTCTCTAGCTGTTCCGCAAACAAACCTTTCGTACAAAAGATTATTTTTGTATCTACATCATGCTAATCTAGATAAACATTAGCAGAATTGATCTTATTACTTGCTTCTTTGTAAGTGGAAAACAAATAGTGGAGTATACAACATTAAAGCAATAGTCAAATCCTTTAGAAGCTGGCCGCTTTGCGAAACAATAAATATTCTATTCCCTTTGCTTGCAATGTGTAAAGAAAAGAGAGGAAAATAAAAATCACTTGTGTTTAAGAAAAGTTTAAGTGGCTTAGAACTGAAATCAATAATACGGAATATACTGGAAACGGTTTATTTTCCAAAAATTGTGAGATAAATTGTGTGATTTAACGAGATATATACTTTTGTGTAGTAAGGTTTTGTCTAACACTTAGGGTTTACCAGTTATACAAAAGTTATACAGCAGTAATCCAGGATGAAGGGAGTTTTAGAGACTATTTCCAGAAAATTCATGACATGAATTTTGTTTGTCATAAGAAAGTACTATGCTTATGGTGCTGTAATTATAATAGAGTAATTTTGGGAAAATCAAAATTTTCGAAAAATCTTACATCTAAAGGGCAGTTGGGAATCGGGGGATTTTTTTCTGAAAATCTTCGTACTTGGAAAATACTGAACTTAAATACCAAGTTCAGTATTTTCCGACTTTCGCTTTTTAACCATGCTGTCCACAGACACAAATATGGGTGCACGCGCGCGCAGTTTTCTAAGAATGTGATCTTTTATTGTAGGGGGGGAATTCAGAGAACCCTAAAACGGTATTTCCGTGTTGAAATATCGGTATGGAATTTTTAGACGGAATACAACGCCTTCTCTGTCTACTATGCATATTGTGCTTACGTGCTAGAGAAAGTAAAAAAAACTATTTACAAGTGTAGAAGCAAGAATATCTAGCCCTGGTTTATCTTAAAAACATTAGCAAGGAGGCCTCTCGCTATAACTTAACAGTGGAAAGCAGACCGAATGCACAATACATGGTTTAAATTTTAAACGGACTTTAAGCCTCGTGTAATAAAATTTATTCACTAAATTTTTAAACATTTTAAATAATTTTAATTAGATGTTATACAGTTAAACTATATTTTACATTATTTGACAGCAAAAAAAAAAAAAGTCAATAGAAACCTCAGCGATTTTTCTTTGCAATGAACGGTATTCCATTTCAGCGTATAGCCGAAGTGTTTTCGAACAGGACTTATGTTGCAATATCGTGAAAGCTATGCAATGGAGACTTAAAATAAAAACATGATTTTTTTTAACAAAATGGTTAGTTAATTAGTTAATTGCACATGTGATGAACATAACTGCAGTACTCAGTGTTAAGTATGCTCTGACTTTTTAACACTCAATCATAGGTAAGGCTTTGAACCTCCTAGGATTTGCTGCAAATTGCTGGATTCTTAAGCAAAATATTAATGAACAGGTTTTAAATGAAAAAAAAATCCTAATCTGCGCACTATTTTGCATAACATCTTTTTACTGTATGCATACCTTTAGTTGTATACACATACTTTCACAAGTTATAAACAATTTCACTATGTCTTTATTATTATTATTATTATTATTATTATTATTATTATTATTATTATTATTATTATTATTATTATTATTATTATTATTATTATTACTAGCTGTCCGCCCCGGCTTCGCACGGGTAGTGTACCTAATGAAAAAAAACTCAGACAAAATTTTCCGTTTACAGTACGACCATGCAATGAAATAAAAGTACAATTAAATAATTTGACAACACTTTATTGTAATGTCTTGAATGTACAATTTTCCTTCCGGAGAGAAAAAAAAAAAAAAAAACAGCGCCGATACTTTGCCGACTCTCGAGCACGCAACGTACAACATGCGAAAAACACAATTCAAGGTATATTATACACACTTGTAACGATTGATCTTGGGATTTATTGTCATTGCGAATGCAAGGCGCGCTTAAATTCAAAACGAAAGTCGGTTGACATTAGTGGTGTTCTTAGAATAAGTACATCCTCGCCTTGAACTTGCCCATGTTATAGTAACTTAAATCAAAATTTTCATAATGTTTTTAACAGTGAATTTGTTCTGCTGCATATTTCGGCTGATTGATATTGCGTCGTATAATTATCACAGAGTCAACCTTAGGCTGTAAAGTATGTGGCAGGAATCCTGAAAAATCCCATAAGGTAGTGTGGAAAGGATGACATATGCAGTTAACAGCTTGGGCAACCAAGATGTCGTTGGCATAATAACAGTAATGGCAGCGCGTCCATAGTGTGGTGGGTATACGTTGGCATAGGTAATGAATTACATTAAGGAGAAAGTCACAAAGTAACATTCATGCTTCTTCCGAATCTCTTTCTTTCCTTTACTACTAATATTTTCCACCTCTTTCTTTATTTTCTTCTATGTCAAAACAGCAATTTCTAAGGCTAACAATGACGTAACTAAAGAGCAAGTAGATCCAGTTAGTCAATTGATAGGCTTTTATTTCATGATAGCTTTGTGTATTAAATTTCTCCATTTAATCCAAAATATTACTTGATCAAATGTATTAAGAACACCGCAATTGTAGTGTGATGGTAACGCAGGTATTTTCATGTTCTTTACCTAGCTAATGTATCACATAACGTCAAATAACCAACATCTGCAATAGGAAGTTAATCCTAAAACGGGTCCCGTTATTTTCAGATTCTAAGAAGGGTGAATGGTTGTGTGCACAGTTTAGAACCTATTCATTTTAAAAAATTACAACGAAAATATACTTATTTCTTTATTTAAACGATGTACCAAGGGAACGATAGTTAATATATAAGAAATATATTTGATTTTCACAGTTAGCTTGCGTCAGTGTCTCCATAACCAGGTGCATGCCCTTAGCACTGAAGAAGAAAAATAGAGCAGTGGGTACTACGGCCTTCTGGTGGCAAATAATAAGGTGTTCGTCGCCTGCAAAACTTCTTTATTTTAGACGATAGGAGTAAGTAAAGGACAGCTAATACATAAAAATGTATTTGAATTTCACTGCTGTGTTGTGTCATCCCGATAAACTGTTGCGTTTCCTTAACATTGGATGGGGAGGAAAAATACTACTATCGCTATCTATCTGAAAATAAATAACTACTCACTCTACGTGGTCATCGTTAGGAAAACTTCTTTGATTCTTTATTTTAAACGATAGGAGTAAGTTAATGTATAAAAATGTATATGAATTTCATTGCATCACTGTGTTGATAAACTGGTGCGTTACCGTAACATTGAATGGGAAGGGAAATATATAACAGTACTACGACCATTTAGCAACAAATAACTTGTACCGCTGCCATCTGGCGGCCATTAACTGAAATGCGTTCACTTAGCACGGTTTTTATTCATATTATGAGATGTTAAATACTTTCCCGTACTATTTTTAAAAAATTTCATTTCCACAAACCTTGTCGTGACAGTAACGATCACAACAATAAAGAATGGTTCAATTTGATGCAGTCGTTGCAGTCGTTGATGCAGTCGTATATACATTTCAGCGATTAATTTATATATTATTATTATTATTACTATTATTATTATCATCATCATTATTATTATTATCATTATTATTATTGTTATTATTATTACTACTACAAGCTTAACGTCCTTTAACCTGGTTGGTCATATAGGACGTAGGATGAAAAGGATGAAATGATGCTCCAATGAGCTTGGGGATCATGGGGCTTTAAGTTACTCAAGATTCATCTTCTCAGGATAAGGAAAAACCTTATCCGGGTAACTGGTCCTAAGCGAGATTTGAATCGTGACCTGTTGAATGTGAGGCATACACTTTATCCCTACACTATCCAGGAGGTCTTCATTAGTTCTTCATCTCCATGTTAAATGAATATTGTGACAAAATCTCCCTTTATCAGCAAAAAAAAAAAAAAAAAAACTTTATTTTTTCCACAAACACGTTGCAATCTGTATCTGCTAGCAAATCACTGTGTTTCGTAATATTCTGCTGTATAATTTCTTTTCACTACGGCGACAATACAGCTCACTATGGAATTCCCGTCCAACTGTTGCATGCGATATATTCCCGGTGAGAACTGAACACAGACAGGACTACGTTACCTCTTTTTAAACCTATTGATTACGTGACTGGGAATCTTCATAAGGCTCGTACGTGCAATGCACCGCAGATGTTTACAAAATTCACTCAGCCTTAACAATGCGCGATTTCAAAGTCAAAGAACTTTCCGAAAGAACACGTATCCACTCGCATGGGTGTAACAAACAGAGCGTCAAAAGAACTTACCGCGGCACAGGTGTTCACTACTACACTGTGTAATAATGAATGCTTCAATCAGCAATGGCTTACAAACCAAGCCGTACACACACGTTCGGCGAATACAGCTGCAGGGCGTAGTCATAATATTTAATTTTCAATAAGAGAAATATCTAATGATATTAATTATATGTTTGTATCTGAACCAAATATTGTATATAATATATAAAGTTTTCTAAAGCATCCCGATATAGTGTAAATCTCGGCTTCTTGGAGCATTGCATCAAATATAGGTTTAAATCCAATTCTTAGAATCGTTCACGAGTTAACAAGTTATTCTAAAGCAAGTAAGATTCCTGTTAATATGTTTATTTCCATGGTTTTAGATTAATTATTAGACTCAAGATATCATATAGTATATGGTTTAGCTTGTCTATCATTAAAAACATCCTAAGCGACTAAATTCTGTAGTCAAGTGTTAGTTCACCAAATACATAAATATAATCAAGCATAACTACTTTAGGTATTTTAAAAGATTTTAATAAAAAAGAAAATAATTCACTAAGAACCCATTGTTGTTACAGTTTGAAGATTCATGTTCACTATAATTTCAAAGTACACTTGACCACACAAATAATACCCTCTGAAAGAGGATATCCCTTTGTGAGGGTCACTTTTAAACAACACAAAGCAGGAGCAATTCGGACCCATTCATTTGAATAAAACTGGCATGTATGTGACAGCAGCAGATATATTTACATATAAAATAGTATAAACCAATGCATATAAGTAGCTAAGATAAGAGAGAGCTGGGCCAGGGGTTATAGCGTATACATGGGAGAGAGGGAATTCAATGAGACATGGTAGAGAGAAGGGAGAGGAGGAAGAGGGATCCTATCCCAGGCCCAGGGAATTAGATGTATTATTCAGCCATTTAAGACCTTTTAAGCTCCTATGCTTTGCTTTACAGCTATGTTTATTGTTTTCCCAGAATTCCGACATGTTTTTACGATTTTTGTGTTATGGTTAATGTTTGAGAACCTTTTTATATTAATTTACAGTGTTTCTTTCTATAATTTTAACTCTTTTAAATACACCTCTGAACGTTTTAGGGCGCTATTTTCCGGCGATTTTGAAGATAATTTTAAGAGTTGGCGTAGTTGTTTAGATTGCTTCTAATAGCATTCCATATCATTTGGATGGTGTATAGCCTCTACGACAGTTAGTTTCAGAATATTCATCAGACATTTTTAGCATTTTTATCACTCTCTTCCCAAAATTGTTAATTATGCACTATTCATTTTGAACGGGTTTAAAGGCATTTCGTACATTTGGAAGATGTTTACGACAGTTAATTTCAGGATATTCATAAGGCATTTAGATCCTTTTCCACTAATTTCTCGTCTTAGGTATTTTGGACTCCAAAACAGATATTTTAGGTTTATTTGAGCCGTTACTTGCTCATATCTTACATTATTTTTCAGTATTTTATAATGTTTATAAACACTTTGGACACATTTTAGTACGTTCTGAGATTGTTTCAATGAGTGTAGTGCTTTCACATGCAATTTGTCGGCATTTTTAAGCTGATTTAATATGGGTACAGGTACTTAGAATGCTTTAAATGTCATTCCGTGTCATTTATAGCAGATTTAAACTAGTTTCAAGAGTTTATTACGCATTCTAGCTCTTTTCTTCGCTCACTTCGAGATATTATGAAGACATTGGTGTCTCCAAAACAGGTATTTTAGGCCTTTTAGGCGTTTGATCATATTTTACCTTATTTTGTAGTGTTTGCATTGCTCTTTTAACACATTTATGGGAATTATAGCTCTTTTTTTTTCCACTGACTTCAAGTCACTTTGAAGGCACTGGCGACTCCAAAACAGGTACGTTAGGCGTCTTAGGCGATGTTTATCATATTTTACATTATTTTTCAGTGTTTCTAAGGTTTTTTAAATCATTTATTTACATTATAGTACATTTTAGGGCTATTTCTAGTAGTGTTTGTGGTGCTTACTTACATATTTATCAGAATATTTACGAGATTTTAGTGTTGCCGCATGTATTTAGAAGGATTTTACTGACATTTCACGCCATATGGAGTGTGATTAGGACTCAAGGACAGTTCTTTTCAGGATATTTATAAGATGTTTTAATTATTTTGATTGCTGAAACAAGCACTTTCGAGCGCTTTTAACGATATCCCACACCATTTTCGGGGTATTTAGGGCTCTAAAGGAGGCATTTTAACATTTTTTCGAAAGTTTTCCTCATAATTTACATAATTTTGCACTGTCTTCTAATACTTTTTAAAACTTGAAGTCACTTTAGCACATTTTGAAAGTAGCTTGCTGTATGTTGCGGTGTTTAGTAGTGCTATAAGGTTCAATTTTAGAGATTTTATGATGATTTTTGGTGTTGGCAAAGCTGTTTAGAATGCTTTTAATGACATTCCGTACCATTTGTAAGGTGTTTAGAACAACAAGAGAGGCGTTTTAACTTTTTCATTTCTTTTGCTCATTTTTTAAAGTATTTTGTGGTGTTTTAATAGTTTTTAACACTTTTACAGTCATTTAAGCACATTTATAGACCATTCTGACCTGTCTTGTAGTGCTTTCTATTTCCATACAGTTCGTTTAAGACATTTCAATGTATTGGAAACTACAGAACAGTGTTATGCCCTCAGGCAATGAGTATTTGATTCCGTCGAATGTATTTGCAGGGTACTTTTTTATGAACATTTCAACACTCAGTATATTCACAGTCCTTTAATATACCATATTTTATTCTTCTACAACCTATATGTTCAGTTGCTAACTTGAGAAACAAGGGAGATATTCGCATGCATTACAGTCTTTCTCAGGCTGCAAATCTAACATAACCTAACATTGCTTTTGTTTCATATTTTGTGTCTCTTTTTGTTTAATGTATCTCTTTTCGAGGTTAGCACTAGAAGAATGATACAAGCCGTTGTTGTCGAAGTGCATATAGTTTAGTGAGCATTATGTTTC
The DNA here is from genome assembly GCA_030762935.1 of Hymenopus coronatus. Lineage (NCBI taxonomy): Eukaryota > Metazoa > Arthropoda > Insecta > Mantodea > Hymenopodidae > Hymenopus > Hymenopus coronatus. The sequence continues at coordinate 304,892,721 of CM060900.1, read as the reverse complement.
TCTGTGTCTCATGCCTTTTTGTTGTTTTTACAGTCTCTTTTCTTTTAAACAAGATTTTTTTTTCTTTAAGCTATCACTAGTACAATGATCTCAAACACTTTTGTTGTTAAAGTATTCGTCTTAGATTTTTAAAGTTATTGTTAATATTTTTAGTTTTTATTTCTATTTTTTAAACATAAGTATGGTTAACAGGGGGCAATAATCATTCGGGCTTGAAATTACTCTGCTGTCCCTCATTCTTATTTTTCTTACTCTCCTCTCTTTGTATGTCTTCTACTAGTTGCATGAAAGTATCTGTAGTGTAAACTTCAATTTCAGCTACCACGCTTCCAATGATGAGTAATGTATGTAGCATTCTCTCATGATTTGATCACAACTTTGTAATGTCCATAAACATAGGTAGGTAATCCATCATAAGCAATCATTCTTTATCATCATGAGGTGATAGAGCGATGTTGTTGACTTTTGCAGACAGGATCAAATTCATTGGGTTCCTATTATTTCATTGTTTTAAGGCAACTTAATTTCTGTCCAATGTGATGTACTGCTCTATAGCGCTTCGTTTTATACACTTAATATTTTTTGTCGTTCCTTCATCAATGTCAAGAGCATACATCTTAGGTGTCAGTCCGAGAAATCGCTGGAAGATTTTACTGATAGCTTCATCTTTAAGCTTTCCCAGCACTGTTATGCTTTGTATGGAATGGCACATGTGGCTTGCAGGGTAATCTGACTATCTATATGTTCCAGAAATCGTAGTTTATCCTGGTATACGTCATGACTAGATGAATGATGGAGTCCGTGTTCGTATACATAGGCTTAAGGTTTTCAATTCCATAATAGGGCATTAGCACATGATGTTGGTATGAGTAAATGAGAGTTCTTGATTTATCCAATACGCTATTTCCGACATTCTGCTCATTGGCTTTTTGAATATAATCTGCCGTGATGCCATATGAATATCTGCCAGGTTAGGTACATATATACTCCGATCCATGAATGTAGGCTTAGCAATCAGCTTTTCCAAGGGTTTCTCATTTGTCACAAGACGTATATTCATTCAATTTCGAATATTCTCCATGGTTTTTTTTCCAAACATAGCATTGTTGAACAGTTTGTACAGGTCCTTTTCAAAGTAGTTTATAGACTGTTGCCGAAGCTTGTTATTAAACGCTATGTGAGGTTTTAATCACCTCGATCGTCCAAATTGTAGCACACGATAGATTTTTGATAGTCGTAGTCCATGTAACAATGCTTGTTTTAATGCCATGTAATGTACAGCATACTTTTTCATTTCTAAGGTGTGCAGTTAGCTTCTTGACATTTGAATTCTCGGGTTAGAGACTCTCAGGCAGGAATAGCGAATCATTATGAAGATCATGAAGCTTTCTAGGAGAATCACATTAGCTTTGAGTATACATCTAAGAAGCTCGTCTTCTTTTAGTGTTTCTATATTAATGTTGTCTGGAGAAACCCACTGAAATCCTCCATAAGGTAGTGGGTGCTGCATTGCCCAGCCATACTGGTTATTTGCGTCTTCGTATGCAATAAATTGAGCCGGTGTATCAGGATCGAAGTCCTCCATGAAGGCACTGTTAACTTGAGCATACCGCTGAGAAAACTGACACAATCCTCCTCTTATGCCAGACTTCACCATTAGAAGCTGTTCATAAGCCCATAATAATTCTAGCTCATTTCCTGTATACAGAAGCATAGCATCCCAGGTAAGCCCTGGAGATGTAAAGTAATGAGAATATCAGTTTTAATGAGTATCCAAGGTTTGCTCTCGAAATACTTCAAATACATCAGCGAGAAGAAGTACATCCAAAGTTAAGTAAAGGTGTTCACCTAGATTTCATATATTATACTGCTTCCATACATATTTAGCATGTTCATAGCCTTTATCATTAATTTCTTCCCCATTTAATTTATTGTTGAACGCTTCCTTTGGAGGCAAGCATGTTTCTTTCAAAATATTCCAAGACGTGATGTGATCGTGGGGGAATACTCCTTTACGTGTCACGAAACCAATCTTCTCTTCTCCAAACTATGCGCACGTTTCAGGAAACCATGTTAGTTTTTTTTGTTGGCTTATCCAAGCTTGAACTGAGGAGCCGGTATGTATCAATAAACCTAAGCATAATGCCTCAAACTGCTTCGAGAGTGAAATATACTTTTCTTCTGAGCACGTATTCACCTTGACTCTTTCATTTGTACAACCTAGTAGTTAAACGATGAAATGTGAATCATATCCGCTTAAGCTGTGCATAAAGACTGGAATAAAATTCGGTGTCTTGCAGGCTAGATTGCACTTATTACGAAAGCTTCCATTATATTCACCAGTCAAGTGATCATGATCTTTAACCTTCCAGTTCCCTTCAGTGAATTTTTATTACACAAACAGCATAGGTTAATTTCAGAAGTTTAGCAGATTTGTGTATACTGCTAATGTTCTTTGGAAGGGATATTAGATAAGCCATAAACTTCTCCACAGCATCATAACCGCTGTAAACATAAGATGTAGTAGAAAACTCAGTCTCTAGTTGCGCAAAAGATGGCGTTGGTTTGATGTAAACAGTGAAACTCATTGGAAAATGCCTGTGATAGGTTATCGTAAAGAAAGCTTCTGAATTAGACTCGCATGAGTAAAATGGACTTAGAATACTCTCAAAATCTGCATAGATGACATTCGGGACATTCAGCATTCTTTCAACATTTCAAAACTGAACGATAGGGGTTTCCTTTGTAGGCATTGCTATCATAGAAATAGCATGATGTCTGCAGATAGAAGCACGTCCCTTAAATTTTTTCATTCCATTCCGCCCATACTGATAATCAAAGTGAGTTTCGCAGCGTTTGTAAGGGCACACTCGTCCGTTATATTTTGTCTTTTGTTCTCGAATAAGCTTCTTAAGGTTCTTGATGAGTACATAATAATGTCCGCCATTTCTATCTCTCATCAAAAGAAGGTTTCGATGATGTAGTGTCACCCTCCGTGGTGTAATGGCTACCATACTAACTTCATATACCCAAGGTCGCGGGTTCAAACCCGGCGGAGGACGATGGATTTCTTCGGGCGTAAAAATCCTTAGCAAAGGGGAAGTAAAGGCGTGGAAGGGAAGTAAAGCCGTGGGTCCCGTGTTGTAGATTTACGGAACGTAATAGAACCTCAAGCCTGTTAGAGAGGACTCTGGGCAAAATTAAGCGATTGTTCACGCCCAATATAGAATGGGACGCTGAGAATCACAGCAGTTAAAGAGCGTCCATAAATAAAATGCCATTTCATTTTTTTTCGATGGTCTAGTAGTTCTTGTTCTAGAACTTTTATTGGATATACTTGATGCTTTTCATCCAGTCCCAACACACTGATAGATATATTGTTTGCTTCTCGAGTATTGGAATATCAGACAATAGTTCAGGAAGTGTGATACACGTGAAGTTGCATTATCTTCCAGTTCCTTGTGTTTGCTGACACGTTGAGGCTTGTTATCGACGAATTTCACGAGAATGGGATATAAAAGATCTCTCATCGTTATAGTTGTGTGTGTGGGGGGTGGCCGAATGGTTAGTGGGGGTGGCCTCTCACCTAGATGGCCCGGGTTCAAACCCAAGCGACCGCATGTGAGATTTGTTGCGGACAAAGCGGCGCAGGGGCGGGTTTTCTCCGGGTTCTCCGGTTTCCCCCACCATCGCATTCCACAAGTGCTCCATCTTCATTCCATGTATCACCAGTGTAATCGTCTGCGGTGTCTTGGTAGCAAAAGCGGGCGTTCAACACTATAAAAAAGAAGTTGTGTGACTTAATATAAGCTTTTTGTTTATATAGATATAGTTAAAGGAATAAAACTGCACTGGCGAAGGGGGACTGTGGTTGTTAATTCGCAGGCGCACCTCTTCCCCAGCAAGCATTGCCCAATTACTTCCCTTAAGTCCTACATTTCAGCAGTTAGTTTCTTGAACTTCGCCTCCAGCATAGTGTCTAAATCGCTTTCTAGAAACACTGTCTGATTCCTGTTTTAAAGGCCTGATCAGAAGTTTCTCCAGCACTATTTACAAATTGAGACTCCAGCAGCAGGTGAATCTTCACAGCTTTATATATGGGGAGTTCTTTTGGAACCGATTGTATAATCCTATGTTTAGCTTCCTGCAGGTAGGTCTTCATATCCTTGCTAGAATTGCATCGGATGAAGTAAGATTTCAAGGCTCCTTCAAACGTTATCCCATACTCTTTCATGTTGCATGCATTCCCCATTATAGTCAATAGTTGGTGTCTGGAGGGCTCGGATTTTGGTTTCTTCATGGACACGCTTGCACCGTAATGCTCTTCAAGCTGCTTCCATTGCAACTGTTGCCGAAGATTGCAGCACAGTGTTTACATTTAAAGAGTTGAAAGCAGCTCATTTCAAGCCGTCTCTTGTCATCCCTCCCTCAAAAACTTTTTCCGCACTTAATACAGCTATAGTTGGAAGCAGAATTTAGAGATACCCCGCTAAATTTAGCTTGCTGCATATCTTCAATCTGATAAATACTTATAAATCAGATTAAAAGGCCAGCACCTTTCTTGCCTCACACGATCTTCTCGCATTTCATAGCTAGTTTCACTAGGAGGAGCTGATCTATTTGACTGGGAGCAAACTAGCGCAATGAAGATGTACTCTATATTGCCCCTATTTATTTTGACAGCACGGACAGATTAGAAGGTCACATGACTTTAGCCTTGCCCTTTTCATAGGTTTTCAGTGGTTTCCTTTCCAGCTAGCTGATGTATTTAATACATTTTTGTTGTTTAAATAAGATAAATAATGTATCACATGCGTGTTTTGTGCTTGCTTTTAATATCTTTGATACTGTTATATACTTTTATTGGAATACCGCCGTGCATTTTCAATTTATCGAGATTTAAGAATGTGAAAATAAAAGTCGGTCGCTAGCATTCTCATTCATTTCCCGCTGTTATTTTTCATAAAGCCCAAGAATCAGATTAATGCATCCCTAACCTTTGCTCTAAAACAAGTTTTCATGTTTTAACCTTAGGTACGTTCTTCTTATCCTCATTTTTCACTTATTTGCAGAATCTCTGAAAGGTCAGTTTTTAAAGATTTTTTAGTCTCTCATCAACACGATCAAACATGCTCTCCTTAGGTCCCCGCTCATCGCATTGCAAGGATAATTACAAGAACAACTCCATTCAGTTACATCACTAGTACAACACACCACAGATCCCATAAAAAGCAACATAAATTTAAGCAAACCCCTTTTTCCTAAAGATTAAAAAATTGCTTTCCCCTTTAACAAAATCCAATTAGCTTTATCACCATTAAATAACTCAATCAGCCCTAAAATCTCCAAGCCGTCATCGGCTCCTATGTGAACCCATAAAAGAAACATAAAGAGAGAAAAACCAAAAAGAAGGAAATAAAAAGCTCAGATTATATCAATCCAATTCAGTCTTAGACAAGCATTTCAGTCGCACCCTTGTCTGTTAAGTATTATTTAATTTAGTACTATATTCTCCAAGTTTCGGTACTCAAATCCCAGACCGCAATTATTAGTAATTATATATAGCTAATTCAGAATGTTGAATGCACTTATATACGCGTTCCAAGGGTTATTTAGCTTCTAAAGCTACAGTGCATAAAAGTCCTTAAAGATCCCGTCATAAAGGGACAGGAATCGAACCGCTGTTCTTCTTATAAAGTTATTAGCCGGTTTAACATCCCAAGAGTTTCCCTTCATCCGTAAATTTAATTAAGCTACAGTTTCGAAGTTTAAAAACGGACTCTTCAGTAATTCGAATTAAGACTTTCACTATATCTATTTTTTTATACATTTTCCAAAGCAGGAGGAGGGGCATCCGTTCTCTGCTTTATTCACTCTTTTTATGACCATTCCTCTTTGAGTAATTCACCTTGGAATTAAAGATAATCAAGTCGGGGATCGAAACGGGTCCACTAGGCTAAGAAGTAATTGGAGTCTTAAATGCATGTGCTAAATACATCAATATCCACCTTTTCCGTTAATATACGGAATATTACATATTTGAGAATTAGGCCCCAGTCTTAAAATGTCCTCAAAAGTTATAAAATCGAACCAAGGGCCTTCAAACCTAATTTATTCTGGCAACTGTTGTCCTGTACTAATAGACGCGTGCAAACCTTTGTCCCGTCTGGTTAGGATATACCATTCTCAACATAATACTGTTTAAACCCTTTGTTCGAACCGCTGACATTCAGGTACATCTACATATATTTAAATCATTGCAGTAAGACAGTATATTGAATAAAATTTATTCGAAATCTTAATCTAAATTAGTGTAGGCCGTATAAAAGATTAAAGTTTAATACATTGACCTAGAATCAAACCGAGACTGTATAGAATGACAGAAATATGTAATCTTAATTTGGTATGTTAACTGCATCATTAATCACTTTTCAATGTTAATGCACGACCCAAAATTCACGATTCAGCAAGTAACCTAAAAATTATCGAAAGCTGTGGATTGGAACCAAGGACTTATGATTGCGAATCATATTTTTATCTGATGAAGTGTAATAATAGTACTTTCCCCATCCATTTACAACCAACAGTTCCTAAGAAAATCAAGTTTATGTTTTCATCGTGAACCCTGGACCTTAAGTTAAACCAGTATATTGTACAACATTACACGTATAGTTTATTAGAAGTCTTTATCTAAATTATATTAGGAGAAACAGCTGAATAAATTTAATGTATGGTCATAGAAATCGAACCTCAGTCATGGAGAACTTTAACCAAAGGCATCAGCAATACTTTTTCAACATGTATTATTACACATGTAAAACAGTGTCCTTTCATACGCTTCAATTCTTTTTCTCGGCGTATCTTCCTCCTACTCTTTGCCAGAGAATCGAGTTCCTGTTGCCAATTTGAGACTATCAAGAGCGATAAGCATCGTTTCTCCATTAGGGTACACCCTTTGACGAATCTCCCTGCAATTGCCTATCAAGCACCAATTAGTTAAACCGCAAAACTACGCGATTTTGCTCCATTTTATCTGTGTAGATAAAATGCACATTGGCTGGGGGCTATTTTCAACTTGAATTAAAGTTGATTTCACGTCTATAACCAAATTTAACCTATGTCTATATATATATATAAACAATTTCATTTTAAGGACCACTTAAGTTGGGTTCAGTGCCATAATTGAGAATTAACTAGCATATCCAACATCAATTTAATTTTTCAAGATTAATTTGAAATAAAAATTATTGTAGCATTACAGAATTAAAAGTTTAATTGATACATTAAGGACTCCATTACAATAAATAACCATAAATTTCCCGAAATGACAAATAAATCTCGGAAAGTGAAAAACAAGCATTTAAACTATAAATATGTGGTAATACGACACTGTAAGGTAAACGAAAGATCCCCATTTTCCCCACAGATCTTGGAATCCTAGCTTCCAGTTGAAAATTACTTTAAATCTTTATTTACTATTGAACGCCTGAAGATGGAATGGTGTGGTAAAAAGTGATTAATATATCTTCTTTCTTAGGTTCAATTACACGTACTACTCATGCTTCAGATGGTTTAGGTTCAATTCTAGAGCAATACAGTAAACTTTGTTCTTCTATATCTCCTAATCTAATTTAGACTTGCAATAGGTTTTATTCAATATATGGTTACTTCAACAACAACAGCAACAAAGGTTCAGATCATTGTGCTAGTGATAGCTTAGAGAAAAAAACACATCTTGTTTAAACGAAAAGAAACCGTATAAACTACAAAAAGACGAAAAAAGCATAAAGATGCATAATGCTCATTAAACTATATGTCCTTCGACAACAAAGGCTTGGATCATTTTTCTTGTGGTAGCCTCGAAAAGAGAATCATTAATAAAAAATGTGAAAAAAACATGAAAAAGCAACATTCAATATTAGGTTATGTTAGATTTACAATTAAGAAAAACTGGAATGCATGTGGAAATCCTCCTCGCTTCAAAAATTACCATCTGAAGATATAGAAGGCTGTAAAGGAATATAATATGGCTATTAAAGGACTATGAAAATACCAAATGTTCATAAAAGGGAACTCAACAAATGCATTCAAGAGAGGGGAAATACCTATTGCCTGAGGTCCTTACATGTTCTTTAATTCTCAGTTCCTTAAAATGTCATAAAGAAACTGTAGGGAGATGGAAATCACCCAAAACGCAGCAGAATAGTTTGCACTTGTGCTTAAATGATGTAAAATTGTTAATAACCAGCCGGGCACTACAAAGTATTATAAATATGAGTAAAATGATTGAAAATAGGATTAAAATTCCCCTCCTCGTGTACTAAATATATTAAAAATGTGATGGAATGGTATTAATTGGTTTGTAAACAGTTGCCCCAGCTAAAATTATTATAGAATTCCAAAACATGAATGTTAAAGCATTACAAAACACTACAAATTAAAGCAACCTGCTTACAAAATGTGCTAAAATTCCTGTAAAGGGTTAAACATACTAGAAAATACTGCAAAATAATATGAGGAAAATGTTTGAAAATGGCTAAAATGCCTGAATTAGGGCCCTAAATCCCCGGAAAATGGTATGAAATATCGTTTAAAAGCGCTCGAAAGTGCATGTTTCAGTACTAAAACTAACTAAAATATGAATATCCTGAAAAGAACTGTCCTCGAGCCCTAACCACTCTCCAAATGGCATCAAATGTCATTTACAGACTTCTAAACAAATGCAGCAACAATAAAATCACCTTAATATCCAGAAAAATATGTATGTACTCACGACAAACGCTACAAAAATAGACCTAAAATGTATTAAAATGCCTGAAAATATGTTAGAAAGTAATAAAAGCATTTCAAGAAAAGTAAAATATAATCAAAAACGCCTAAAAACGCCTTATATATCTATTTTGCAGTCACCATTGCCTTTAAAGGGGCTCGATGTGAGTGGAAAGAAGAACTAAAATGCCTTTAAATGTGTTAAAAGGCAATAGAAACACTGCAAAATAAGGTAAACCATGATCAAAGGCGCCTAAAGAGTCTATTAGACCTGCGTTAGGGACAACAGTGACTTCAAAATAGCTCGGAGTGGAGAAAGGAGGTCAAATGTGTGATAAAGTCTTGCCTATAGCTGCTTAAGAGTCCTAAACCTCCTGCAAATGACAGTGGTGTATTAAAGTCATTCGAAGTACCTGTGCCTGTAATAAAATCACCTTAAAGATGCTGAAAAATGCATTACAGTTACTGAAACAAGTCTTAAAACTTACTAAAATGCACAAAAAGTGTTAAAACATTACAAAACACTGCAAAATAGTGTAAGATGTGAGCAAACAAAGACCCAAAGAACCTTTTTTTGGAGTCCCAAATACATTCAAAACGGCGTGAAATGAATGGAAAAAGCTAAAATAGCTGATGAATATTCGGAAATTAACTGTCTTAGAGCCCTCAACACTCTCCAGATTGTATGGAATGCCTTTAAACGTGTCCAACTATGGCTTTTATATAATTAAAAATTATGTGAAATGAGTGGGAAAAGTTCCAAATATGTCTAATGAATATCCCTAACCTAACTGTTCTAGAGACTATACACTCTCCAAATTATATGAAATGCCGTCAGAAGCAATCTAAACAACTGCGCTAGCACAAAACTTCTTAAAAGTCCTGAAAAAGTATGTAAAAGCACCACAATCACCCAAAAATAGTGCTCCAAAACGTGCTATAAGTTTTGTAAAAGTGGTAGAAAAGAATAGAAAAAACACTGTAAAGTAATGTAAAAAGCTCTCAAACATTATCCATAACACAAACATCGTTAAAACGTGTCGGAATCCTGAGGAAAAAATAAACATCGCTGCAAAACAAAGTATACGAGCCCATAAGGTCCTTAAAGGGCTGAATAATACAATTAATACTCTAGAATAGATCTACGTTACAATGCCTTCTCCTCCTCCCCTCCACCTAGCATGTCTCATTGAATTCCCTATCTGTCCCATGTATACGCATTAGCCCCTGGCCCAGCTCTCTCTTACCTTGACTACTCATGATATACAGCGTGCTGAGAAAAATCAGAGTAAACCACGGTCAGTTGTTGGCCACATGTTCCATCCCGAGCCTTGAGGATCATTACACGACTGAGTTAATCAAACGTCAAAACATTCAGAAAGATACATCAATGAGATTGTATAACGGATAGAGTGAAAATAAACTTTGGAGGAACTCATCTCTAATTTAGCCTCGAGTTCTTTGGTTTACTATGAGACTATCCCGGATTCTTCTTTCCACCAGGGACAGAAGAAAGGTAAATCTTGCAAAATAGGTTTCATTAATAGGCCAAAGTGTTAAAGTAAACCAACTTCGCACAGAATACAAGCTATTCCCATAGTGTATTGAAGGCCAGCTACTGCACGTAACAAGTACAATGCAGCTGCTCCTTTTGTTTCGTACAACCCTTACATTGTTCTTAGGTCATTGGTTTCATTATGATTGACAGAAGAACCTATCGGAAGCATAAACTAAATTGTAATTACTTTTATAGTAATAGGAAATATACACTACACTCATATCATGGCCGCGCCGTGGGCGAAAGGTTAGACCACTTGCCTCTCACTTAGACGGCCTGGGTTCGATCCCAAGCGACCGCATGTGAGACTTTTGGTGGACAAAGGGGCACAGGGGCGAGTTTTCTGCGGGTTCTCCGGTTTCCCCCGCCATCGCATTCCACCGTTGCTTCATGTATCACCAGTGTCACCGCCTGTAGCCATCAAATTCACTCCTATATCATTAAAATTTGTCTTGCTTTAAATACAAAGGAGTTGAAATAAATATACGTGTCAGGTCAGCACCTCATTGTCCGTTTGTGAAACTACAACTTTTACCATCTAACATGTCATCTCTTCATCTACATAAAATAATTTGCTTTGGGTCGTAACGTATTGTGGTTATGCTTGTACACGGAGAATTAAAATGGCAATTATATTAGCAGATCAATATATGAAACAAGGTGTGTTCTTTTATTCTTTTTTCCAAATTCACATATAACTGAACCGGTTTTTAAAATACACTTTCTTTTACTCCTTCACGTGTGACCTACTTGGCCAAACATCCATGCCCATAACATGGGATTTGAAACCACTATCCCTTCGCGGCAGCACATCATCACCGAATGCGCCATCGGCCATGGCTACCGCGGCCAGTAACTGAACCGTTATAGTTTATAGCAAAGGGTGTATCCGCAGGAGCTGTAAATGGTTTCTGGATTGCGAATAAGCTGTCAAAAAATATAAATATTGTTTGTCAACAACACTGCCAATTGCCAGGATCATATCAGCGATGCCCGTGTTTCGGAGTTTGGTACGTTAGAAGCTGTTTTACTGCCAGTAAGTCTACTGACTTGGGACTTTCGCTTTTAAGCACATTTATAGGCTATCAGTCTGGATCGGGTTTGAACCCACTGCTTTGGGTACAGAAGGCCAGCGGCTAACCAACTGAGGCACACAGACCGATAAACTGTCAGAGTGTCCACTTCTTGCTACGCAGTCCATCTTTTGATGAAATACTACTTTCGAAACTGTTTTAAATGTTGCTGTAATGTTATTCCAGTATTTTGCCTAACATCCCTAATTCCTAACATGACCATGACGACTTGTGTAGTTTCCTGCAACTTTGTTGCATGTGTAGTTCTGGCAAATCATGATTTTTCCAATGCACTAAAAAAATGGAATTGCTTATAAATACAAAGTTTCAGTCGTTCGTGGAAGAGTTTTTTTTTTCTGTGAAGTCCTGTTTATGTTATTTATTTGTTCTTTTTGTTCTGTTTAATTAAATTGGTAGCTTATTTTGAGAAGGTTTGTACACCATAAATAACAAAAATATGCAAAGAGAGTAGAAAGGTTTTTAAAGAAATGAATAACAAACGTAATATTCAGCCGTTTGAGCTGTGTGTTGCATAGGAAATGCTGGAATAAATTAACGATTGTCTGGCTTTCAAACAAGCTCATATGCATATTCACTGTACACAAACTCATTATACTGCAAGCTGCTAAAGATATCCCATCTTAAATCTGCAGCCGGACATCCAAGTACGTCTGGCAATTGGCGAGAGCCAAAGGCTGCCGCTACATATGTAGAAAATCTGTAGTTCGGATGAGACGCACTGATTTGGTAGTGATTGAAACTTGCTGCTGGCCAAATCTGAACATATCTGTGGGAGACGAATGGAACATCCAAGTCTAAGAGGATCTGGAAGGAATAGATCAGATTAACATCCTTGAGGAGTTGTGTCGCTGTGGCTCATGCCATGACGCAGGCCACCAAACGGTGCTTTGCTGTAGCTAGTCCACCACATTTAGTGCAGACACTTGAAGAGACCACCCCATATCTGTGTGGTTTCTCTGCTGTGTGAATGATACGGTTAAGGTAGCGGTAAGGTGACACCACCACTTTTTTATAGTGTTTAACGCATGCGTTTACTACTTATGGCACCGCAGGCGAAACACTCACCACTGGGGTGGGAGATGTAACATATGAAGGTTTCTATAAATCAATGTGTGGCGTTGATTGAGGTATTGACGTCCAACGGCGAGACTAAAGCTGGCTAGTGGGAGAAAACGACGATAAAACGAGCTGATAGATATGAGCACCTCAGCACGATTAACTTCTGAAGCAAGATTTTGTAGGTTGTCTTAGTGGTCGCAGATTAACCTGAGGGGTGGTGTGATGCTGTTCCGAACCATGTATGTGCTACAATAGGTTTTCCAGCTGGTCTCGCTGGTCATATTTGGGTCGTAGTAAATTTCGAATAAAGAGAGCCTGACACTTTTTCTGAACACATATCAGATTGAGACTTTGCTTCACTGAATTTTTGGTAGTGCTTAACGCCCGTTTTACTACTATGGCACCGCAGACGATACATGGAAGCTACATAATATTAAGATGGAGCACCGATGGAATGTGATGGCGGGGGTAACCAGAGCAACCGGAGAAAAATCGCTCCTACCACAAATCACACTTGCAGTGGCTTGAGATCGAACTTGGGCCGCCTAGGTGAAAAGCGAGTGGTCTAACCACTCGGCCAAGGCACGGCCCCCCTTCACTCTAGGAAAATTCAATTGCTGCCAGGGGAATTTGTAAAAATGACCCTTCTAGATATAAGCTCCCATACCTCAGTCCAAACCAATAGCTTCTTTCGGAGGAAGGGGAGGCACTTGAGCAAAATAACGTAGTTTAGAGAGGCAAAACACATTAACATACCACACTTTCTGAAGGAGATTCAAGTTCCTGGAGATCTCTTGAAACAGTGATGCCCTCGCTACACCAAAAACCGGTGCGCAAAACAGATCAATTACATCCTTTCAATTCCTGGAAGTAGTAATACAATCACTTGGGATAGAGTGTCCTCTGAATGCTTACCCGGTTTCATGTGACCTGTGACGTCATCAATATGGTGTCCAAGCCAATCCGTCTTCTACCAAGGCTCATTCCCTCCCGCTCCTCACCCACCATTCAGTATGATATTTATTTATCTTATATGCCTCTGACTGATCCGAGATTAGCCATGGCCGCGCCCCGGACGAAATTAAGAATGGGAAGGAAAAGAAAAGTTTTTTTAGTAGATAGGTGTGGAAAATTATTGAATAATAACACAGCATATACATTTTAAATAACGTTTAATTAACTGCATAAGATATAATCTAACCTAACGTTTATAATGTACACGGTGCCGGCATAATTAGATCCTTTAATACTGTTGGCAAGATTCTCTCTTTACAGATTGTCAAAAAGGCGACACCTGCAATATTATTATTCAATTCACGGCCGGTCTAGTTTCCTGCAACTTTGTTACACATGCAGTTCCTGGTTAGTAATGCAAGTGAAAGCGAAAGCTGTCCTAGTTCATATGCACTTGATGTATATATTTGGTTTTAAACGATATCAGCTGTAGTACTTAACCACACCATAAAGATAAGATTCATTTGTGTTGTTACAATGAATTTCATCTTAAAAACTATGTTTAATTATTCTTTTAAAAACTTGGTACTAGGGAAGAAGAATTTTTAGGTGGGAACAGAAGATCACTAAAAACAGAACATTAGTTGTACATAACATTTAATGTCTACAGCATGGTAATTACAAATGTGGATCTTAAACAGGTATATGTTTATATATGAACATATAAAATAATGTTCTATTATATATACAATACCAGCAATAACTTAGGAGCTTTCTGAAATATAGACCTAATGGTAATTTTTCGGTAAATCGTTTTAATTGATCCGCTCTATTGCATAGAATATTATTTCCAAGTTTAGTTTTAGTCTTTCGCCATTTCAGTGAATAGCAGCACTTTTTGTTTCCGATGTGCAGTCGTCTGGAGTCTTTGCACTGAGTCTGCTTAGTTATTTTATGTAAGTGTGGCTTTAATTAAAACCAAGTGAAATGGAGACCAATAGAGGTAAGAGGAAAAATATTTACTACACATTTGTTTGAAGATCTCAGAAGCTAAGAGGAGTTCATGTAATGATACATATGCAAACAGTATTGGAGCAGAGGCTAGGAAAAAGGAGTTTTTGCCAATGGAGGCATGTTACCAAAAAGTGTCATCCAAAAGTTTCACGTTTCCAACAAAAGGAATTATAATTATTTTATAATGGACAGAGTAATGACCTGCAAGATTCTTATTTAGCACGTACAATGGAACTGAGAGGTAAGCAACCAAACAGAAAGAAAACTGAAAACCCAAAGACATTTCGGAACAACACATGGGGATATATGTCATTTATAGCAGGATCTAAGATTGATATTTTCCGTTTAGTTCTCTATAAGCTTTTCCATGTGTAATTAGGCGACTGAGGGTCATACAGAATTAGATATTACAGAATGAAACCTTTGACGAAAGATGGGGAAGTCAGGATAGCCATCCACAAAAGTTAGAACCAAATATTTGGGTGAAATTAAAGGAACATTTAAGCATGACTCTTAGTGAAAAAGAGCCACTATTCGGGCGGTGGATCCAATTTGATTACTTTGTGAATCCAAAGATAAATATCACATTATTTGAGATGCTCTCCAAATACTTCTTGAACAATCTGGTAAAAAGCTGACTATGAAACATGTACCTTATTTCAAGTATTATAAAGCACATTGTGACTATGGTTTCAAGCAGTCAAGGACAGACATATGTTACTTTTTGCTCACAATGTCAAAACATTTTTTGAATTTAGAGTATGCACTGCACCGAAGGAAGACAAACAGATACTTTTCCATGAAGATAGATTTTATCCTTAACAGCAAAACGGACCATTCTTATCTTGCTGTTGAATTCGACTATTCTCAAAATCTACCGGTTCCGAAGTTGAATGTAACTGTCAATTTTATAAACGGCTTCTATGGTTGTATGTGCTTAATGTACACAGTGATAGTTCCTCGTTTACGTACTGTTTTATGCAAAATGCAGGCTGAAAGGATTCAAATGCAGTTGCCTCGTTTCTAAACCATGCTTTAAGAAAGAAAATTACTGTATTGCCTAATGTGAAAAAAGCTATTTTGATTTCTGATGCCTTAGGAGGGCAAAATAAAAATGTAGTTATTAGTTCATTTTGTTCATGTATAGTAAGAGTCCGTCAAGTAAAAGTTACACACTTATTTCCTGTCCGGAGACATTCTTTCGGAAAATGCGACAGGAATTTCGGCTTGACAAAACCAAAACTAATGAAAGTGGAGACGGCCCCAGTTGCGTTACCGTATCTCACAGCTATGGTAGAGTATAGTGCCTATCCTTTGCCATTTCAGGTTTACATGGACAGGACTCTAATAAAGGACTGGAGAAGTGGTCTCAACGAATATTGTCTCCCTTAACCCATTGCAAAAGGGAATGTATCCAAGATACAGTCACACACAACTAAAATATGCAACTAATGGTACTACGCTGTGCTCATCTACATACTTCAGTATATTTACACCGTTTCGTCTGTGGAAACAGAAATTTAATACCCAACAAGTAGAAGATATTGAACTTGAAACTTGAATCAGGCACCAGTAAGATCTGTGAGAAAAGATTATCTTCTTACTATGTTTCAATATATGGATAAACACAGCTGTACTTGGTTGGATAGGATGTTTGATGAAAACAAAGTATGAAATTTAAGATATTGTAGTAAATAATTTAAAACAATTATGAACAGGCCTGCATTATACCATTAGATTGAATGTGCATTGTTACAACATCTAACATTAAACATATTACAGCCCCACTTACTCTTATAAAAGTCATTAACTGTCGATTTATGGAAAAAAATCTACTTGTAAGTTCACTATTGTTTTATTTTATTTCAAAATAAAATATTTGTACTTACGAAATGCAAAATGAGTTACAAAATGGACTTTCAATTATACTACATGTAGTTTTTATTAAGTTACACATACTAAAAATCTTTGATTGCAAATATCCCAATTCGCTATGTTGTCTTCTGGCACCTTCCTGCAGAAACCTCCTCAATTGTCTTTGGAATAATACATTTCATAAATAAATGATTCGTTACATCTTACTAGGTTTGTATGTTTCATAGGCGTGTAGTTTTCTTCACTGTAGCATAACATATGAGTACATTTGCTATTTTTGTTGTGTAGTAATAAGCTATAAGCTTGGCAGAACACTCGATGGGGATTATCTGTGCAATGAAAGTATAAAATACATGACTATCTGTAAGAATGTATACGTAATTATTATAATATGTTACTGTATGTAAAAAGACTAATTTTGTTTTGTCAAATAGGATGCCTAAAGCCAAACCTTTTAGTATTAAATTCACATGTTTTACATTCCAGTACTTTCCAACAATAAGTTACAGTTGGCAAATGGAATGCCTAAATTTGTTGCGAATGACTATACAGTATATAAAGCTAACTGCTAATTTATGTTCTGTTACAAGCACATAGTTGACTGGAGAAAATAAAAATTCGAGCATTTGTGCCTTTCTACTTTGTTGTTTAATAGCGAAATATAAATAAAAGTAATTAGGTTCAGTGTCATCCCACTACATAGCAAGAGAATGCGTTTCCTAAAATACAGCAAATGTTTTCACTAGGCAATGGGTACATGATCCGTGAAAGAGTAAACCAACATTCATGAAAACGCATCGGTAAAATTGTTCAAAAAAGTATTGAACCCAGCTTTTTTTTTTTTTTTTTTGCAACAAATTACATCTTCTTGTGAGTGCATTACTCCATGGAAATGTGAAACGCTCCATTATTTAGAGAGGTATAAAAACCATACAATTAATTTTCAGGCAGTTCTCTTATCTACTAAAATGTATCACTAATGCCTGACCCATTATTTCCCCTACCATTATTTTTTTTTTACTTTACGTATATAGATCCTCTCGTGTACTAACAGAACAGTTTTTTATTTTTTAAAATATGCTGTTCTTTACTTAAAATATTTGTTTAATAATTGGCTACACACAGTTCATCTGAATATATCTGTATATACAACCTCTCTAATTGATACATCTAAAAAAGCTAAGTTTGATTTTCCAACTATGCTAAGCTAAAAGCCTTTTGTCGGATTTGTAGATATTCCCTTTGGGATAAGTATAGATTGTTGAATTGTGTATCGTAAGATTGAAAACAATAAATATCTAAACCTGCAGACCTTTACTACCTTTTTTAGGTCTTGCGATAATACCATTAAGAATATTAATTTGAAGATACAGAGACCCTGTAACACTGTTGATTTTTAAAATATTATGTGACGAATCATCAGTGCTCAAATTAAACTACATTTTTTCAAATAATACAGGCTATTAAATATTAATTAGATCTTATAAAATAAATGTCTATCATTTTGGGAGAAACACTGCTACTTCATTGTCATTTCTCACTTGAAGCTTAATGGTAAAAAGATATAATCATAGGTTATATTTGTGTTAACATTTTTTGTTAAATGATATAGAATAAGCAACGATATATATGAACTAAACCATTGAAAAGTATACTTTAAGTTAAGTTTTTGCTCACTAATGTCTTTGATGTCCGTTTCTTTACAGCCATTCGTGTATTTTCTTGGTAGAAATGCTTCTATAGGTTGCCATTGCTACTCGTTTGGAGCTGAATACACATCCACGATCCATATTGCGTATTGACTCTCAATGCGCCTATTGTATTATATGAAGTATATATTTCTAAATCTCTGATTTGCTGTGCTTCAGTGTTTTAATCTGTTCAAACCTAGTAATGAAATCCATTCTGCAAAGAAGAATGAATAATAATAGCTTATGTCTTGCTTTTAAGGGACGTTAAAAATGACTAAGTTGTAAATTATGCGCTTAGCTTGCTGCTGATTTGTGAAGACGAAATGTGCTGTAGGGTACCTTGTTGCTAGTTGGCGCGTCCAAGGGCAGAAGGCTCTTTATATAAATGAATACATCTCAATGTGTACACTAATCGACACCTGAAAAGCACTTTCTACTCTCGCCCAGCAAGGCATGTACATGGATAAAATATTTGCAGATAACCACAAACAGCAGCTTTTACATAAACTGGCAACAGCCGTTTCTTTGCGCACAACACTGCGCTCAACCATCTGCTTCAATAAAAGTGAGTAGTTTTTGTTCCTAATAAGTTGTACGTATTATATTATTAGTTTTAAGTTTATATAATATTATTTTTTAAGCGTAGATGACATTAACGTACTAAATATGATGAAAAGACAGTTTTCACGGTCCTTAGCTCATGATAGACATTATGCCACTCACATTAACCCTGTTCCATAAAATAAAACTACTATGTTGTATTTTAAAAATGCCATGCAGTAACTCATAGATAGGGTATTAGAGAGTGTGAAATCAAATATTCGTTTAATCATAGCTAACTCTGTTATTTCACAAGATAGACCGCACACGATATCAGGTGTCTGTTAATGTATTAATTGCTATGGTGGAAAATGCGGGACAATCTGACGCCATTCTTACGGCACGGATACCTTATCTGTAAAACTTGATCGTGTTGATATGCTATTTACACAAGTTAGAAAGAAAACAAAATGTATATCTCTATCCTCATGAGCTCATTTAAAAGAAAGTATAGTCAAGGTTAAATCAAACGACAAATTTTTTAGCTGATGCCCTTGTGAAAGCTATTGCATATTTAACAAAGCAGCCTGATTATAAAAGTTATACAAGAGCTTGGACGCTCCATTCCAAGGTAGATGGACTTCTAAGCGCTACTCTTTAGTTTCACATTGAATCCTTGGAAATGCTATATTTTGCAGCACATGTCAAATATGATTTAGAAATGAACTGGCCTAAATAATCATGTCCAGAATAGATTTAGTAACAACCAAACATGTGAATAGAAGAGAAATTATCAATTTGCAGTAAACATTAAACCTAATCACGTGTGTTACATGTTGTATTTGTATTGTAAATATTTAAAAGCACTGCGATGCCAGGTTCATTATACTACATGCCAACGCTTAGTACCAAAATACTATCTTCTGAAGAAGTTTCATGCCTTTTCTATGAGAGAATGTAATCAGAGCACAAGAATAGGGGATAATACGTACCTTCACGTTCCCAACCTACTTTGTTTTGAAAAATATTGTTTTATTTGCAAAAAAGAAATAAATCCCAGCGAGCACCTTGTGAGAGATGATGATGATTATAGATGGGGTTTTAGGGCGCTCAACTGCAAGGTTATAAGCGTCCAGCTGAAACCACTAGGAAACGCCAAGAGATAAAAGCAATATAAAACCAGGCGTAGCTAAAAGCATAGCTAAAGCAATTCATAAAATCGAGTGCAAACAGCCATCTAGAAATAATAACGAAAGATGAGCAATAAGAACAAATGGAGCTAAAATAGGGATAAAAGGCTGCTAAAACGAAAAAGTATACTAGACAAAACGACACATGTTAGAAAGGTAAAACAGTAATGTGGCTTCCAAGGTATATAAAAAAAAGCTAAACGCGCAGTGCGAAAGTTAAATTTGCTAAAAAGTTAAAAACCCTATGTATTGCTCTATCATTGTCCGCCAAAACCTCTACCAGACTGGTCGACAGTTTCAATCCTGCAACACGTAAGGGAGTGTCAAGGACTCTCCAAAGAGCGGAAAGATAGGTGGACTTCCTTCATAAGCAGTAAACTATGTGTAAAATAACAGTGGTCAGTGCGCATTTGAGCTAACATAAACTCTGCACGTCACCAAATGCGTAAGGAGGTTATCTAGTGTATGCGGAGCTCCGTCACCTCCCTAAGTTTGTTCCCGCGGAGAGCTGACCACTCGTCACGCCAGGACGAAAACACAGAACTCCGAACAGATATCTTAAAATCGTCAAATGATAGCACGTAACTGTTACTCTGGGTTCGGTGGCCACACTTTTCGCTGCCGAAAACGCAAAGATCATTCCCCGGCAAACCAACGTGTCCAGAAATCCATGCATAATTCACATTAACTCCGGAAGGGTATATAACGTGGAGGGCATCCTGGATGCGCTGTGAGAAGGGATGATAATTGTACAGCGCACGAATGCTTTGAAGGGCACCAAGGGAATCACTCAGTACAAGACAGTCACCCCAATTTCTAAGGCAAACATAGAGAAGTACGCGATATATGGCATAGAGTTCTGCACAGTAAATAGATGCACCACTAGGCAAACCGAAAGTAGGCGTTTCGGCCCAAGAAACAATCGAACATCCAACGCCGTCGTTAAACTTATACCATCGGTGTATAGATGATGCGGCCACTATATTTTGGTAAAAATACTAAAAATCAAGAACAGATACCAGACAAAGGTGTAGTAGATTTTGCCTAACCTGTCATCCCGAGATCTAGGTGGGAGGAAGCCCGCAACCAATGTGAGTGCACACTTTCGGCCTTGGGAAACATGCTAGGTATTCCGATATCGGGTTTCCGAAGCAGCTCTCGGAAACCTGCCGGCGTTGGACTAAGTTAGAGGTTGTGATAACCTCGTCCAGCTTGGTGGAGAGAAAAAAAAAGAGTAAACGTTGGATACGCAGACAATCACTTAAGCTTACAGCCATAATTGTCTGATAGGACAACCCGCCGACATCGTAAAGCTGGTTCTGCCGAATCGGCGTAGAGGCTTACGACTGAGCTGGTAGGAAACGCACCAACAGCCACACGGATGCCCAGATTATGGATCGTCTCATCACAGATGGTTGGACTGCGGAATACCAAATGCATCCTTAGTCAAACTTGGATCGGATCAACGAACGATAGAGACGAAGAAGCACTGTCCTCTCAGTTCCCCAAGATTGGCAATTTAGTATCCATAAAATATTTAGAAAACCGTCACACCTCGCTGTTAGCTGTGCTAAATGAGGTGACCACAATATTTCCAATCGAATACTAAAGGCAGGAATCTCTCCTCATCTGCGAAGGGAAGTAAATCAGGCCTGCAGATGAAATTCTCAGTTGAGAAACTAAAGCCGTTTTGCAAGCTCCAATCTAAAGTATTTTCCAAACACCGCAGGAAACGATGATCCAATAAAGGCGTACACTGAAAAGTAGTCTACGAATAAGCAGGACCAAACACTTGGGGCAACACACTGAGATACAGAATTAATCGCCATAGAGATCAGCGCGACTCTCAGACCCGATCTCTGTGGCACACCGTCTCTTGAATAAAACGGGTAGAAAATACCGTGCGGAACCTTACTGCAGAACGCGTTTACTCATAAACTCCAGAGTAAATAACGGTAGGCGTCCACGTATATTCCAGTTGAGAAGAGAACGTAAGATACCGGCTCGCCAACATCCCTTCCCGAGGTCAAAAAGATATCCTAAATATTTTACAGTTCATAAGAAAGCCGTTCATGATCTGCGTCGACAGCGATACAAGATGGTCTACTGAACGACGTCGGCGAAAACCGCACTGAGTGTTTGTCAGTTAATTGTTGGATTCCAGCTTACCACACCAAACTTCCATGTATCATGTGTTCCATCGCCTTAAAAACGCAACTGGTGAGGGAAATAGGACGGTAGCTGGACGGAAGTTCACGGTCCTTTCCAGGTTTAAGTATAGGTATAATGGTAGCTTCCCGCCACTTTTCGGGAAAAGTGACATCAACCCAGACCTGATTGTTGACCTCGGGGTGGAAAGCCATAACCGTAGGAGAAAGATGTTGCAACATTTGGACGTGCATGCCATCTGGACCTGGCGCAGAGTTTCGCGAAGATGAAAGCGAATGGCCTAACTCAGCCATGGTGAATAGTCAGGTCTAATCTTCAAGGTTTCCGGAAAAAAGGAGAATCCTTCAGACTTCATCAAAGTCTTAACGGCAAGAAACTCAGCGAAAGCACTACCTAAAGCGTTCGCCACGTTAAACGCATCAACAGATGCTCCAGCAGGCGTTTAAGGACCGTCGATTGTTATGTGGTTCGATTTACCGGCCCAACGCCTTTTTTTTTTTTTTTTTTTTTTTTTTTTTTTTTTTTTTTTTTTTTTAGCTATTTTAGTTATTTTATTTTTTTTTTCTTATTTTGTCCTTAATAACTTGTCTGGATATGGCACGCATCTTCTTATATTGTATTAAGCTAACCAGCTTAGGGCGACGCTGGAAAATCTGCAAAACACGTCTGCGGCCACGAATGGCATCCCGATATACATCAGTCCACCAAGGAGCAGGAAATCGCCGGGGTTGACCAGTCGACCGCGGAATAGACTGCTCAGCAGCAGGTGTTTCAATTAAGAAATCCACCGAGTTGTGCTCACTGCAGTTAAAAACAGCCAAACGGGATTAAAAGTTCCAGCTGGCTTAATCTAGCAGCCATCTAGGGCAATGTGGGGAACATACAACCGGTGCCAAGAGATTAATAAGAATTGGAAATTGGTCACTAGGATGTAAGTCAGAGTAAGGAAACTTCCAACTGTGGAGAACAAACAGCTATGTCCAGGTGTGAAAAACTGTGAAAGGCGCCAGAAAGAAATGTAGGTTCTCCGGTGTTCAAGAGAGATAGGTGACAACTGTCCAGGAAATCATCAATTAGTTGACCTCTGCATAAGCCCGGGGTGATCCTCAAAATGGGTGGCGGGCATTTACGTCACCGACCAGTAGAAATTGTGTAGGTAGCTGAGAAACTAGGTCTTCTAAGTTAGTGCGTGAGAGGTCAAAGGAGGTGAATTTTGTGTAGAGCAACGTGATCCGTACAACGTCAGAATGGATATTAGACTGCGAAGACACGGATTCAGGACGCAGATCTCTCTGACGAGCATCATAGTGCCCCCATGTATAGGCACACCTTCTGCCGGAGATAAATCACACCCTACAGCGGAGTAGTGCCTAAAGGTAGTGTTGTCATGTGGTCGGAGCCTAGTCTCTTATAGGCAAACAACGAGAGGTTGATGTTGGTGTAGCAACAGTTGAAGCATTGGTCGGTGTGTTCGAAGTCCGCGTATGCTGCACTGTAGAATAGCCATGGTCAATGTTATAGAATAAGATTTAAATAGAAAGATGTTTCTGCATATTCGGCAGTGCTGGTCGGCCCAATTTGTTCTTTTCAAGTGTAGGACTTACACTGTTTAAAGGAACACGATCCTGACATTTCCGCATTGTCCTTCTGGCAGAACCTCGAACCGATTAGAGGTGCTGATTGCCACATCGTCGCCACCGATCAGTACTCCCCCTGAAGAATCCTCCAAAGAGACTCGACGTAGAGAATGGTGTGGACCATTTCTTCCCTTAGTTGTTTTGGGATGGGACTTAACACTCTCCTTCAGGAAATCGGTCCTAACATAACTAGTGTTAAATGCTTTCGCTAGTTCAGAATACGCAACGGATAAGCTGCCCAATGTGGAAGGTTTGGGTGATATTTTTTTCTGAACTTCTCTTAACATTGGCAGTGTTGGCAGATGCTGATGCTGAAGCAAACTTAGAAGTGGAGGACAACTTTGGATGTGGTCAGGCGATGAGAACTCGGTCAGTAATTGTAGCCCCGTAAATATTGCAAGTTGAGTAGCGATTTCCCTACGCGGTACCGACGATGCTGTAGAAACTGAAGCGCAAGACGCAGGGGAGGCTTACAGGCCTCTGAAAATGACACCTTCTCCCGAACCCGTAGCTCCTTGATCGCTCTTTCCTCCGTAAAATGGGGGTAATTATGGTAACTAGATGGATGTTCCCCGTTGCAATTCACACAAGATGGAGTGGCAAGACAAGTTCCATCGTACGATGTCTCTCAACATAGAGCACATGCAGGATGACCAGTGCAAAGCTCATTGGTGTGCTGAAACCTCCGGCACTTGTAACATCTGAGTGCATTGGGAATATAGGGTCTAACCTCGATGGTTTCATACCCGCTTTAACCCTTTGATGGAAATCGACCCGATCAAAGGTAAGAAAGAGGATACGAGTAGGGAAAATTCACCATTAAACTTCCGATGAACCCTATAAACTGAGGTAACGCTCTTAACGCCCTGTTCGGCCAGATCCGCTTGAAGCTCCTCATTGGAAAAACTGTCCAATGCGCAGTTGGTGATAACGTCTCGCGAGGAATTCAAGGTCTTGTGCTGTTCGACCTAATCGCGTAGCTGCCTAGCATTTTGGCCTTGAGTAGTTTTTTTGCCGGGGATGCCGTATATGTTTCTACCAGGAGGGTGCCTTTGGTTGTTTTAACACAAGAGTGTGCCAGTCCAGAAATTTTGTCGAGAGCCTTTTGTACGGCAAAAGGGCATATATATATAAAATACACTCTGCTTTCCTAGCTATTATACTAAATAGCGAGGGCCCCTACACTTGACGACTTCTTTTCCACTATTTGTCTTTTAGAATTTTAGTTTGCGATAAAAATGGTATAAAATTTCATCCCCTAATGCTCCCACCCACCACGGAGGTTATTTCACTTTTGAAAATAAACTTAACTTCACTCATTGTGGATATGCAGCCAGCCGTGTCGTACATTGTGACGTTACTTTTTCAATTAGTGTAATCCTTTTTAGTGGTGCAAGGCAAAGAGCTATATCCCATCGAAGGTGCAGAAGTAATCTGGAAAATTTTTGTTATATTTTTGAACGATTCACTCCAAAAAATCAAAGGAGACAATTTTATAACATTAGCAAAGGTGCATCCATAGTCTTTATACTTTGTGTTTCAAATTGGTAACTAGGAAAAACAATGGTTACCTGATTAATGTTTTATAACTTCAGCGACAAATCTTCGGATATGGTTACATGTAATTTCAAAGAATTACCATTTGCTGTACCTATTGTGTGGCCAGAAGCAACAGATGATATTAATGATTGTTCCTTCTGCATGAAAAATGTATCTGGACTGTTTAGAAATGGTAAACCTGTTATTCAGTATCCAGATATTCCTTTTGCCATGCGTCCTGTTCCACATAGCGAGGAATTACTTGTTCCTGAACCTCCTCAGACATTAAGTAGTGAAAGTAATGGTGAAGGAAACAGTGATACCCAGGCTAAGTTATCAGAAGCCGAAGGCCTCTACTTCAAATATCCTGACATTCAGGCACAAAATTCTGAAAGTGAAAGACATTTTGTAGAGCAAGCAGACTGGGATGATTTGGCAAGCGACTTAAATTTGTCATAAGAAGACTCTGAGCTTCCAAGTTCCAGGCTGCAATAAAGGAAACTGCTTACACTTGGTACAAGAATTACAGAACTTCGAAATACACATCAGAAATTTAGATAATATTTTTCTATGCAAGAGAATATGTGTTTCTGTATAGAGATCATGGTTTAATGAGTAAGCTAGGAATGGAGCATAATTCACATGACTGGCGATTGTTTATAGACGCATCAATGTTCAGTTTAAGGGCTGTGTTACTTCGTAGTGATAACGAACTTCCATCTGTTCCAGTTTTCCATTCTGTAGGCCTCAAAGACAGTTATGAAAATGTGGCCAAGATTGTACGATTTAAGATTTTAAAATCGGAGGTTCATTTTTGGAAAATATGTAGTGACCTCAAAGTAATTAGTTTGCTGCTAGGATTACAAGGGAAATTCACAAAATATTATTGTTGTTTGTGTTTCTGGGTCAGCCGTGATATGCAAAAAACGTTATGTGGTACAACATGGGGCAAACAGCAGTAACATGTCCCAGGGGAGAGTAATGTAAAACAACACAATTGGTTCAGTCTGATAAGATTCTTCTGCCTCCCTTATATAATATAAAATGTGGGCTAATGAAGAATTTTGTTCAGGCACTCGACAAGGATGGCAGTGAATTTGTATAATATGCAAGGCAAGTTTCCGCAGTTAACTTACGTAAAATGGAAGGAAGAAAATTTTGTTGGACCTCAAATCCGAAAACTCTTGGAGAACGAAATATTTGGGAAACGTTATATACGGTGGAAATAGCACCTTCGGTATAATTTACAAAGGTTTTGCATGGTTTTCTTGGAAACACAAACGAAAAAAAAATCCATAAAATTTTGATCTCAAATTGGCTGAAATGCTATATGGGTTGCATAATGTCTATGAAAATCCATTTCCTGCATAGTTCACAACTAGACTTGTTTTTTCTGTAGAATCTGGATGATATAAGTAATAAACATGGGGGACGGTTTAATCAGGACATTTTCGTCATGCAGGTTAGATATCAAGGTCGTAAGGACTAAGTAATTATGAGGGATTATTGTTGGTTGCTTGTGAGGGAAAGCGGACAGGAGTACAAGAGACATTTACATGCCACAAAGCACTAAGCACTTTTAAGCAGAGCTACAGGTATGTCCCTTAAATATACAGTCAAAATATTATTGCATGCATGTAAAACAACATTTTGAACTATTCTTAGTTCACCATGATATATAGTACTATACCATATATCATTATATCACAGCAATAAATGTAACATAATATCTGATCTAAAATCTCGTAGGTGAAAATCTAAACGCTTTCATATCTTTTTACCTAACGTGATAGAAGATTTCTGTGGCGATTTTAAAAATTAGCACATCTTTTTCCTTAAGAATCGCCTACTTTATTGCGAAGGTAGGAAGAAATTTTTTATTTATTTATTTATTTATTTATTTTTGCAGTGTTATAAGCGGCAGCTTAGGATGTAGCAAAACTGAATTTTGTGTGAATTTAATTAAAAAATTGAAACGTTTATACACTATCAGCATACTTAAAGAAATATTAGGGTGCTATAGTTAAGAATCCGCTGTGCTTAAGTTAAGGGATGTTACATTTCATATTGGTGTTCCCCAATTTGGAAACTACAACTGATAATACTTGGCGACTAGTTAAACCCTGCTTATTCAAAAGAAGTGTACTTTTTTTTATAATAAGTGCAGTCAACACAGACATTCAGCGCGTATTCAATACGCAGAATCTATTTCATCAAGGTATATATTGTAGAGACATCCCACTAAACGCTAAATATATAGTGGCTTCCAAAAAAAACACACAAAAAAAAAACATTAGGGATATGAACCAAGTGGCGCATCTAGTCAGACAAATAAATTTACCTGGAAATGTGGATATCACTTTGACGCGTATTTGAATGTTACAAAAAGCCACACAAATATATGCTATTTGACCTTTGTCAGAACACCAACAATCACCTGTGTTTTAGGGCCCACATTTCACATCTTAGCTTCCCAGTGCAGTATACCAGCATGAGCATAAAATCGAACACGTACTGCATGTGCTTAAAAGCACAAAACCGAAGCTGAAGAAAGTCAATTTAGGGAAGTCAAATAAAGAGTTAGTGTTGACTATGGCTCAGTGTGCTGTAAATGTTCTAAACGGAAACAGCAATCTAAGCAAATGTGTGATATGCAATTTAGGTAGGTATAAAACAGTCTGGGGAAAGAGGTGGATATATCTCAAAAGATTAACGACAAGAGAAGGTTTATAATACAGAAGCGAGGATTTTAATTTCTTTTTTATCTGCAGTATTTACTGGACTTTGCTTTAACAAATCGCGATATGCTACAAATATCGTTTTTAGCATCTACATTGATACCCACTGTTTTAAAAAGTAGAGAAAAGAACGAAAGGGAATAAGAAAAAACGCGTACGAAGAACTGAGTTGAAATCGAGTGGCCGCCGTCGTGCGTATCTACCACAGCAACAAAAGGCTTGTGTCCACATCAGCTATAAGAGGCTCCATCGATCCTGTTTGCGCTACAGCAATCCTCTTCGTCGCCATATCTATCTTCCTCCTGAATCTCAACAACGAAGACTGAAGCGCCGCCGGCACTCCCATCTGCGACTGAACATTTAGCTCTTCTATTATTTTCTGTGCTGCTTTCTTAAATTCTTTGTACTATTTCTTGGGCCCATCGCTGGATGGTACCCCAACCACATGTTACATGCTGTTCTGTGTGTCTAATTAGCTCAACTGCATTGTACCTAATTGTACAAAAGAGTTTTCTACCTATAAAATAAGAAAAAAAAAAAAAAAAAAAAAAAAGGCTTCGCCTCGAATCTCCCAGGTTAAAAAGGAGCTCGTTTTTTGCTCTCTGAAATGATCTACGAGAAAAAATAATGCCGGAGTTTACAAATAGAAATTTTGGGTATCTATCAGGCTCTTACTTATCTTCTTATTTACACCCCTCCCTCAGGGCAAAAGATACCATATTTGTCGTTTACAAGCATAGGGATGGCAGCCTTAAAATTAGTGATTGTGTAAATCGTATAGACGACAACGATTTATGCGAAAATAATAGGTATTTTAAGGGATCTCGTGGGTTCGGGAATATTTAACTAGCAAACTTTTAGAGCTCTAAAGGTCACGCTTTCGGACAAGAATAAATATAGGCAAATTCTTCTTTCAAGCAACTAGCACTTGCATTATAACCAAGTATTATACAGATAAAATCAAACGGAGGTAGAAAATATAAAGAGCTAATTGCCGTGTTAATTTCATCCTAGGCTGTCGTGCTGTAGCCATCTTATTGGCAATGAATAACATTTTTCTACGATCCCGAACAACCTTGTGCTTTTTCCACATTGCAGAAACTTGCTTTTGCTGCTGTAAAGAATAAACCAAAAATATAGATTTAACTAACCATACGAAAACTCTGTTTCTTAGAGCATACAGGAAAAGCTTTTTCATTTTATCTACGGAATAGATTCCGTTTTTGTTTTCTGCAAACTTATTGAACAACAGCTGCTTGGCAACTCTTACGCTCGCTATTTAAGAATAATTCCATTTCCCTCTTACACTAGTCAGCGCAGGTTTCAAATAATATTTTACTTTCGGGCAGAAATTAATCATTTCCAAACCGTAGCAATTGAACTAGTGAACAAGTTCGGTGATTTAGCTCGCCTTAATGGTGGCATTATACCTACAATTGACGTGCTGCATTTTAAGAAAGTAAGTTTTTTTTTCAGGTGGCACCCAAGTTTGCAGCTGCATTTCAAGGGTTTAATATACCCAAGGGTAAGCAACGTTTAATGAGTTAGCCATAACGGAGAATGAAAGCGGGAAGATAGTAATGTACTATAGAGATGAGCCAGTCATCATCAGAATTCTCCCTGGAACATTATTTGTTAAGGGAAATGCACTTTTAAGAATATTGCAACGTGGCGACAATGATCATTATTCCGTATGGAATATTGAAAATTTGGGTTGTAGTGTAAACATCGAATTTTTAGTTACCGCTCCTTCTTTCCAGTGGAATAATGTTAATGCTTTTCGCCGTGCCAATTCACAGACGCTGGCAATAGCGTGATGGTGAACAAAAATATTTACGAATTTAATATATAGTTCCAACGACCACCGCGACCTCATCGACCTCCGCGATGTAGAGTAACATTCTGTTTGTTTCTAGTTCAAATCTGGCAGTCGGCAATAGATTCATGGGGTGTAAAAGAAATGTAAGCATGACTTCCTTTAGAATGGAAATAAATCCGTATCACAAAAGAGTCTAATAAAGATGTCTCTTAAAAAAGTTAAGCGCCCAATATACAATGGAATACTGAGAGTTGAACAGGATCCATATATTTTCATCCATTTCTTGCGCGGATCCTTTTATAAATTGGAATTCTAAAATAAAAACCAACACATTTGCCAATGAACCTGCTTACAGCGCACTATGAAAATCAGAGTGGAGGTCATTCGGGTGATTACATAGGACCTCAGTAAGTAGGAAATGAGAATGAGGATAAATGGGGTTTAAGGGCGCTCAACTTCTTGCTCATAAGTGTCCTCATAAAACAAAGCGCACCAACAGCCAAATATAAAATCAAGATAAAACCGGAGCTAAAAGGTATCAAAGGAAGGAAAAATTAACTATCTATTTGAAAAACTAAAAAAAAAAAAAAAAAAAGCGAATCCATAAAACTAGGCCAAAAATGGAGCGAAAAGAATGAAAATAGCAACAGCTAAAAGGCGGAAAAAAAGCGTCATTCATGTGATAAAAGTTAAAAATGATAAAAACCATAGCTAAGACACCATGATGTACCGTGAGAGAAATAAAATAATGTAAAAGCGAAATGTAAATGAATGTTTAGATAAAAACTTTAAAATGCTACCTGTAGCTCTCTCATTATCCGCCAAGACCTCCGCTACGCAGCCCGGAAGGTCCGCAAGTGAGTAAAAGTGTGCTAGAGAAGCACATTCCAGCAACACATGACTGACGGTCAACGCTGCACCATATAACCCATAGGGAGGAGCCAGAGAGTCCAGAGTCCAGAGTCCAAGAACAGGTCACCCAGGTTTACCTGGGCGGAGTGTAAAGTCGCCACAGTACCTAACCGCTAAAAGCGGTTTTACCTGTGCGATATTATAGGGGAAAAATATTTTGTTCACAAGCTTTATTGTCTACGTCCGCCGGGCGGTGTTAAAATTCCTCCGCAGCCTTAGGGCTGAGTGTAGTCGGTCACTTGGGCGGTCACCCACCCAAGTGGTGACCACACTCGATGCTGCTTAACTCGACGTGCCGCTTGTGTGGCCACCGGGTTAAGCAGGCCAGGTGGGAGGAAAGTTGGTAGGGTTATGGATTTGGGTGGCAGGGTTTCAGCCGGGTGGTCTCCCGACCGGCTGCCACCCCTTCCGTTGCTGTATAACCTGGGGGCTTGTTTGGATTAAGGGATGGCAGTCTCTCAGGCCAGTGGACCGAGAGCGTCCCTTGGCAGGGGGTAGGATTTTCTCCTTCTTGGCGCTCTATGGTCGTAGTCGCCCAAAGTGCGCACCAGAGGGTTAGGGTGAAAGGGGAGTTTATCATACAACGTGCGGGCTCGTTCCCTCATGACGTCGATGATATACGGGATTCCGGAGTAGGTATGTAGGATGTGAGATGGGAATCTGTGCCCAGTATCGTAGATCATCCTTAACTCCCTGTTCTGGACGACCTGAAGTCTGCGAATTGTGGTCGGCGCCGCTGTTCCCCAGACCTCGAGCCGTACAGGATCAGGGGGGGAATGATCGCCTAATACAGTCGCAGTTTGAGGTGTTTAGGCATGGCGGATTTAAAAACCGGGTTCAACTGCCTGAGGGCGGCGTGGCCTAGCCCCACCTTGCCCCTTACATGTGGCGCGAAAGTGAGCCCACGGTCGAGGAGAACCCCAAGATATTTGGCGGCGGTGAGCCATGGGATCTGCCGCCGCCTCAACCTCAGGGCACGCATCGGCCGCCAGCGACGGACCTTCACCAGGAGAAGAGCCGAGCTCTTCCCCGGACTGATGGCCATCCTCCACTTTTCGCTCCACCGGCCGATGGCCCAGAGTAGTCGCTGTAGGGGGGGGGGGAAACAGTAACGGGCGTTCTTGTTCTGTGCCATTATGAGGACGTCGTCGGCATATTGGCACAGGACAGTTCGGGGTTCCGTCGGGATGTCAGACATGTAGGCGGCGAAGAGTAATGGGGACAATACACTGCCCTCCGGCACTCCCGCCGCTATGGGTCTGACGGTGGAGAGTCTTCCCTCCACTCTCACCCGGAATGAGCGTTCCCGAAGGAAGCTGCTTATCAGGGTGAGATAGGGGGGGAGGGACGCCTGCTTGTTTGAGTTTGTAGAAGAGCCCCTGATGCCAGGTAGTGGCGAAGGCCTTCTCCAAGTCCAGCAGCACTGCGATCGTCTTGAGGTTGCCCTGGAAGCCCAGGGCAGCCTTCTCGGTGAGGAGCAGTAACTGCAAAGTCGTGGAGTGCCGTCGACGAAAACCAAACTGGTGATCCGGTAGGAGGTGCCTTTCCTCGAATAGAGGGGTGAGGCGGGGCAGGAGCAACCGCTCAAAAACTTTTGAGACGGTCGGGAGTAGACTGATGGATCGGTAATTACATGGGAAGACCGGGTCCTTGCCGGGCTTTAGAATGCATACCATCCGCGCCTCCTTCCAACAAGTTGGAAAGTGACGGAATTGGAGGCATGCATTAAAAATCCGGGTCAGGTGGATCACAGCCTTTCGGGGTAGGTGTTGGAGCATGGGCGCCGTGACGCCGTCGTGCCCCGGGGATTTGTTTGGGTGCAGTTTTTGAATTTCGGAAGTCACCTCTTTCGGGGTGACTATAGGAAGTTGGATCCCGTCTCCTCATAGAGGTAGTCCACCGTCGCCTCCACAAGGTCACTGAAGTCCTCGTCCTGGGGGTCCTCTCGGGGTTCAAACTGACTCTCTAGGTAGTCTGCAAACACTGTGGCCTTCTGGCAGGGCTCAAAAGCGAGACCCCCACGAGTGCCATGTAGAGGATGCTGGTATTGCGTCTTGTCCTTCCTTAGGGACTTGATAATCCGCCACGGTTTCTTTTCTTGCAGGTTGACGGTCTGCATCAGGTTTTCCCAGGCCTGTTTCCTGTGCGCTCGGAGCAGTCGCCTTGCCAGAGTTTTGAACCTCTGGTATACTGCCCCTATCCTGGGGTGGCGGAAGCGTTGCCATAGCTTCCGGACTGTCGCTTTGGCTTTTATCAGCCGCCGGAGTTCATCAGGGATGGTCCGAGGGTTAGAGGATTCAGACGGGATGCGGTGTGTGTGAGCGCGTACCGCCTTTAGGATCTGTTGGGAGAATGCCCTCGCCGCCGCTTCCAGCGCCTCGACAGAGTCGATGCGAGGCCGCGGGTCGATGGTCTGGGTGAGCTCTAGGACTGCTGCATCCCAGTCGACTTCGTTAAACCAGTCTGGGATTGCCAGGGCTGGTATGTGAACGTTGGAGTCCACCAGAACTGGTTCGTGGTCGGAATCCAGTTCGTTTACCACTGAGAGGTCTAGATGGAATGGAATGCTTTTGGTGATCATGATGTCGAGTACGTCCGGCCTGCCGCGGGCCGGGTAGAACGTAGGTCTTCTCGGTCCGTGCGCATGGAGGCTGGGATCTCCGCTGATGAGGCCGTAGAGTCCGCGGCCCCTCTGGTTAGAAACACGGCTATACCAGTGCCCGTGCTTTGCGTTTAAGTCGCTCCTTCTTAAAAGGATAACTATGTGTAAAAACAGTTTTTTTTTCGTAGTGTTTAACGCCCGCTTTAACTACTAATGGCTCCGCAGGCGGTGACACTGATGATACATGAATGATGATGGAGCACCGGTGGAATGCGATGGCGGGGGAAACCGGAGTACCCGGAGAAAACCCGCCCCAGCGCCGTTTTGTCCACCACAAATCTCACATGCGGTCGCTTGGGATAAAAACACAGTGACCTATCCACAAGCGAGCCAATGTGGTTATTAATGAAAGTACAGTGCTTGGCTGCGTTGCGGCCACCTTAGCTGCCAAATCAACCTGCTCATTCCCTGGGAAGCCGACATGATCAGAACCCATGCACACTCTGCATGAATACCCAAAGTGTGTAAAACGGGAAGACATCCTGCACTATAGGATGGTGAGTATGTAGCCCATGAAGGCTCTGAAGGGGCTACGGTAATCATTAAAATAAGGCAGTCGCCTAAATTCCAACGAAGAACATACAAACGGCTCGGTATATGGCATACAGCTCTACAGTATAAACTGATACGCAGCAATGCGAACCGAAAGTATGCGGCTTAGACCCAATCACAGAAACACATCCAACACCGACAGTGCACTTACATTCATCGGTGTAAGGACGCTAATGACCTTAGCAGTTGAGCGCCCTTAAACACCAAACATCATAATGATCATCAATATCATCGTCATCCATCGGTGTATATACAGAGATAGTCACTGTATTTGGATAAAACTGCTAAGAAGCAAGTACAAATTCTACAAGCAGGCATTGTGGATTTCCCGTATACCGACATCCCAAGATCTACATGGGAGGTAGCACGTAACCAAGGTGGATCCTCCCTCTCGCAACTGAGAGATGTGCTAGGCTATTTAATATTATTCCTCCGAGAAAGCTCTCGATACCGTAAATTTACAGGCTTTGGACCAAGTGATAGCTGCCAATAACATTCGTTCAGCTCAGTAGAGGGAAAAAAAACAAAAAAAAAAACAACGCTAGTTTCGAATGTGAAGGCATTCGATAGTCTATTGCCATAATTAGCAAGTACGACATCTCACCGAAAACGCAAAGGAATTTCTGCCAATTCGGAGTCAAGACCAACAACTCGGCTATTCGAAAAAGCTCCAACAGTCACATGGATGCCCTGATTATGGATAGTGCCTATCGTCTCAGCAAAGATGATCGTGCAGAAAGATAAACAATGCAGCCATAGTCTAACTTCGATCGGATCAGTGTACGATATAGAAGGAGCAACACCATCCGATCCGCTCCCCAAGATTTTTCGCCGCGTATCCGCAAAATATTCAGTGAACGGTCACATCGCGCTTTCAGCTATGCTACGTCTGCTAACCAGCAACGTTTCCGATCTTAACCCTAGGAACCTTATTTTATCAGCGCAGATATCTAGCCTTAGTCGAAGAGATGGGGCAAACGCCTCCTATGGCAATCGCCAGAAGTTATCACAGACGGACTTCTCAGTGAAGAAACAAATTTCGGTTGTCGAGTTCCTAAGCACTACTGGCGGCGGTGTCCCAAACCGGCTTACGCTGAGAAGTACAAAATATTGCAAAGTGATCTACGAATGAGCAGACACCTGAGGGACATTGCGATACAGAATTAATCACCATAGCAAACAGCGTTACGCTTAATACCGATCTCTGGGACACACCGTTCTCTTGAATGAAGGAATTCGAAAAAACCGAGCAGGCCCTTGTTCGGAAACTTCTGAATGAATACTGGTACGCGTCCACGTATATGCCAGTTCTGGAGGAAGCGTAAGATTCCTGCTCTTCAATACTTAGCATAAGACTTCTCGAGGTCAAAAAATATCCCAAAAGTTTGACAGTGGAAATTGGTCACTAGGCTATAAATCAGAGATAACATTCCATTGTAAGGAGACTGCTAACTATAGGGAACAAATTTCTATGTCGATATGTGGAAAACTATTAAAGGCGTCAGAAGCAAAAGTATGCTCTGTGGCGTTCCGGAGAGATATGCTATTATTATCAAAGAAATCAGCCATTAGGTGCCCCTCACAGAAGCCAGGGATAATGGGTAGAGGGCATTCACGTCCCCTACCAGCAGAAGTGGTGTTGGCAGCTGTGAAACTAGGCTATCCAAATCGGTGCGCGAGAGATCATCAGATGGAGGCATATATGTACTGCAAATAGTGAATCTGGCAGATAGTAGTTTAACTCTTAAAGCGACTGTAAGGGGGTGGATTTAAAAAAAAATATCATTTCTGATAAGCATCATAGTGCCTTCATTTGCAGGAACACCCTGTACCGGTGATAAATCACATCGTACAGCACAATAGTGTCTGAATGTAACATTGTCTTGTGGTCGGAGCTTGGTCTCAAGTAAGCAGACGACCAAAGGTTGATACTGGTGCTGCAACACCTCAAGCTGTGGTCGATGTGGTATGTTCCGCGTATGTTCCTCTGTAGAATAGCCATGATCAACAGTATGGGATAAGTTCTAAATTGATAGACGTTTTTCCATATTCGGCTGTGCTGGTCGGTTTTAATATGCACTGTTCGTCCGGCAGTGAGGGTAGAATCCCCCTGTTCCAACTCCTCCACCTGAGAGGGCCTCTTTCCAATAAAGAATTTCGGTTCGAGGTTCTCGAACAGATTAGAGGTACTGATCGGCGAAGATGGAGATCGTCGATCGCTCCTCCTCCCAGAAGTTTCCTCAGAAGACTATCTGTGTGGAGAGTGGCGTGAACTTTTGGTTCCCTTAGATACCTCGGGAGAGGACATTACATTAAGGTTTAGGAAGTCTGTTCGTACTTAACTGGTCTTAAAAGCTTTTTTTCTGCTCTTTTGTAGTTTAACGTCCTTTAACCTGGTTGGTCATATCAGACGATTAGAAGTCTTTGTTGGTGCAGAACATCCTATGGGTGTAGCGGTGTTATTGCGCGAGTTTGACGGTTTGGGTTGAGATTGCTGTCGGAGTGCTCTTTATGATGGCAGTTTTCCATCCTGCGATGCTGCTCCACAAATATCACATGTAGATTGGCCGGTACAAAGTTCACTAGTATGTCCAAACAACTGGAATTTGTAACATTTGAGTGCGTTGGGAATATAGGGCCTAACCTCGATGGCTGCGTAACCTGCCTTAATCTTTTGGGGGAAAATCTACCAGATCAAAGATAAGGAACGGTGCAGGTAGGCATGAACTCAATTTTCACTTTCCGCTGAACCTATAAACACATATTAGTCCTTGTTCTGCCAGCCACTCTTGAAGCTCCTCATTGGACAAACCGTCCAAAGCGTGGATTGTGGTAACGCTACGAGAGGAGTTCAAGGCCTTGTGCTTCTCGATCTGGATTGGATAACTGCCTAACATATTGGTTTTTAGTAATTTTGCTGCCTGGATTGCGAAAGTACGTGAACCAGGAGTGTGCCTCTGCGTGCTCTAATGCAAGATTTGATGGGACCGGCAATCTTATTCAGCCGCTTTTGGATAGCAAAAAGTGCCAACCGACGTGAAAGTTTTTACTTTCCTCCCTTCTAGTTATTAACAAGTGCAGAGAACCACTGGACTCCACTACTTCTTTTCCATTAAGACTAGGAGAGTACTTTTTGGCATGAAAAGAAACATGTAAATTGATATCCTAGTGCTACCAAGCCAACACGGAGCCCTACGAGGTGTCAACCCTGCTGGAGTCACAGAGCTACACAGAGGAATTGGCAGGCTAACCGTCCCACTCACCCTGGAGCTTGGTATAGTACTTATTTCTGGCCGATTAACTAAGGATGGGTTAGCCCCTACCCTCCGGTTTAGTCAAAGCAGAAACCAAAGTTGTGTATTAGGTTGCGCTCCCTCTCCAATTACTGAAAGTCAGAGGCCCAGCTCACATGCACCCCTCAACCAACCAAGATTTCCCTTTCCACTGATATGGGTCTCCACGCGTGGCCTACACGTGGGTGGGCGTTTTAACGTACTGACTCCCTCACACTCAGAGGTTGTCCAAACGAGAGGGAGAGAGAGAGAGAGAGAGAGAGAGAGAGAGAGAGAGAGCCAGAGAGAGGGGTGTTGGCTCAGGATCCGGGTGAGCCGAACCCGTTCCTACTGTAGTAGGTCTCTGTGGTGTGTGTAGGAAGTCCATGCTTTCAACAAGAAAAGGGCTTAGGTTACTTTTTGGGTAGTCTATTCGGAATTGTTAAGCCCATTCTCCTATCCGGTGGAAAATAGTTGGGCAGGAAAGCTCTCACCAGGGGTGCATATATCATGACCAATATTGCTGTAAAACAGGGAGGTACCAAAGTCAAAGATATCGTGGCTAGACGAGTCACAGAAGGCAAAAATATTGGCGGGTAAGCTACAGCAAGGAAACGGTAAGAGAAAGAGATTAGCTTCAAAGAAACTTCTAAAACAAAACAAAAAAAAAAAGCTAGAGACGTTTTTGGATAAATACCTACTGCTTCGCGTTGTTGCCAACACATATATCAGGGTGATAGAGAGATAATACCCTAATCGCCTGTGCAAAATCGGAATTTGACGTCTTTGCTAAAAAAAAAAAAAAAAAAAAACAATTCAGTCGGTAGTATAAGGAAATTTCACTGCTCTAATCAATTGCATCGCCCCAGTAGATCAAAGTGAATTGGAATTTGTTGCTCTTCGGGATAAGAACATTTCGTAAACTTAAATGCTTATTTGATGGTAAAAGGAAAATTTGTGAAATCAAATACTTCAAAATTAGCACCAACAAATAAAATGACAAGTTTTAACAACTTATTGCACTTCCTGATCAGTCAATTGAGCGGTTCCATAAACGGAACACCCATCACTCATTAGGAAGATGTTTGTCACTATCGTAGTTTTTGAGAAACCCTATTGGCATACGGTCCAAATGCAGGAAATAGTCATCTTACAAGTTATTTCTGGTGCATACACGCGGCGCTCCGTATCTCTTCGGGGACGATGTTTCGAAAAACGGAACTTTGGAAGCCGGGGATTCTAATTGTGGACGGAAGCAATGATTTGGTAACACCAATACATCTAAAGGAATAATCATGTTCAGTAGATTACATGGAGATATTTTCCGGGTACCCAGCTTGCTACTAATGGGACTTATTCTTCAGATCAAATTGAGTAAAGTGAGGGAAAGCTCAGATCTATGTGTTAAATTTCAATATCTAAATGCCATTCTGTACGTGAAAAAAATAAAACCAGCTATTAATTTGTTGATGTTTCGTATGAAAACTCTAGAAAACGTAAATACAAGATACGATATAAGGTGAATCGATCTCAGATTCTTCACTTTTGCAACAGGCAGAATAAC
Organism: Hymenopus coronatus; assembly: GCA_030762935.1. NCBI lineage: Eukaryota > Metazoa > Arthropoda > Insecta > Mantodea > Hymenopodidae > Hymenopus > Hymenopus coronatus. Next base: position 304,854,113 of record CM060900.1, on the reverse strand, counting down.
ATTTCTATGGATAACGCTGTGGTGATCACTACCAAAGACGACTGATATGTATGACTGACAATACAAACTTTTGGGAGCTCACACCACTAATCCCTTCAATTTGAAGCACTTTAGTTTAGAGTATTTTGCAATATATCTTAAGGGACAAAGACCCGGCAGGGGGTCTTTCTAACGACATCTCTCATGTAAACTGTACAGCAGTGGTCTACTAAATACTCTTTTCTGGTTCTGGTATTCATCACTACAACAATGGAATTCCAAGCAAATAGGACACTATGTAACGGGTGATTTTATAATGCTTTACGATTAACGCTTTGGAAGTTATCGCTTCTGTATTAAATAATGAAAAGGTAAGATTATAGATCAGATTTAAAGAGAAATCGCGTGTCTAAGGTACTGCGAATATGAAAATTCCATTAAGATACATAAAGACCTGAGAGTGCACACCAATAATTAATAAATATGAGCACCTTTATAACAACATTTTTACGGCATTCCAAATTATGCAGGCGTTTTTCTGCAGACATGCTGCCTAAAGAAGTTAATAAACCACCTCTATTCGTAATAAATTTAGAACCTCCGGACCCACGTTACTCACACTGAACACAAAATTCTAATTGTTTTACATGGTATTTCAATTCTTTGGCCCTGCCGCCATTTATGACACCCTTGTAAGACTTTATATAATTTCCTTTCACCTTTAACAACCGCCAGCTTCAAAGCTTTTACTCCGACATTTGTGGCCAATATACATGCCTGTATATTCTCGACATATGCACCAGAGGATACACGATGAACGAATTTGTAGCACTGTTCAGCTCCACCGATCCAGACCGTCAAGCGAGAGAGATATTCCGCAGTGAGTTTCCATTCTGGGGACACAACGGTGGAGAAGGATGCCTGTCGGGTATAAAAGTAAGTACTATTCACATATTCCCGTCAGTCTTTCTTCAAATTGGAAGGAGGTCTTATGGTGGATTATACACCGATTAAAGGAAATGATAGAGAATTAATCATAAAGGAAGTGACCATCACAAGCAAAATGTTTTGTTCAAATACTTTCTTTTTAAGCCCTTACGCTTGGGATCAAAATATGAATGAATTTAATAAAGAAAATAAAACTATAATGCATTTTAACGAAGGCTAGATTTCTTATCCATGAGTTCTTTTTTCACATTTTGCAATATAATTTTTATTAACTTAAAGAATTTCATTGTCCAAATCCAGAAAAGTTCTATCATCAGATGTACTGTTGATTTCCTTGTCACAAGTTCACCAACACCCATTGTGCCTGCAAGCACGCTCACTTAGTTATGGTATCATCACCTTTAAAAATTTAACTCCAGATGTCCTTCTGATAGAACTAATCCCTAAAACGATTCATTTCTTTGAGCGATATAAAAACAGACGTATCGAGACATTCGATTACGAGTAGTCGCTTTGAATTCCAGGGGTAAGCAAATCAAGATGTTGCTCCAACTGCCATCTCCTGCAATGACTCCGGAACCCGTGTTGCATCGCAGAAAGTACTTTCTTAACAAGAATAACTCCAGATATATCAGCCTAGGTTTCTACAAGAGAGGAAATGGGAATAGAAATTGGCGGGGTGTGGCAATGTAGAGTCATCCTCTCATCTTACTACTTCACAACGCTGCTCAATCATCAAGCTATAGTTACCAAATATATCTGTTGAAGTCAGTCGTACAGGTTCTTCAAGAAACAGTTTCACCTATGAAACATCAGTGGTCGTCGTGCAAGAATACAAAGCAAAAATTCACACGTCGTGCTTTGTCGAGACGACATAAATTTTCCATTGTGCAATGCAAATATATTGTAACATCAACTTGCAAAATTGGGTTTAGCCACAAACGATGTCAAGGGTTATATTATCAGCAGTTCATACCCCAATAGTTTTGTAATGCCATAAGACACTATTTTCGTTCTCTACAATTTTATTTGTTACGAAATAAACTCTATAGTTGTATCCTATAAAGTTGTATCCAAGGCCAACTTCGAACCAATCAGAGGCATATAAAATAAAAGCATATAAATCATACGGAATGGAGGAAAAGGAGCAGAAGAAGAAGAAGAAGAAGAAGAAGAAGAAAGAGGAGGAGGACGAATTGTCTTGGACTCCGTATTGATGTCGTTACAGGTTAGCTGACACCGACCAGCCTATAAGTAGGCACTCTACTGGAAGTGTAAGTGATCTGCAGACGACGGTCACAAATTTTTTTTTTTTTTCTGCGGCGTACAGCGGACATAACTATGATGTTCCGGCCACGCATCCAATGGAATCAATGCAGATTTGGAGTAGTGAATTCTGGCACTAAGGCCATGCAGTAAGGCTCAAATATTCCGCGAACAGTCCCGGTGGACATGCAGCAGAATCAGCACATCATCTGCATAACCCCGGACAATGATGAGAGTTGTGTTACATGGCGTCCAAGCGGAATAGAACGAGAGTGAGTGAGAGAGAGAGAGAGAGAGAGAGAGAGAGAGAGAGAAATGATGTTTTAGATCGTCCAACCTATGAGAACATTAGCGCCCTAGGAAATGGAAGAAAGAAAAGAGCATAAAATAGAACTTTGGGCTAAAAGATTACGCTAAAAAGCACACAGTAAAATGAATGTTAAAACGTAAGAGATGGCACTCCATAAAATGAAAGATTAAAAACCCCAGTTGGGTTAAAAGAATAAATAAAATCATGTAATGCCAAAGCTGTAAAACGCAATTAAAGTTATAATCGGTCAATCGTGGGGCACTGTCAAATAAAAGATAAAACACGTACTACAGCAACCAGGTTGTCCGCCAAGATGGCACGCAAGCAAAGCGGCAATCTCAACGATATACGCACGGGGAGCTAAAAACTGGTACCGATTAAAATGTGTCTCATTGTCAAGGTCGCGCCGCAATGACAAACTAAAATAACAGTGTCCAATACGCAGCCGACATAAAATAATCTGTTCTCGGCGGGAGGCGCGACAAGAGGTTTTCCAAAATTCGTGGACTGGTTTAATTACCCGCAATTTGTTACCACTAGTTCTGGACCATTCAGCCACACAATGAGAAAGAATGGTTCCTCGTTATACCACCTTAAAATTATCCGCGGGAACGTTAGATGAAAACATTCAGGAAGATGCAATGGCTCTCTTGACAGCAGAATTAGCTGCCTGGTTCCCCGCTACTCCGGTATGACCAGGCACCCATGGAAATGTCAAAAGACCTGCTGCTGAAAGGGAATGTATACATTCTTGGATCCGCTGTTCGACAGGGTGGTAAGTAAAGACTTTGGAGAGCACTAAGAGAATTGGAACATATGGCAGTGCGCGGTATCGCGTGTCGCCGCACATAAAAAAGAGTCTGGAGAGTACCTTAATATACTCGGTATATGCATAAATAGAGGCCTGTCTCCTCTAAGTATATTTCGTTAATCAGGGGATGCAGACCAACTAAGACCAAATGGTTTGTTTTAGGCACACTCCATTAGGGACAGTTCCGTGAGAATGCTAACGCTGTGCAGAATATACTACGATATTTTGAACTCAGTCCATCACATAAGTAGAACTTGAACAGCAGCAGCAGCAGGAGGAGGAGGAGTAGGAGTAGTGGTAGTAGTGGCGGTGGCGGTAGTAGCGGTAGTAGCAGTAATAGTGGTGGTAGTAGTGGTGGTGGTGCTGGTGGTAGTGGTGGTGGTAGTAGTGGTGGTAGTGGTGGTGGTGGTAGTGGTAGTGGTGATAGTAGTGGTGGTAGTGGTGGTGGTGGTGTAGCAGCAGCAATAGTAGTAGTAGTAGTAGTAGTAGTAGTAGTAGTAGTAGTAGTAGTAGTAATAGTAGTAGTAGTAGCAGTAGTAGTAGTTTTTTTTGTAAAGAGGGGGAAAGAACCCTCATGGGCATCAGGGGAGACCGCCCTGATGTGCCGGACTCATACCGACTAAAAAAAAAAAAAAAATCTTTTATGCACTTGCTCGCATTGCGGAAACTGCTTCTCAGCAGTACTTCACAATGAAGCAATCATGTTTATCTCTGCTTTTCATCGAATTCTTTAGCTTTTATTATTTTGATTATCATGTCTTCAATAATTTTCCATTTATTTTCGGTTTCCAGCATTAATGTTATAATATTTTTAGCAGTTATTTCTTGTCCAATTTGTTTGATAATTGTATGTCTTATATTATTCCATTTTTTACATTTTATTATAGTATGTTCAGGAGTATCCTTTTCCTGACAATACAGACAGTTTTCACTATTAGTGATAGCTATTTTAAACAAATAGGTTTTGAAGCGTCCGTGCCCAGATAAAATTGAGTTAAATAGTACTCCACTTGTCCGTGTTTCCTGTTTATCCAGGGCTCTATATCGGGTATCAGTTTTTGGTCCATTGTGCCGTCTTGGTTTCCTGTTCCTATTCTTCTTGCTGTATCATTTTTTCTCTTGTCTCACACTTTTGTGCATTTCCATTTTTTTCAGCTGCATGTGCACGCTCCCGAGCCACTAGATGTATGGGTATAGTGCTGGCTATTACTTGAATTGCCCGCGTGGATACGGTCCTATACGCACTAGCATTTCTAATCGCTATCTTGCGCTGTACACTTTCCAAAATTCTCCAGAAGGTCTCTATTTCCACCCATGTTTTCCAGGCAGGTACACAGTACAGCATTATAGATTTTATTACACTACTCAGTACTGTCCTTTTTTCTGGTTTGGGTCCTCTCATATTTCATTAATCTTCCTAGAGCAGCAATACTTGTTTCTGATTTACCAGCTACACACTTAATGTGTGGCAACATACTCAAATTAAGTCCCATTTGAACACCCAAATATTTTATGTTCTTACTGGATTTTATTTCTTGTTTACCGAAATTAACCTTTATTTCCTTTAAAGATCTTCGTCCTTGCACTATTATCATTTCCGTTTTTTCTGGTGCCAGACATAATCCTCTTTTAATCATCCATATTTCTATTTTATTCATGGACCACACGACTTTTTCTTCCACTTCATCTTTTGTTTTGCCACATACTATTAACGCTAGATCATAAGCATACCCTATGGTTTTCACTCCAGTTGGCAATTCCTCCTTTAATACTGGATCATAGTATATGTTCCATAGGGTGGGACCTAAGACGGAGCCTTGCGAAACACCGCAACTCATATTCATTTTTATGTTATCACCAATCAGTATATATCTATCTTCTAAGTAACTACAAATAATCTTAATTAACTATGGAAATGCTTCTCTTCTTACAAGTTCATTTATTATACCTCTCCAAGGTGTTGAATTAAAGGCATTTTTGACGCCCAGGGTAACCATAACAGCATACATGTGTTTTTCCTTTGCGTCCTTCTGTACAATTTGTTTAACTGTCTCTATTGTATCCAGGGTTGATTTGCCTTTTCTAAAACCGAATTGCATTTGTGCAAGTCCTCCTTTTCTTTATATCTGTTTAATCAGTCTTTTATTTATAATTTGTTCATAAAGTTTTCCTATTACATTTAATAGGCATAGAGGTCGGTATGATACTCTGCCACAAACTCTTTTGGACTTTTCAATTAATGGTAGCTTTGCTACCTTCCATTTTTTAGGAAAAAATCCTTTAACTAACAGTGTATTTATAAATTTTTCAAGACCTTCCGGGTTTTGCGATGCAATAGTCTTTATAGCTTCTGGAGAGATACCATCGGGTCCCGCAGCTTTTCCTGATTTAATTCGTTTACCCGCTTCTTTTATTTCGTCTTGCTGACATAAGGGTATTTCTTCTTTATTATTGCTAATCTCTGGCCATACATTTGTTTTATGTGCCGGGAACAGTGTTTTAGCAACATTTAATTGCTCTTCATCTGTAAGTGTTATTGATGTATTAGACCCTATCTTACACGTTACTATTTTGTATCCTTTACCCCATGGACTGGTATCCATCTCATTGCATAGCTTTTCCCATGAATCTTTTTTTGCTGTTTTTATAGCTCTTTTAAGAGCATTTCGGCTTTCTCGATATTGATTTTGTATCTCCATCTTTTCACATTCTGCGATGTTGCTTCTTCGGTTTATCCTTGTAACCTTTCTGCGTGCTGCAGTACACTGCTTCCTTAATTGAGCAATTGTTTCATTCCACCAATATGCCGGTTTATGTTTGCGGAAACCATATACTTTTCTTTTAAACGCATAATTACATGTTCTTTCTAATATTTGGTCTAATTGAACTGATTGACTTTTATATTCTTTACATCCAGCTTCCTGCTATACCTTTTCAAGCATTAATTCTTTATTTTCTTCTTTATATATCCATCCTTTTCTTTGGCTATTTATTTTCGGTAACACCACAGGAGTTTGACTATGTAATTCTACATAAATCTTTTTATGGTAACTTAAGTTTTCTTCATCATCTGCGTACCATTTATTTATTATCTTGCCTATTTCTTGTGAACAAATTGTAATATCTATATATGAGGATCCATCATTTCTTTCGAATGTTGGTGATTTTTCCATCATTTAGTATATTGTAATATTTTTCATTTATCCATTCAACCAGTGTCCTACCCTTTTTATCTTCAACTGGTGATCCCCAGCAATATGCTTTAGCATTGAAATCTTCGCCTATCAATATCTTTTTACGTTTCTCTCCATGTTGGTCAACACTATATCCTATTTCATATAGGAATTGTTGTAATTCTTCTTCTTTGGCTGTGGATGAAATATAGCAAGAACAAATTATCATCTCATCCGTTTCCATCCATGCATTTCCATTTCCAGCTCTCTGTGACCTAGGTCCATGTGCAGGTATATAGATAGCAGCATTATTTCTTTCATCCTTTATCCACCTTGGGTTAGATTTTATCATATTATTATTTGGTTCCGCTATTACTGCTAGATCTATGCAGTGTACATTACATTTGTGTATAAGAAGATCCATTGCTCGTTTGCTTCTATCAAGATTTACTTGGATTATTTTCGTGCTTGGTTCGTAAATACACCCATTTTCTCCCTCTCATGCGCCTTCACAAGTCTTCTATATTCAGGACATTTCATTGATTCTGCTTTATGCTCACTGGAATGGCATACATAACATTCAATAGGGTTTTTACATTCTTTTGATTTGTGGCCTATTTCGCCACAACTATAATACATTTGTGCTAATTGTTCGCCTTCATTAGGGCAGTCCCTTGCAATATGTCCCACCTTGTAACATTTATAGCAACGTTTTAAAACATTTAGAGGCTTAACTCTCCACCTATCCCATTCATTTCCTATTCTTCTTTTATTATCATCCTATTTGCTGCTTCCGTGCTGATTGTTGCAAACGCGTACTTTACTCCTTGTGTGTTCACCTTTTCTGCCAGTTTAAGCTGTGAAATCTCTTCATTTTTATTTCATTCTTGTTTTAAAACAGCCTTAATTTCATCTTCCCTCACAACCTCATCTATGTCCAGGATCATGACTGTTTGATTTGCCGTGTTCAGTTGAACCTCTGAGTGGTTAACAGCTGCTTGAAAGCTTGTCTATCACTTGTATTTTCAACTGTACATTCCCATCACTGTTTTTTTTATGTATAATTACCCCACTGGTATCTACATTTTGTCTAACATTCTTTATAATCGTAGCATACGTCATCTGTCCAATAGGTTTCAGTATTATCGTGTCTTGGTTTTCAAGTTTTCTTTTCCCCACCTCATTTCCATCTTCCTGTATCTTGTTTTGTTTTACTTTGGTGGTGTACTTTGGTATTTGGTAATCCATTTTCCTACCAAAATATTACAGGACTCTTCTTACGCATGCTTCTGCCTCTTGCTCTGTAGTTATGCGTGAGGTTTTTATTCTTCCTTTTTCCTAGCTATGTTTAGGATCTTTTCTATATTCATCATCAAATTTACTTTACCTACGCTTAAGTTTCCACCATTTTCTGTGCCTATAATGTAGATATATCTCTTAGTTATACTGATCTCTAAGTCATCCCCCAAAGTCTCGTTTGTTATTATATAAGTGACCATCTTCCCTGCGCTTAGGTTAACTTCTTCTAGCGCTTTACGAATTTGTGGATTTATATACAAGATATTTTCCATTATCTTCCCTTCACTGTAATCTTTTCCTGTAGTGACTGTGATTAAATCTTCATCCTCACTCCATAAGGCTTCACCACTTATCACTTGGAACTTTGGAAAACTTCCTCAGGCCAATTTATGTTTAGTAGTTTTTCCAATTCTTGATCAATTATGTCCCTGTTTAAACTACTTTCTATTTCCCTGATCACCATCTCTTTTCCTTCTTTAGTAGTAGTAGTAGTAGTAGTAGTAGTCGTAGTAGTAGTAGTAGTCCTAGTAGTAGTAGTAGTCGTAGTAGTAGTCGTAGTAGTAGTAGCAGTAGTCGTAGTAGTAGTAGAAGTAGTCGTAGTAGTAGTAGTAGTAATAGTAGTAGTCGTAGTAGTAGCCTTAGCAGTCGTCGTAGTAGTCGTAGTAGTAGTCGTAGTAGTAGCAGTAGTAGTAGTAGTGGTAGTAGTAGTGGTAGTAGTACTGGTAGTAGTCGTAGTGGTAGTAGTGGTAGTAGTAGTGGTAGCAGTAGTGGTAGTAGTCATAGTAGTAATGGTAGTAGTAGTGGTAGTAGTAGTCGTAGTAGTAAGATTAGTCGTAGTAGTGGTAGTAGTAGTGGTAGTAGTAGTGGTATTCGTAGTAGTGGTAGTAGTATTAATGGTAGTAGAAGTAGTAGTGGTAGTAGTAGTGGTATTCGTAGTAGTGGTAGTAGTAGTAGTAGTATTAATGGTAGTAGAAGTAGTAGTGGTAGTAGTAGTAGTAGTGGAAGTATAGGTAGTCGTAGTAGTAGTAGTGGTAGTAGTAGTTGTAGTCGTAGTAGTAGTAGTCGTAGTAGTAGTCGTAGTAGTAATGGTAGTCGTAATAGTAGTCGTAGTAGTGGTAGTCGTAGTAGTAGTAGTGGTAGTAGAAGTAGTAGAAGTAGTGGTAGTCGTAGTGGTAGTCGTAGTAGTAGTAGTCGTAATAGTAGTGGGAGTCGTAGCGGTAGTCGTAGTAGTGGTAGTAGTAGTAGTAGTCTTCGTAGTAGTCGTAGTAATCTTAGTAGTAATAGTAGTGGTAGTACTAGTGGTAGTCGTAGTAGTAGAAGTCGGCGTAGTAGTAATAGTAGTGGTAGTCGTAGTGGTAGTAGTAGTCGTAGTAGTAGTCGTAGTAGTAGCAGTCGTTGTAGTAGTAGTAGTAGTCGTCGTAGTAGTCGTAGTAGTAGTCGTAGTATTAGTAGTCGTAGTAGTAATGGTAGTCGTAGTAGTAGTCGTAGTAGTAGTCGTAGTGGTAGTCGTAGTAGTAGTCGTAGTGGTAGTATTCGTAGTGGTAGTAGTAGTCGTAGTAGTGGTAGTGGTAGTCGTAGAAGTAGTCGTAGTCGTAGTGGTAGTAGTCGTAGTAGTAAACGTAGTGGTAGTCGTAGTCGTAGTAGTAGTCGTAGTGGTAGTAGTCGTAATGCTAGTAGTAGTTGTAGTCGTAGTAGTAGTCGTAGTGGTAGTAGTAGTAGTAGTAATGGTAGTCGTGGTAGTAGTAGTAATGGTAGTCGTGGTAGTAGTAGTAGTCGTAGTAGTGGTAGTAGTAATGGTAGTAGTAGGGTTAGTAGTAGTGGTAGTCGTAGTAGCAGTGGTAGTAGTAGTGGTAGTAGTAGTGGTAGTAGTAGTAGTGGTAGTAGTAGTGGTAGCAGTGGTAGTGGTAGTAGTAGTGGTAGTATAGGTAGTCTTAGTAGTAGTGGTAGTCGTAGTAGTAGTTAAAGTAGTCGTAGTAGTAGTGGTAGTAATAGTGGTAGTCGTAGTAGTCGTAGTAGTCGTAGTAGTCGTAGTAGTAGTAGTGGTAGTGGTAGTCGTAGTAGTAGTAGTGGTAGTCGTAGTGGTAGTCGTAGTAGTAGCAGTGGTAGTAGTAGTGGTAGTCGTAGTAGTCGTAGTAGTAGTGGTAGTCGTAGTGGTAGTAGTAGTAGTAGTCGTAGTAGTAGTCGTAGTAGTCGTAGTAGTAGTCGTAGTAGTCATAGTAGTAGTCGTAGTAGTGGTAGTCGTAGTAGTAGTCATAGTAGTAATGGTGGTCGTATTAGTAGTAGTGGTAGTCGTAATAGTAGTGGTAGTCGTAGTAGTAGTATTTGTGGTAGTCGTAGTAGTAGTGGTAGTCGTAGTAGTACTCGTAGTAGTAGTAGTGATAGTCGTAGTGGTAGTAGTCGTAGTGGTAGTAGTAGTAATAGTCGTAGTGGTAGTAGTAGTAGTAGTAGTAGTAGTCGTAGTAGTAGTAGTGGTAGTCGTAGTCGTAGTATTAGTGGTAGTCGTAGTGATAGTAGTCGTAGTGGTAGTAGTCGTAGTGGTAGTAGTAGTCGTAGTAGTAGTAGACGTAGTGGTAGTCGTAGTAGTAGTAGTAGTAGTAGTGGTGGTAGTCGTAATGGTAGTGGTAGTCGTAGTGGTAGTGGTAGTCGTAGTAGCAGTAGTGGTAGTGGTAGTCGTAGTAGCAGTAGTGGTAGTCGTAGTAGTAGTGGTAGTAGTCGTAGTAGTAGTCGAAGTAGTAGTAGTGGTAGTTTTTTTTTAAGGAGGGGTAAATCCTCATGGACGCCAGGGAAGGTGGCCCTGTTGTGTCGGACTCTTACCGGCTAAAAACCACCTCCGTCTCCTGCAGCGCTGCGGAACTGCCTCTCAGCATTTCTTCACAGTGCAGCATTCAAGTTTATCCTTAATCTTTTTCCTTAGCTTGTAGGATGTTCTTAATCATTCCTGTAATGAGGTACCATATTTCTTTCTTGTGTATCATATTTTGTATTATATTGTCTGGTGATAATTCCATTTCAATAACGTTTAAGGTTTTTGTTCTTATGGCGTTCCATCTTTTACATAATAGAATAGTGTGTTCAGGTGTGTCTATTTCTTTACAATATCTGCATTGTTCAGTCTCAATTATCTTCATTTTGTATAAGTAGGCCCCAAATCGGCCATGTCCTGTTAAAAATTGCGTAAAAAAGTAGTCAACTTCTCCGTGTTGTCTGTTTAGCCATGGTTCAATTTTTGGAACAAGACGTTTAGTCCATTGGGCCGTTTCAAGCTCGTCATCCCATTCTTCCTGCCACTTTTTCATTGTAATTTTCCTTTTCTCTTCTTTTTGTGCTCTATTATGTTCATCTTTTTTAAATGTGTGCTCGGTTGGTAATAAATGGAGCGGTATTGTTCCTATTGTTGTGGGTGTTGTGCGATATGCACTTGCTATTCTTATAGCGATCTTTCTTTGAACGCGTTCTATAAGCTTCCTATATGTTATTTTCTTCATACATTGCTTCCAAGCCGCAGCACAATAAAGTATAATGGAGTTAATAACACTTCCTAGCAATTTCCTCTTTTGTTGGTTAGGACCTCCTACGTTTAGCATCAGTCTGGCCAAAGCTGCGACCACTTTTTCCGCCTTTGCAGATACATCCTTCAGATGTTCAACCATACTCATATTATGTTTTATTAAGATACCTAAATATTTTAGGTATTTTTGCGATTTAAGTTCTATGTCTCCATCCTGTATAATCACTTCTTTGAGAGTTCTCCTCCCTCCCAGGATTACCATTTCGGTTTTGGTCGGAGCCAGACTCAGTCCTCTACTAGTCATCCAGACTTCAACCCTATTGATGGACCACTGTATTGTTTCCTCTATATCTTGTTTTGAAGTGCCGCACACAATCAGAGCGAGGTCGTCTGCGTATCCCACCAGTGTTACACCTGCTGCAGGTTCCTGTCGAAGCACTTCATCATAGTATATATTCCATAAAGTGGGGCCTAGAATTGATCCTTGCGGTACTCCACTGGTTACATCCATCTCAGAGTTTTCTCTAATAAAGATCTTTCTATCTTGTAGATGACTACATATTAATTTAATCATGTATGGAGATATTTTCTTTTTTATTAATTCATTTATAATGCCTAGCTACGGTACAGAGTTAAAAGCATTTCTAACGTCTAAAGTAACCATCACTACATACCTATTATTTTCATTAACTTCATTCTGTGCTGTTTCCAAGAACAACTTTAACGCACCGGCAGTTTATCGGCCTTTTCTAAAAGCAAATTGGGTTTGCGCGAGACTACCTTTTAAATCTATCTCTTTTAATAATCTCTGGTTAATTATTTGTTCAAACAGTTTCCCTATTGTATCCAAAAGGCATAAAGGTCTATAGGTTTTTTTGCAGTTTCTCTTTTTTGGGTTTTCTATCAGTATAAGTTTTGCAATCTTCCACTCCTTGGGAAATTTTCCTTTGCATATTAAACCATTTAGTGTTTCCATCGAAAGATCCGGCTTTTTCTCAGCAAGTAGCTTTATAACTTCCAAGGGGATACCATCAGATCCAGCGGCTTTACCACTTTTTATGCGTTTTGCTGCAATCATGATCTCGTTTATTTGGCACTTCGGTACTTCTTATATTTCTATTTGCATTTTTGGCCACGTATTTCTTTTATGTACGGGAAATAACTCTTTAGCAATTTCTTTTTGTTCCTCATCCGTAATAACTAAAGGTGTGCGGAGTCCTAATTTTTTTGTCACAATTTTATATCCAGTACCCCAAGGATGCACATCCACTTCCTCACATAGCTGTTCCCATGCATCCTTCTTCGCTGTATTTATTGCGTTTTTAAGTCATTCCGACATTTTCGATACTCCTTTTGTATGGTGAGCTTTTCATTTTCCTCCGCATTTCTCCTTTTGTTTGCCCTTGTCACTTAGTAGTGGTAGTAGAAGTGGTAGTCGTAGTGGTAATAGTAGTAGTACTCGTAGTAGTAGTGGTAGTCGTAGTAGTAGTGGTAGTCGTAGTAGTAGTCGTAGTAGTAGTAGTAGTGGTAGTGTTAGTAGTAGTGGTAGTGGTAGTAGTGGTGGTAATAGTCGTAGAAGTAGTCGTAGCAGTAGTAGTAGTCGTAGTAGTAGTGGTAGTCGTAGTAGTAGTGGTAGTCGTAGTAGTAGTGGTAGTAGTAGTAGTCGTAGTAGTAGTAGTTGTAGTCGTAGTAGTACTAGTAGTGGTAGTCGTAGTAGTAGTGGTAGTCGTAGTAGTCGTAGTAGTGGTAGTAGTAGTGGTAGTCGTAGTAGTAGTAGTAGTGGTAGTCGTAGTTGTAGTGGTAGTCGTAGTAATAGTGGTAGTCGTAGTAGTAATAGTCGTAGAAGTCGTAGTAATAGTCGTAGTACAAATAGTCGTAGTAGTCGTAGTATTAGTGGTAGTAGTAGTAGTGGTAGTCATAGTAGTGGTAGGAGCAGTCGTAGTAGTCGTAGTAGTGGTAGTAGTAGTCGTAGTAGCAGTCGTAGTAGTAGTCGTAGTATTCGTAGTAGTCGTAGTAGTAGTGGTAGTAGTAGTAATAGTCGTAGTAGTAGTGGCGGTAGTAGTAGTAGTAGTAGTGGTGGTAGTAGTCGTATAAGTAATAGCCTAGTAGCCGTAGTAGTCGTAGTAGTAGTCGTATAAGTAATAGCCTAGTAGTCGTAGTAGTAGTCGTAGTAGTAGCTGTAGTAGTAGCCGTAGTAGTCGTAGTAGTAGTATTCTTAGTAGTCGTAGTAGTAGTAGCGGTAGTAGTCGTAGTACAGGTAGTAGTAGTAGTAGTAGTAGTAGTAGTAGCGGTATTAGTAGTAAGTAGTAGCTGTAGTAGTGGTAGTAGTAGTCGTAGTAGTAGTGGTACTCGTAGTGCTCGTAGTAGTAGGAGTAGTAGACGTAGCAGTCGTAGTAGTGGTAGTGGTACTATTCGTAGTAGTACTGGTAGTAGTCGTAGAAGTCGTAGTAGTCGTAGTAGTGATAGGAGTAGTGGTAGTAGTAGTGGTATAGTAGTGGTAGTAGTAGTAGTAGGTGCAGTCGTAGTGGTAGTAGTCGTAGTGGTAGAAGTAGTAGTCGTAGTAGTGATAGTGGTAGTCGTAGTAGTAGTGGTAGTCAAAGTGGTAGTATTTGTAGTAGTAGTAGTAGTCGTAGTGGTAGTAGTCGTAGTAGTAGCCATAGTGGTAGTGGTAGTCGTAGTAGTAGTAGTCGTAGTGACAGTAGTCGTAATGATAGTAGTAGTAATCGTAGTAGTGGTAGTCGTAGTAGTAGTAGTAGTATTGGTAGTCGTAGTAGTATTGGTACTCGTAGTAGAAGTGGTAGTAGTAATGGTAATAGCCGTAGTAGTGGTAGTAGTAGTGGTAGTCGTAGTGCTAGTGGTAGTAGTAGTGGTAGTAGTAGTTGTAGTTGTAGTAGTAGTCGTTGTAGTAGTTCTAGTAGTAGTCGTAGTAGTAGTAGTAGTCGTAGTAGTAGCAGTCGTAGTAGTAGTAGTAAAAGTCGTAGTTAGTAGTGGTAGTGGTAGTAGTAGTAGTAGTCGTAGTAGTAGTGGTAGTCGTAGTAGTATTGGTAGTAGTTGTGGTAGTCGTAGTAGCAGTTGTATAAGTAGTAGTAGTGGTAGTGGTAGTAGTCGTAGTAGCGGTAGTAGTAGTCGTAGTAGTGGTGGTAGTAGTAGTGGTAGTAGTGGTAGTAGTAGTAGTGGAAGTAGTAGTGGTAGTAGTGGTAGAGTACTGGTAGTAGTAGTGGTAGTAGTAGTAGTGGTGGTAGTAGTAATGGTAGTAGTAGAGGTAGTTGTAGTAGTAGTCGTAGTAGTAGCAGTGGTAGTCGTAGTGCTAGTCGTAGTAGAAGTGGTAGCGGTAGTGGTAGTCGTAGTGGTAGTATTAATAGTCGTAGTAGTCGTAGTAGTCGTCGTGGTAGCAGTCGTAGTAGTAGTCGTAGTAGTAGTAGTAATAGACGTAGTAGTAGTTGAAGTAGTAGTGGTAGTAGTAGTTATAGTAGAAGTGGTAGTCAAAGTAGTGGTAGTAATGGTGGTAGTAGTAGTGGTAGTATTAGTAGTAGTGGTAGTAGTGGTAGACGTAGTAGTCGTAGTAGTATTAGTAGTGTTAGTCGTAGTAGTTGTGGTAGTATGCGCAATAGTAGTAGTCGTAGTAGTAGTAGCAGTCGTAGTAGTAGTAGCAGTCGTAGTTGTAGTCGTAGTAGTAGTCGTAGTAGAGGTCGTAGTAGTAGTAGTAGTAGTAGTTGTAGTGGTAGTAGTGGTAATGGTAGTAGTAGTAATCGTATTAGAAGTAGTGATAGTCGTAGTAGTATTGGTAGTCGTAGGAGTAGTATTGGTACTCGTAGTAGAAGTGGTAATAGTCGTAGTAGTGGTTATAGTAGTCGTAGTAATAGTGGTAGTCGTAGTGGTAGTGGTGGTAGTAGTAGTGGTAGTCGTAGTGGTAGTGGTAGTAGTAGTGGTAGTAGTAGTTATAGTAGTAGTGGTAGTAGTAGTAGTCGTGGTAGTAATAGTGGTAGTCGTAGTAGTGGTAGTAGTTGTGGTTGTAGTAGTAATTGTAGTAGTAGTGGTAGTAGTAGTCGTGGTAGTAATAGTGGTAGTAGTTGTGGTAGTAGTAGTAATAGTAGTGGTAGTAGTGGTAGTCGTAGTAATAGCAGTAGTAGTGGTAGTAGTAGTTGTAGTCGTAGTAGTAATAGTCGTAGTTGTCGTAGTAGAGGTAGTAGTAGTCGTAGTAGATGTGGTAATAGTAGTGGTAGTAGTAGTGGTAGTAGACGTAGTAGCCGTAGTAGTAGTGGTGGTGGTAGTAGTAGTACTAGTAGTCGTTGTAGTCGTAGTAGTAGTCGTAGTAATAGTCGTAGTAGTCGTAGTAGTGGTAGAAGTCGTACTAGTAGTGGCAGAAGTCGTAATATTCGTAGTAGTAGTCGTAGTAGTCGTAGTAGTCGTACTAGTAGTTTTAGTAGTAGAAGTCGTAGTAGTAGTCGTAGTAGTAATCGTAGTAGTAATCGTAGTAGTAGAATTGGTAATAGTAGTAGTTGTAGTAGTCGTAGTAGTAGTAGTGGTAGTCGTAGTAGTAGTCCTAGTAGTAGCCGTAGTAGTTGTAGTAGTAGTCGTAGTAGTCGTTGTAGTAGTGGTAGTAGTAGTAGAGGTAGTAGTCGTAGTACTGGCAGTAGTAGAAGTAGTAGGAGTCGTAGTAGCTGTAATAGCAGTGGTAGCTGTAGTAGTTATAGTAGTAGTAGTCGTAGTAGTAGTAATGGTAGTAGTTGTAGTGGTCGTAGTTGTCGGAGTAGTACGAATATTAGTCGTAGTAGTCGCAGTAATACTCGTAGTAGTCGCAGTAGTAGTACTCGTACCAGTCGTAGAAGTGGTAGTAGTAGTCGTAGTAGTTGGAGTAGTCGCAATATTCGTAGTAGTAGTCGTAGTAACCGTAGTAGTCGTGGTAGTCGTAGTAATCGTAGTAGTAGTCGTAGTAATCGTAGCAGTAGTTGTAGTGGCAGTGGTCGTAGTACTAGTCGTAGTAGACGTAGTAGTAGTCATAGTAGTAGTAGTAGTCTTAGTAGTCGTAGTAGTAGCAGTCGTAGTAGTAGTGGTAGTAGTAGTCGTAATAGTAGTAGTCGTAGTAGTGATAGTCGTAGTAGTCGTTTATCGTAGTAGTGATAGTCGTAGTAGTCGTAGTTGTAATAGTGATAGTAGTAGTTGTCGTAGTAGTTTAAGTAGTAGTGGTAGTAGTAGACGTATTAGTAGTCGTTGCAGTCGTAGTAGTAGTCGTAGTAGTCGTAGTAGTCGTGGTAGTAGAAGTGGTGGTAGTACTACTGGTAGTAGTAGTAGTGGTATCAGTAGTAGTGGTGGTAGTAGTAGTTTTGGTAGTAGTAGTTATAGTAGTAGTGGTAGTAGTAATGGTGGTAGTAGTGGTGGTAGTAGTAGTAGTGGTAGTAGTAGTGTTAGTAGTAGTAGTGGTAGTTGTAGTAGTAGTGGTAGTTGTAGTAGTAGTGGTATTCGTAGCAGTAGTAGTAGTAGTGGTAGTAGTAGTAGCCGTAGTAGTAGCACTGGTAATCGTAGTGGTAGTCGTACTAGTAATGGTTGTGGTAGTGGTAGTAGTAGTGGTAGTCGTAATAGTAGTAGTCGTAGTAGTAGTAGTAGAAGTAGTGGTAGTCGTAGTGGTAGTAGTGGGAGTATTAGTCGTAATAGTAGTAATAGTCGTAGTAGGAGTCTTAGTAGGTGTCGTAGTAGCCGTAGTAGTAATAGTCATAGTATTAGTCATAGAAGTAGTAGTAGTCGTAGTGGTAGTAGTCGTAGTTGCAGTAGTAGTCATAGTAGTCGTAGTAGTCATAGTAGTACTAGTCGTAGTAGTAGTCTTAGTAGTCGTAGTAGTAGTGGTAGCAGTCGTAGTAGTAGTGGTAGTAGTCGTAATAGTAGTCGTAGTAGTAGTAGTCGTAGTAGTCGTAGTCGTAGTAGTGGTACTAGTAGTAGTCGTAGTAGTCTAAGTAGTAGTAGTAGTAGTGGTAGCAGTAGTCGTAGTAGTCGCAGTAGTAGTGGTAGTAGTGGTAGTAGTGGTAGTATTAGTCGTAGTGGCAGTAATCGTAATGATAGAAGTAGTAATCATAGTAGTAGTGATAGTCGTAGTAATAGTAGTATTGGTAGTCGTAGTAGTAGTATTGGTACTCGTAGTAGAAGTTGTAGTAGTAGTGGTTAAAGTCGTTGTAGTGGTAGCAGTAGTGGTAGTCGTAGTGTTAGTGGTAGTAGTAGTGGTAGTAGTAGTTGTAGTAGTAGTGGTAGTAGTGGTAGTCGTAGTGGTACTAGTAGTAGTCGTAGTAGTCTAAGTAGTAGTAGTGGTAGTAGTAGTCGTAGTAGTGGCAGTAGTAGTAGTCATAGTAGTGGTGGTAGTGATAGTATTAGTCGTAGTGGCAGTAGTCGTAATGATAGAAGTAGTAATCGTAGTAGTAGTGGTAGTCGTAGTAGTAGTATTGGTACTCGTAATAGAAGTTGTAGTAGTAGTGGTTAAAGTCGTTGTAGTGGTAGTAGTAGTGGTAGTCGTAGTGTTAGTGGTAGTAGTAGTAGTGGTTGTAGTAGTAGTGGTAGTAGTAGTAGTGGTAGTAGTGGTAGTCGTAGTACTAGCAGTAGTAGTGGTAGTAGTAGTAATCGTAGTAGTAGTCGTAGTGGTAGAAATAGTCGTAGTAGTAGTCGTAGTGGTAGTCGTAGTAGAGGTCGTATTAGTAGTGCTCGCGGTAGTAGTAGTCGTAGTGGTAGTAGTAGTAATCGCAGAAGTAGTAGTGGTAGTCGTAGTAGTAGTAGTAGTATTGGTAGTCGTAGGAGTAGTATTGGTACTCGTAGTAGAAGTGGTAGTAGTGGTAATAGTCGTAGTAGTGGTGGTAGTAGTAGTGGTAGTAGTGGTGGTAGTCGTAGTAGTAGTCGTAGTAGTAGCAGTGGTAGTCGTAGTTTTTTTCGTAGTGGTAGTCGTAGTAGTAGTCGTAGTAGTAGTGGTAGCAGTAGTGGTAGTAATAATAGTCATAGTAGTCGTATTATTCGTCGTAGTAATAGTAGTTGTAGTAGGCGTAGTAGTAGTCGTAGTCGTAGTAGTGGTAGTAGTAGTAATAGTAGTAGTAATGGTAGTAGTGGTAGTCGTAGTAGTAGTGGTAGTAGTAGTAGTAGTCGTAGTAGTTGTAGTAGTGGTAGTAGTAGTCGCAATATTCGTAGTAGTAGTCGTAGTAATCGTAGTAGTAGTGGCAGTAGTAGAAGTCGTAGTAGACGTAGTAGTACTAGTCGTAGTAGTCGTGGTAGACGTAGTAGTATTCATAGTAGTAGTAGTAGTCGTAGTAGTCGTAGTACTAGTGGTAATAGTCCTAGTAGTCGTAGTAGTAGTCGTAGTATTTGTAGTAGTAATAGTCGTAGTAGTAGTCGTAGTAATCGTAGTATTAGGAGCAGTAGTCGTAGTAGTTGTAGTAGTAGTCGTAGTAGTACTGATAGTATTCGTAGTAGTAGTGGTAGTAGTATTAGTCGTAGTAGTGGTAGTATTAATAGTCGTAGTAGTAGTAATCGTAGTAGTAGTCGTAGTAGTAGTCGTAGTAGTGGTAGTAGTTATAGTGGTGGTAGTTGTGGTAGTCGTAGTAGTTGTGGTTGTCGTAGTGGCAATCTTAGTGGTAGTAGTCGTAGTGGTAGTAGTTCTAGTGGTAAAAGTAGTAGTCGTAGTAGTGGTAGTGGTAGTCGTAGTAGTCGTGGTAGTCGAAGTGGTAGCAGTGGTAGTTGTAGTAGTATTAGTAGTGGTAGTAGTCGTAGTAGTAGCCGGAGTGGTAGTGGTAGTCGAAGTAGTCGTAGTGGTAGTTGTCGCAATTGTAGTAATAGTCGTAGCAGTCGTAGTGGTAGTCGTAGTAGCAGCAGTATTGGTAGTCGAAGTAGTATTAGTGGTACTCGTAGTAGTAATGGTAATAGAGGTAGTCGTAGTAGTATTAGTCGTAGTATTGGTAGTAGTGGTAGTAGTAGTGGTAGTCGTAGTGGTAGTAGTAGTGGTAGTAATAGTTGTAGTAGTAATAGTGGTGGTAGTAGTAGTGGTAGTAATAGTGGTAGTCGTAGTGGTGTAAGTAGTAGTGGTAGTAGTAGTATTAGTGGTAGTAGTGGTAGTAGTGGTAGTCGTAGTACTAGCTGTAGTAGTGGTAGTAGTAGTTGTAGTCGTAGTAGTAGTAGTAGTCGTAGTAGTAGTCGTAGTAGTAGTAGTAGTCGTAGTAGTAACAGTCGTAGTAATAGTAGTCGTAGTATTAGTCGTAGCAGTAGTGGTAGTGGCAGTAGTCGTAGTACTAGTAATGGTAGTACTGGTGGTAGTAGTAGTATAAGTAGTCGTAGTAGTCGTAGTAGTCGTAGTAGTAGTGATAGCAGTAGTGGTAGTCGTAATAGTAGTTGTAAAAGAGGTTGTTGTGGTGGTAGTACTAGTGGTAGTAGTAGTGGTAGTAGTCGTAGTAGTCTTAGTAGTAATTGTAGTCGTAGTAGTAGTGGTAGTAGTAGTGGTAGTCGTAGTAGCGGTGGGAGTAGTAGTGGTAGTAGCAGTAGTGGTAGTAGTAGTACTAGTAGTGGTGGTAGGAGTAGTAGAGGTGGTAGTAGTAGTAGTAGTAGTAGTAGTGGTAGTAGTATTAGTCATAATAGTAGCAGTGGTAGTCGTAATTGTAGTCGTAGTATTAGTGGTAGTAGTGGTGGTAGTCGTAGTATAAGTAATAGCAGTCGTAGTAGTAGTAGTGGTAGTAGTCGTAGTAGTAGTAGTCGTTTTAGTCGTAGTAGTAGTCGTAGTAGTAGTTGTCGTAATAGTAGTAGTCGTAGTAGTAGTAGTCGTAGAATTCGTAGTAGTGTTATTAGTAGTTGTCGTAGTAGTCTAAGTAGTAGTGGTAGTAGTAGTTGTAATAGTTGCAGTAATAGTCGTAATAGTCGCAATAGTAGTAGTCGTAGCAGTCGTAATAGTAGTGGTAATAGTAGTCGTAGTAGTAGTCGTAGTAGTAGTCGTAGAAGTCGTAGTAGTGGTAGTAGTCTAAGTAGTAGTGGTAGCAGTAGTCGTAGTAGTCGCAGTAATAGTTGTAGTAGTCGCAGTGGTAGTAGTCGTAGTAGTATTAGTCGTAGTAGTAGTGGTAGTCTTAGTAGTTGTAGTAGTTGCAATATTCATAGTAGTAGTCCTAGTAGTCGTGGTAGACGTAGTAGTCGTAGTAGTAGTCGTTGTAGTCGTAGTAGTAGTCGTAGTGGTCGTGGTAGACGTAGTAGCAGTCATAGTAGTAGCAGTCGTAGTAGTAGTGGTACTAGTAGTCGTAGTAGTCGTAGAAGTTGTAATAGTAGTCGAAATATTCGTAGTAGTAGTAGTCTAAGTAGTCGTAGTAGTAGTATTCGTTGTAGTCGTAGTAGTCGTAGTCGTAGTAGTCGTGGTATGTGGTAGTAGTCGTAGATTTAGTGGTAGTAGTAGTCCTAGTAGTAGTCGTAGTAGTTGTAGTAGTAGCCGTAGAATTAGAAGCCGTAGTAGTCGTAGTAGTAGTCGTAGTAGTAGTCGTAGTCATAGTCGTAGTAGTCGTAGTAGTTTTAGAAGTCGTACTAGTAGTGGTAGAAGTCGTAGTTGTCGTAGTAGTTGTATTAGTAGTTTAGTAGTAGTCTTATTAGTAGGAGTCGTAGTAGTAGAAGTGGTAATAGTAGTAGTTGTAGTAGTAGTGGTAGTAGTCATAGTAGTCTTAGTAGTCGGAGTGGTGGTAGAAGTAGTCGTAGTAGTCGTAGTAGTCGTAGTATTCGTAGTAGCCGTAGTAGTCGTAGTAGTAGTCGTATAAGTAGTAGCCTAGTAGTCGTAGTAGCCGTAGTAGCCGTAATAGTAGTCGTAGTAGTCGTAGTAGTAGTGGTAGTATTCGTAGTGGTCGTAGTAGACGTAGTAGTAGGATTAGTAGTCGTAGTAGTCGTAGTAGTAGTATTGGTCGTAGTAGCTGTAGTGGTCGTAGTAGTCGTTGTAGTAGGAGTAATAGTCGTAGTAGTCGTAGTAGTACTGGTAGTAGTCGTAGTAGTAGTGGTAGTAGTAGTCGTAGTAGTGGTAGTAGTAGTAGTAGTAGTCGTAGTTGTTATAGTGGTGGTAGTAGTGGTAGTCGTAATAGTAGTAGTGGTTGTCGTAGTAGTAGTCGTAGTGTTAGTAGTCGTAGTGGTAGTAGTTGTCGTAGTGGTAGTAGTTGCAATGGTAAAAGTAGTAGTCGTAGTAGTGGTAGTGGTAGAGGTAGTAGTAGTGGTAGTCGAAGTGGTAGTAGCCATAGTGGTGGTAGTAGTAGCCGTAGTGGTAGTAGTCGTAGTAGTAGCCGTAGTGGTAGTCGTAGTATTAGTCGTAGTGGTATTTGTCGTAATGGTAGGAGTAGTCGTAGTAGTAGTCGTAGTGGTTGTCGTAGTAGCAGTAGTATTGGTAGTCGTGGTGGTAGTAGTAGTAGTAGTAGTATTGATACTCGTAATAGTAGTGGTAGTAGAGGTAATCATAATAGCAGTAGTCGTAGTAGTGGTAGTAGTAGTGGTAGTAGTAGTGGTAGTCGTAGTGGTAGTGGTAGTAGTAGTGGTAGTAGTAGTAGTAGTGGTAATAGTAGTGGTAGTCCTAGTAATGGTAGTAGTAGTGGTGGTAGTAGTAGTGCTAGTAGTAGTAATGGTAGTCGTTGTAATAGTTGTAGTAATGGAAGAAGTAGTTGTAGTCGTAGTAGCAGTCGTAGTAGTAGTCGTAGTAGTCGTAGTAGTAGTAGTCGTAGTAGTAGTGGTAGTAGTAGTGGTAGTAGTAGTGGCAGTCGTAGTACTGGTGGTAGTAGTAGTGGTAGTAGTAGTGGTAGTAGTAGTGGTAGTAGTAGTGGTAGTAGTAGTTATAGTAGTAGTGGTAGTAGTAGTGGTGGTAGTAGTAGTGGTAGCAGTAGTAGTAGTTGTAGTAGTGGTAGTCGTAGTAGTAGTAGTGGTAGTAGTAGTGGTAGTCGTAGTAATAGCAGTGGTAGTCGTAGTGGTAGTCGTAGTAGTATTGGTAATAGTAGTGGTAGTCGTAGTGGTAGTAGTTGTCGTAGTAGTCGTAATAGGAGTCGTAGTAGTCGTAGTAGGTGTCGTAGTAGTCGTAGTAGTCGTAGAAGTAATACTCATAATTTTTGTCATAGAAGTAGTAGTAGTCGTAGTAATCGTAGTAGTAGTCATAGTAGTACTAGTCGTAGTAGTAGTCATAGTAGTACTAGTCGTAGTAGTAGTCTTAGTAGTCGTATTAGTCGCAGTAGTAGTGGTAGCTGTCGTAGTAGTAGTGGTAGTAGTCGTTGTAGTCGTAGTAGTAGTCGTCGTAATAGAAGTAGTCGTAGTAGTAGTAGTCTTAGTTGTCGTAGTAGTCGTAGTAGTGGTACTAGTAGACGTATTAGTGGTAGTGCTAGTCGTTGTTGTCTAAGTAGTAGTAGTCGTAGTAGTCGTAGTAATAGTCGTAGTCGTCGTAGAAGTTGCAGGAATAGTAGTCGTAGTAGTCGTAGTAGTAGTGGTAGTAGTCGTAATAGTAGTCGTAGTAGTTGTAGTAGTAGTCGCAGTATTCGTAGTAGTAGTCGTCTTAGTAGTCTTAGTATGCGTGGTATTCGTAGTAGATGTCGTTGTAGTTGTAGTAGTAGTCGTAGTAGTGGTAGTAGTAGTAGTGGTAGTAGTATATGTAGTAGTAGTGGTAGTCACAGTAGTAGTCGTAGTAGTAGTAGTAGTGGTATTAGTAGTGGTAGTCGTAATGGTAGTAGGAGAAGTGGTAGTAGTAGTGGTAGTAGTAGTCGTAGTAGTAGTCGTAGAAGTAGTCGTAGTAGTAGTCGTAGTAGTAGTAGTCGTAGAAGTAGTCCTAGTAGTAGTAGTCGTAGTAGTCGTAGTAGTAGTGGTGGTAGTAGTGGTAGTCGTAGTAGTGGTAGTAGTCGTAGTGGTAGTAATAGTAGTAGTCGTAGTGGTAGTAGACCTAGTGGTAATAGCAGTAGTCGTAGTGGTAGTATTCGTAGTGGTAAAAGTAGTAGTAGTGATAGTGGTAGTCGTAGTGGTAGTGGTAGTCGTAGTGGTAGTAGTCGTAGTAGTAGTCTTAGTGGTAGTAGTCGTAGTAGTAGTCGTAGTGTTAGTGGTAGTCGTAGTAGTAGTAGTGGTAGTAGTCGTAATGGTAGTAGTAGTCGTAGTAGTAGTCGTAGTGGTACTCGTAGTAGTAGTAGTAGTGGTAGTCGTAGTAGTAGTGGTAGTAGTGGAAGTCGTAGTTGTAGTCGTAGTAGTCATAGTAGTGGTAGTAGTAGTGGTAGTAGTAGTGGTAGTCGTAGTAGTAGTGGTAGTAGTAGTGGTAATAGTAGTTGTAGTAGTAGTGTTAGTAGTAGTAGTGGTAGTAGTAGTAGTGGTAGTAGTAGTGGTAGTCGTAGTATTGGTAGTAGTAGTGGTAGTAGTAGTAGTGGTAGTAGTAGTAGTAATGGTAGTAGTAATAGTAGTAGTGGTAGTAGTAGTGTTAGTAGTGGTAGTCGTAGTAATAGCAGTAGTAGTAGTAGTAGTAGTGGAAGTCATAGTAGTAGTCGTAGTAGTCGTAGTAGTCTTACTAGTCGTAGTAGTCGTAGCAGTCGTAGTAGTATTAGTAGTAGTCGTACTAATCGTAGTAGTCGTAGTAGTCGTACTAGTCGCAGTAGTCGTAGTAGTCGTAGTAGTAGTAGTATTGGTAATCGTAGTAGTATTGGTACTCGTAGTAGAAGTGGTAGTAGTAATGGTAATAGCCGTAGTAGTGGTAGTAGTAGTGGTAGTCGTAGTGCTAGTGGTAGTAGTAGTGGTAGTAGTAGTTGTAGTTGTAGTAGTAGTCGTTGTAGTAGTTCTAGTAGTAGTCGTAGTAGTAGTAGTAGTCGTAGTAGTAGCAGTCGTAGTAGTAGTAGTAGTAAAAGTCGTAGTTAGTAGTGGTAGTGGTAGTAGTAGTAGTAGTCGTAGTAGTAGTGGTAGTCGTAGTAGTATTGGTAGTAGTTGTGGTAGTCGTAGTAGCAGTTGTATAAGTAGTAGTAGTGGTAGTGGTAGTAGTCGTAGTAGCGGTAGTAGTAGTCGTAGTAGTGGTGGTAGTAGTAGTGGTAGTTGTGGTAGTAGTAGTAGTGGAAGTAGTAGTGGTAGTAGTGGTAGAGTAGTGGTAGTAGTAGTGGTAGTAGTAGTAGTGGTGGTAGTAGTAATGGTAGTACTAGAGGTAGTTGTAGTAGTAGTCGTAGTAGTAGCAGTGGTAGTCGTAGTGCTAGTCGTAGTAGTAGTGGTAGCGGTAGTGGTAGTCGTAGTGGTAGTATTAATAGTCGTAGTAGTCGTAGTAGTCGTCGTGGTAGCAGTCGTAGTAGTAGTCGTAGTAGTAGTAGTAGTAGTAATAGACGTAGTAGTAGTTGAAGTAGTAGTGGTAGTAGTAGTTATAGTAGTAGTGGTAGTCAAAGTAGTGGTAGTAATGGTGGTAGTAGTAGTGGTAGTATTAGTAGTAGTGGTAGTAGTGGTAGACGTAGTAGTCGTAGTAGTATTAGTAGTGTTAGTCGTAGTAGTTGTGGTAGTATGCGCAATAGTAGTAGTCGTAGTAGTAGTAGCAGTCGTAGTAGTAGTAGCAGTCGTAGTTGTAGTCGTAGTAGTAGTCGTAGTAGAGGTCGTAGTAGTAGTAGTAGTAGTTGTAGTGGTAGTAGTGGTAATGGTAGTAGTAGTAATCGTATTAGAAGTAGTGATAGTCGTAGTAGTATTGGTAGTCGTAGGAGTAGTATTGGTACTCGTAGTAGAAGTGGTAATAGTCGTAGTAGTGGTTATAGTAGTCGTAGTAATAGTGGTAGTCGTAGTGGTAGTGGTGGTAGTAGTAGTGGTAGTCGTAGTGGTAGTGGTAGTAGTAGTGGTAGTAGTAGTTATAGTAGTAGTGGTAGTAGTAGTAGTCGTGGTAGTAATAGTGGTAGTCGTAGTAGTGGTAGTAGTTGTGGTTGTAGTAGTAATTGTAGTAGTAGTGGTAGTAGTAGTCGTGGTAGTAATAGTGGTAGTAGTTGTGGTAGTAGTAGTAATAGTAGTGGTAGTAGTGGTAGTCGTAGTAATAGCAGTAGTAGTGGTAGTAGTAGTTGTAGTCGTAGTAGTAATAGTCGTAGTTGTCGTAGTAGTCGTAGTAGATGTGGTAATAGTAGTGGTAGTAGTAGTGGTAGTAGACGTAGTAGCCGTAGTAGTAGTGGTGGTGGTAGTAGTAGTACTAGTAGTCGTTGTAGTCGTAGTAGTAGTCGTAGTAATAGTCGTAGTAGTCGTAGTAGTGGTAGAAGTCGTACTAGTAGTGGCAGAAGTCGTAATATTCGTAGTAGTAGTCGTAGTAGTCGTAGTAGTCGTACTAGTAGTTTTAGTAGTAGAAGTCGTAGTAGTAGTCGTAGTAGTAATCGTAGTAGTAATCGTAGTAGTAGAATTGGTAATAGTAGTAGTTGTAGTAGTCGTAGTAGTAGTAGTGGTAGTCGTAGTAGTAGTCCTAGTAGTAGCCGTAGTAGTTGTAGTAGTAGTCGTAGTAGTCGTTGTAGTAGTGGTAGTAGTAGAGGTAGTAGTCGTAGTACTGGCAGTAGTAGAAGTAGTAGGAGTCGTAGTAGCTGTAATAGCAGTGGTAGCTGTAGTAGTTATAGTAGTAGTAGTCGTAGTAGTAGTAATGGTAGTAGTTGTAGTGGTCGTAGTAGTCGGAGTAGTACGAATATTAGTCGTAGTAGTCGCAGTAATACTCGTAGTAGTCGCAGTAGTAGTACTCCTACCAGTCGTAGAAGTGGTAGTAGTAGTCGTAGTAGTTGGAGTAGTCGCAATATTCGTAGTAGTAGTCGTAGTAACCGTAGTAGTCGTGGTAGTCGTAGTAATCGTAGTAGTAGTCGTAGTAATCGTAGCAGTAGTTGTAGTGGCAGTGGTCGTAGTACTAGTCGTAGTAGACGTAGTAGTAGTCATAGTAGTAGTAGTAGTCTTAGTAGTCGTAGTAGTAGCAGTCGTAGTAGTAGTGGTAGTAGTAGTCGTAATAGTAGTAGTCGTAGTAGTGATAGTCGTAGTAGTCGTAATCGTAGTAGTGATAGTCGTAGTAGTCGTAGTCGTAATAGTGATAGTAGTAGTTGTCGTAGTAGTTTAAGTAGTAGTGGTAGTAGTAGACGTATTAGTAGTCGTTGCAGTGTAGTAGTAGTCGTAGTAGTCGTAGTAGTCGTGGTAGTAGAAGTGGTGGTAGTACTACTGGTAGTAGTAGTAGTGGTATCAGTAGTAGTGGTGGTAGTAGTAGTTTTGGTAGTAGTAGTTATAGTAGTAGTGGTAGTAGTAATGGTGGTAGTAGTGGTGGTAGTAGTAGTAGTGGTAGTAGTAGTGTTAGTAGTAGTAGTGGTAGTTGTAGTAGTAGTGGTAGTTGTAGTAGTAGTGGTATTCGTAGCAGTAGTAGTAGTAGTAGTGGTAGTAGTAGTAGTAGCCGTAGTAGTAGCACTGGTAATCGTAGTGGTAGTCGTACTAGTAGTGGTTGTGGTAGTGGTAGTAGTAGTGGTAGTCGTAATAGTAGTAGTCGTAGTAGTAGTGGTAGAAGTAGTGGTAGTCGTAGTGGTAGTAGTGGGAGTATTAGTCGTAATAGTAGTAATAGTCGTAGTAGGAGTCTTAGTAGGTGTCGTAGTAGCCGTAGTAGTAATAGTCATAGTATTAGTCATAGAAGTAGTAGTAGTCGTAGTGGTAGTAGTCGTAGTTGCAGTAGTAGTCATAGTAGTCGTAGTAGTCATAGTAGTACTAGTCGTAGTAGTAGTCTTAGTAGTCGTAGTAGTAGTGGTAGCAGTCGTAGTAGTAGTGGTAGTAGTCGTAAAGGTAGTCGTAGTAGTAGTAGTCGTAGTAGTCGTAGTCGTAGTAGTGGTACTAGTAGTAGTCGTAGTAGTCTAAGTAGTAGTAGTAGTAGTAGTGGTAGCAGTAGTCGTAGTAGTCGCAGTAGTAGTAGTGGTAGTAGTGGTAGTAGTGGTAGTATTAGTCGTAGTGGCAGTAGTCGTAATGATAGAAGTAGTAATCATAGTAGTAGTGATAGTCGTAGTAATAGTAGTATTGGTAGTCGTAGTAGTAGTATTGGTACTCGTAGTAGAAGTTGTAGTAGTAGTGGTTAAAGTCGTTGTAGTGGTAGCAGTAGTGGTAGTCGTAGTGTTAGTGGTAGTAGTAGTGGTAGTAGTAGTTGTAGTAGTAGTGGTAGTAGTGGTAGTCGTAGTGGTACTAGTAGTAGTCGTAGTAGTCTAAGTAGTAGTAGTGGTAGTAGTAGTCGTAGTAGTGGCAGTAGTAGTAGTCATAGTAGTGGTGGTAGTGATAGTATTAGTCGTAGTGGCAGTAGTCGTAATGATAGAAGTAGTAATCGTAGTAGTAGTGGTAGTCGTAGTAGTAGTATTGGTACTCGTAATAGAAGTTGTAGTAGTAGTGGTTAAAGTCGTTGTAGTGGTAGTAGTAGTGGTAGTCGTAGTGTTAGTGGTAGTAGTAGTAGTAGTGGTTGTAGTAGTAGTGGTAGTAGTAGTAGTGGTAGTAGTGGTAGTCGTAGTACTAGCAGTAGTAGTGGTAGTAGTAGTAATCGTAGTAGTAGTCGTAGTGGTAGAAATAGTCGTAGTAGTAGTCGTAGTGGTAGTCGTAGTAGAGGTCGTATTAGTAGTGCTCGCGGTAGTAGTAGTCGTAGTGGTAGTAGTAGTAATCGCAGAAGTAGTAGTGGTAGTCGTAGTAGTAGTAGTAGTATTGGTAGTCGTAGGAGTAGTATTGGTACTCGTAGTAGAAGTGGTAGTAGTGGTAATAGTCGTAGTAGTGGTGGTAGTAGTAGTGGTAGTAGTGGTGGTAGTCGTAGTAGTAGTCGTAGTAGTAGCAGTGGTAGTTGTAGTTTTTTTCGTAGTGGTAGTCGTAGTAGTAGTCGTAGTAGTAGTGGTAGCAGTAGTGGTAGTAATAATAGTCATAGTAGTCGTATTATTCGTCGTAGTAATAGTAGTTGTAGTAGGCGTAGTAGTAGTCGTAGTCGTAGTAGTGGTAGTAGTAGTAATAGTAGTAGTAGTGGTAGTAGTGGTAGTCGTAGTAGTAGTGGTAGTAGTAGTAGTAGTCGTAGTAGTTGTAGTAGTGGTAGTAGTAGTCGCAATATTCGTAGTAGTAGTCGTAGTAATCGTAGTAGTAGTGGCAGTAGTAGAAGTCGTAGTAGACGTAGTAGTACTAGTCGTAGTAGTCGTGGTAGACGTAGTAGTATTCATAGTAGTAGTAGTAGTCGTAGTAGTCGTAGTACTAGTGGTAATAGTCCTAGTAGTCGTAGTAGTAGTCGTAGTATTTGTAGTAGTAATAGTCGTAGTAGTAGTCGTAGTAATCGTAGTATTAGGAGCAGTAGTCGTAGTAGTTGTAGTAGTAGTCGTAGTAGTACTGATAGTATTCGTAGTAGTAGTGGTAGTAGTATTAGTCGTAGTAGTGGTAGTATTAATAGTCGTAGTAGTAGTAATCGTAGTAGTAGTCGTAGTAGTAGTCGTAGTAGTGGTAGTAGTTATAGTGGTGGTAGTTGTGGTAGTCGTAGTAGTTGTGGTTGTCGTAGTGGCAATCTTAGTGGTAGTAGTCGTAGTGGTAGTAGTTCTAGTGGTAAAAGTAGTAGTCGTAGTAGTGGTAGTGGTAGTCGTAGTAGTAGTGGTAGTCGAAGTGGTAGCAGTGGTAGTTGTAGTAGTATTAGTAGTGGTAGTAGTCGTAGTAGTAGCCGGAGTGGTAGTGGTAGTCGAAGTAGTCGTAGTGGTAGTTGTCGCAATTGTAGTAATAGTCGTAGCAGTCGTAGTGGTAGTCGTAGTAGCAGCAGTATTGGTAGTCGAAGTAGTATTAGTGGTACTCGTAGTAGTAATGGTAATAGAGGTAGTCGTAGTAGTATTAGTCGTAGTATTGGTAGTAGTGGTAGTAGTAGTGGTAGTCGTAGTGGTAGTAGTAGTGGTAGTAATAGTTGTAGTAGTAATAGTGGTGGTAGTAGTAGTGGTAGTAATAGTGGTAGTCGTAGTGGTGGTAGTAGTAGTGGTAGTAGTAGTATTAGTGGTAGTAGTGGTAGTAGTGGTAGTCGTAGTACTAGCTGTAGTAGTGGTAGTAGTAGTTGTAGTCGTAGTAGTAGTAGTCGTAGTAGTAGTCGTAGTAGTAGTAGTAGTCGTAGTAGTAACAGTCGTAGTAATAGTAGTCGTAGTATTAGTCGTAGCAGTAGTGGTAGTGGCAGTAGTCGTAGTAGTAGTAATGGTAGTACTGGTGGTAGTAGTAGTATAAGTAGTCGTAGTAGTCGTAGTAGTAGTGATAGCAGTAGTGGTAGTCGTAATAGTAGTTGTAAAAGAGGTAGTTGTGGTGGTAGTACTAGTGGTAGTAGTAGTGGTAGTAGTCGTAGTAGTCTTAGTAGTAATTGTAGTCGTAGTAGTAGTGGTAGTAGTAGTGGTAGTCGTAGTAGCGGTGGGAGTAGTAGTGGTAGTAGCAGTAGTGGTAGTAGTAGTACTAGTAGTGGTGGTAGGAGTAGTAGAGGTGGTAGTAGTAGTAGTAGTAGTAGTGGTAGTAGTATTAGTCATAATAGTAGCAGTGGTAGTCGTAATTGTAGTCGTAGTATTAGTGGTAGTAGTGGTGGTAGTCGTAGTATAAGTGATAGCAGTCGTAGTAGTAGTAGTGGTAGTAGTCGTAGTAGTAGTAGTCGTTTTAGTCGTAGTAGTAGTCGTAGTAGTAGTTGTCGTAATAGTAGTAGTCGTAGTAGTAGTAGTCGTAGAATTCGTAGTAGTGTTATTAGTAGTTGTCGTAGTAGTCTAAGTAGTAGTGGTAGTAGTAGTTGTAATAGTCGCAGTAATAGTCGTAATAGTCGCAATAGTAGTAGTCGTAGCAGTCGTAATAGTAGTGGTAATAGTAGTCGTAGTAGTAGTCGTAGTAGTA
The DNA here is from genome assembly GCA_030762935.1 of Hymenopus coronatus. Lineage (NCBI taxonomy): Eukaryota > Metazoa > Arthropoda > Insecta > Mantodea > Hymenopodidae > Hymenopus > Hymenopus coronatus. The sequence goes on along the minus strand of CM060900.1, from coordinate 304,824,039 downwards.
GTCGTAGAAGTCGTAGTAGTGGTAGTAGTCTAAGTAGTAGTGGTAGCAGTAGTCGTAGTAGTCGCAGTAATAGTTGTAGTAGTCGCAGTGGTAGTAGTCGTAGTAGTATTAGTCGTAGTAGTGGTAGTCTTAGTAGTTGTAGTAGTTGCAATATTCATAGTAGTAGTCCTAGTAGTCGTGGTAGACGTAGTAGTCGTAGTAGTAGTCGTTGTAGTCGTAGTAGTAGTCGTAGTGGTCGTGGTAGACGTAGTAGCAGTCATAGTAGTAGCAGTCGTAGTAGTAGTGGTACTAGTAGTCGTAGTAGTCGTAGAAGTTGTAATAGTAGTCGAAATATTCGTAGTAGTAGTAGTCGTAGTAGTTGTGGTAGTCTAAGTAGTCGTAGTAGTAGTAGTATTCGTTGTATTCGTAGTAGTCGTAGTCGTAGTAGTCGTGGTATGTGGTAGTAGTCGTAGATTTAGTGGTAGTAGTAGTCCTAGTAGTAGTCGTAGTAGTTGTAGTAGTAGCCGTAGAATTAGAAGTCGTAGTAGTCGTAGTAGTAGTCGTAGTAGTAGTCGTAGTCATAGTCGTAGTAGTCGTAGTAGTTTTAGAAGTCGTACTAGTAGTGGTAGAAGTCGTAGTTGTCGTAGTAGTTGTATTAGTAGTTTAGTAGTAGTCTTATTAGTAGGAGTCGTAGTAGTAGAAGTGGTAATAGTAGTAGTTGTAGTAGTAGTGGTAGTAGTCGTAGTAGTCGTAGTATTCGTAGTAGCCGTAGTAGTCGTAGTAGTAGTAGTAGTCGTATAAGTAGTAGCCTAGTAGTCGTAGTAGCCGTAGTAGCCGTAGTAGTAGTAGTCGTAGTAGTCGCAGTAGTAGTGGTAGTATTCGTAGTGGTCGTAGTAGACGTAGTAGTAGGATTAGTAGTCGTAGTAGTCGTAGTAGTAGTATTGGTCGTAGTAGTTGTAGTGGTCGTAGTAGTCGTTGTAGTAGGAGTAATAGTCGTAGTAGTCGTAGTAGTACTGGTAGTAGTCGTAGTAGTAGTGGTAGTAGTAGTCGTAGTAGTGGTAGTAGTAGTAGTAGTAGTCGTAGTTGTTATAGTGGTGGTAGTAGTGGTAGTCGTAATAGTAGTAGTGGTTGTCGTAGTAGTAGTCGTAGTGTTAGTAGTCGTAGTGGTAGTAGTTGTCGTAGTGGTAGTAGATGCAATGGTAAAAGTAGTAGTCGTAGTAGTGGTAGTGGTAGAGGTAGTAGTAGTGGTAGTCGAAGTGGTAGTAGCCATAGTGGTGGTAGTAGTAGTAGCCGTAGTGGTAGTAGTCGTAGTAGTAGCCGTAGTGGTAGTCGTAGTATTAGTCGTAGTGGTATTTGTCGTAATGGTAGGAGTAGTCGTAGAAGTTGTCGTAGTGGTTGTCGTAGTAGCAGTAGTATTGGTAGTCGTGGTGGTAGTAGTAGTAGTAGTAGTAGTATTGATACTCGTAATAGTAGTGGTAGTAGAGGTAGTCATAATAGCAGTAGTCGTAGTAGTGGTAGTAGTAGTGGTAGTAGTAGTGGTAGTCGTAGTGGTAGTGGTAGTAGTAGTGGTAGTAGTAGTAGTAGTGGTAATAGTAGTGGTAGTCCTAGTAATGGTAGTAGTAGTGGTGGTAGTAGTAGTGCTAGTAGTAGTAATGGTAGTCGTTGTAATAGTTGTAGTAATGGAAGAAGTAGTTGTAGTCGTAGTAGCAGTCGTAGTAGTAGTCGTAGTAGTCGTAGTAGTAGTAGTAGTCGTAGTAGTAGTGGTAGTAGTAGTGGTAGTAGTAGTGGCAGTCGTAGTACTGGTGGTAGTAGTAGTGGTAGTAGTAGTGGTAGTAGTAGTGGTAGTAGTAGTTATAGTAGTAGTAGTAGTGGTGGTAGTAGTAGTGGTAGTAGTAGTAGTGGTAGCAGTAGTAGTAGTTGTAGTAGTGGTAGTCGTAGTAATAGCAGTGGTAGTCGTAGTGGTAGTCGTAGTAGTATTGGTAATAGTAGTGGTAGTCGTAGTGGTAGTAGTTGTCGTAGTAGTCGTAATAGGAGTCGTAGTAGTCGTAGTAGGTGTCGTAGTAGTCCGTGTAGTCGTAGAAGTAATACTCATAATTTTTGTCATAGAAGTAGTAGTAGTCGTAGTAATCGTAGTAGTAGTCATAGTAGTACTAGTCGTAGTAGTAGTCATAGTAGTACTAGTCGTAGTAGTAGTCTTAGTAGTCGTATTAGTCGCAGTAGTAGTGGTAGCTGTCGTAGTAGTAGTGGTAGTAGTCGTTGTAGTCGTAGTAGTAGTCGTCGTAATAGAAGTAGTCGTAGTAGTAGTAGTCTTAGTTGTCGTAGTAGTCGTAGTAGTGGTACTAGTAGACGTATTAGTGGTAGTGCTAGTCGTTGTTGTCTAAGTAGTAGTAGTCGTAGTAGTCGTAGTAATAGTCGTAGTCGTCGTAGAAGTTGCAGGAATAGTAGTCGTAGTAGTCGTAGTAGTAGTGGTAGTAGTCGTAATAGTAGTCGTAGTAGTTGTAGTAGTAGTCGCAGTATTCGTAGTAGTAGTCGTCTTAGTAGTCTTAGTATGCGTGGTATTCGTAGTAGAAGTCGTTGTAGTTGTAGTAGTAGTCGTAGTAGTGGTAGTAGTAGTAGTGGTAGTAGTATATGTAGTAGTAGTGGTAGTCACAGTAGTAGTCGTAGTAGTAGTAGTAGTAGTGGTATTAGTAGTGGTAGTCGTAATGGTAGTAGGAGAAGTGGTAGTAGTAGTGGTAGTAGTAGTCGTAGTAGTAGTCGTAGAAGTAGTCGTAGTAGTAGTCGTAGTAGTAGTAGTCGTAGAAGTAGTCCTAGTAGTAGTAGTCGTAGTAGTCGTAGTAGTAGTGGTGGTAGTAGTGGTAGTCGTAGTAGTGGTAGTAGTCGTAGTGGTAGTAATAGTAGTAGTCGTAGTGGTAGTAGTCCTAGTGGTAATAGCAGTAGTCGTAGTGGTAGTATTCGTAGTGGTAAAAGTAGTAGTAGTGATAGTGGTAGTCGTAGTGGTAGTAGTCGTAGTAGTAGTCTTAGTGGTAGTAGTCGTAGTAGTAGTCGTAGTGTTAGTGGTAGTCGTAGTAGTAGTAGTGGTAGTAGTCGTAATGGTAGTAGTAGTCGTAGTAGTAGTCGTAGTGGTACTCGTAGTAGTAGTAGTGGTAGTCGTAGTAGTAGTGGTAGTAGTGGAAGTCGTAGTTGTAGTCGTAGTAGTCATAGTAGTGGTAGTAGTAGTGGTAGTAGTAGTGGTAGTCGTAGTAGTAGTGGTAGTAGTAGTGGTAATAGTAGTTGTAGTAGTAGTGTTAGTAGTAGTAGTGGTAGTAGTAGTAGTGGTAGTAGTAGTGGTAGTCGTAGTATTGGTAGTAGTAGTGGTAGTAGTAGTAGTGGTAGTAGTAGTAGTAGTAGTAATGGTAGTAGTAATAGTAGTAGTGGTAGTAGTAGTGTTAGTAGTGGTAGTCGTAGTAATAGCAGTAGTAGTAGTGGTAGTAGTAGTGGAAGTCATAGTAGTAGTCGTAGTAGTCGTAGTAGTCTTACTAGTCGTAGTAGTCGTAGCAGTCGTAGTAGTATTAGTAGTAGTCGTACTAATCGTAGTAGTCGTAGTAGTCGTACTAGTCGCAGTAGTCGTAGTAGTCGTAGTAGTTTTAGTCGTAGTAGTAGTAGTTTTTTTATCATCATTTTAAGGAGGGGAAAATCCTTCTGGACGCCAGGGAGGGTGGCCCTGGTGTGTCGGACTTTTACCGGCTAAAAACCATCTCCGTCTCCTGCAGCGCTGCGGAACCGCCTCTCAGCATTTCTTCACAGTGCAGCATTCAAGTTTATCCTTCATCTTTTTCCTTAGCTTGTAGGATGTTCCTAATCATTCCTGTAATGAGGTACCATATTTCTTTCTTGTGTATCATATTTTGTATTATATTGTCTGGTAATAATTCCATTTCAATAACTTTTAAGGTTTTTGATCTTATGGCGTTCCATCTTTTACATAATAAAATAGTGTGTTCTGGTGTGTCTATTTCTTTACAATATCTGCATTGTTCAGTCTCAATTATCTTCATTTTGTATAAGTAGGTCCCAAATCGGCCATGTCCTGTTAAGAATTGCGTAAAAAAGTAGTCAACTTCTCCGTGTTGTCTGTTTAGTCATGGTTCAATTTTTGGAATAAGACGTTTAGTCCATTGGGCCGTTTCAACCTCGTCATCCCATTCTTCCTGCCACTGTTTCATCGTAATTTTCCTTTTCTCTTCTTTTTGTGCTCTATTTTGTTCTTTTTTTTTTTTAAATGTGTGCTCGGTTGGTAATAAATGGAGCGGTATTGTTCCTGCAATCACTTGTATAGCCTTTGTGGATGTTGTGCGATATGCACTTGCTATTCTTATAACGATCTTTCTTTGGACGCGTTCTATAAGTTTCCTATGTGTAATTTTCTTCATACAATTCTTCCAAGCCGCAGCACAATAAAGTATAATGGAGTTAATAACACTTCCTAGCAATTTCCTCTTTTGTTGGTTAGGACCTCCTACATTTGGCATCAGTCTGGCCAAAGCTGCGACCACTTTTTCCGCCTTTGCAGATACATACTTCAGATGTTCAACCATACTCATATTATATCCAATTAAGATACCTAAATATTTTAGGTATTTTTGCGATTTAAGTTCTAGGTATCCATCCTGTATAGTCACTTCTTTGAGAGTTCTCCTCCCTCCCAGGATTACCATTTCGGTTTTGGTCGGAGCAAGACTCAGTCCTCTACTTGTCATCCAGACTTCAACCCTATTGATGGACCACTGTATTGTTTCCTCTATATCTTGTTTTGAAGTGCCGCACACAATCAGAGCGAGGTCGTCTGCGTATCCCACCAGTGTTACACCTGCTGCAGGTTCCTGTCGAAGCACTTCATCATAGTATATATTCCATAAAGTGGGGCCTAGAATTGATCCTTGCGGTACTCCACTGGTTACATCCATCTCAGAGTTTTCTCCAATAAAGATCTTTCTATCTTGTAGATAACTACTTATTAATTTAATCATATATGGAGATATTTTCTTTTGTATTAATTCATTTATAATTCCTAGCCACGGTACAGAGTTAAAAGCATTTTTAACGTCTAATGTAACCATTACTACATACCTATTATTTTCATTAACTTCTTTCTGTGCTGTTTCCAAGACCAACTTTATTGCATCGGCAGTTGATCGGCCTTTTCTAAAACCAAATTGGGTTTGCGTGAGACTACCTTTTAAATCCATCTCTCTTAATAATCTCTGATTAATTATTTGTTCAAACAGTTTCCCTATTGAATCCAAAAGGCATAAAGGTCTATAGGTTTTTTTGCAGTTTCTCTTTTTTGGTTTTTCTATCAGTATAAGTTTTGCAATTTTCCACTCCTTGGGAAATTTTCCTTTGCATATTAAACCATTTAGTGTTTCCATCAGAAGATCCGGCTTTTTCTCAGCAATTAGCTTTATAACTTCCGGGGGATGCCATCAGGTCCAGGGCTTTACCAGTTTTTATGCGTTTTCCTGCATCCATGATCTCGTTTATTTGGCACTTCGGTACTTCTTCTATTTCTATTTGCATTTTTGGCCACGTATTTCTTTTATGTACGGGAAATAACTCTTTAGCAATTTCTTTTTGTTCCTCATCCGTAATAACTAAAGGTGTGCGGAGTCCTAATTTTTTTGCCACAATTTTATATCCAGTACCCCATGGATGCACGCACATCCACTTCCTCACATAGCTGTTCCCATGCATCCTTCTTCGCTGTATTTATTGCGTTTTTTAAGTCATTCCGACATCTTCGATATTCCTTTTGTATGGTGAGCTTTTCATTTTCCTCCGCATTTCTTCTTTTGTTTGCCCTTGTCATTTTTCTTCGTGCCTCCATACTCCTTTTCCTTAGTTGGGAAATATCATTATTCCACCAATACGCCGCTTTAATCTTACCATGGCTGCCTTTCTTCTTAAAAGTAGAGTTACATGCTTTTTCTAATAGTTCTCCAAGCTTCTTTGGTAGATGTAAGTACTCTGGATGACTCGCTGCTTCTTCTACCTTTTGTATTAAAATATCTTTCTTATCATTTTTGTAAATCCAACCTTTCTGTGGCCTTTTAATTGGTAATGCCAATTTAATGTTTATAGTCTCTATAAATATATTCTTGTGGTAACTTAAATTTTCTTCATTATCCACATACCATTTACTAATAAATTTACTCATTTCTCCAGAACACATTGTGATATCTATGAAAGATATACCATCGTTTCTTTCAAAAGTTGTTATTTTCCCATCATTTAGGATATTATAATCATTTTCGCTTGCCCATTTTGCCAGAGCACTACCTTTCTTCTCTTCTATAGGCGAGCCCCAGGAATATGCCTTGGCATTGAAATCCCCTCCAATAAGGACTTTCTTTTTATGTTTTTGTTGTTTAAGGACGCAATTGATTTCAAATAGGTATTTATGGATATCCTCCAAATCTGTTTTAGGAGACACATAACAGGAAAATACCAATATTTCATCGGTGTCAGCCCAGACAAAACCACTGCCACTTCCGATGTTTCTCACTTTATCATTACTTCGTGGAATATAAATGGCTGCGTCTATTCTTTCATCTGTGACCCATTTTGGGCTATGTTTGGTCATGTTTTTATTTGGTTCTGCGATAATACACAGATGTATTTGACGTTCTGCACATTTATGTATAAGTAAATCCATGGCCCGTTTACTCCTATCAAGATTTACCCGAAGTAATCTCATTATTTATAGAAGTTTTGTCTTTGTGTCCTTGCCTGGGTTTCCACTAATTTCCTATACTCAGGACATCTCATCGTCTCTTCTTTGTGTTCATTTGAGTTACACAGGTAACATCTTGTCATGTTTTTACACTCTTTTATTCGATGACCTGTTTCCTCACATTTATGACACATTTTCACAAAAGGAGCAGCTGTACATTCGCTTGCAACATGCCCTACTCTGTAACACTTATAACATCTACTTAGAGTATTTGTTGGCTTGACTCTCCATCTGTCCCATCCTTTCCCTATTGTTTTCTTTGTTAGCAGTCGATTTGTAATCTCTATATTAGAGGTTACAAATGCATATTTTACACCTTGTGCATTTGCTTTATCTGACATTTTTATTAGAATATTTTGTTCCATTTTCCCTAATTCCCGTTCTATGGTTTCTTTTACTTCATGTTCTTCTACAACTTCATCCATATCTAGTAGCATAACAGTTTGTTTTTTGCTTTCCATATTTACTTCTGCAATTTTGTCCAATTTTGAAGAAAGGAGTTGTTTAAAAATCTTTCTATCATTTCTATTTTTCCCTTTTATTTTCAGCTGCACATTTCCTTCGTTTGTCTTTCTTTTGTGATCAATTATTATTCCACTTGTGTCTACTTCTTTTATATTTTTCAGAATGTCTGCGTATGATTTTTCTCCAAGTGGCTTGAGTACGATTGTATCTTCATTTAGTCCTCTCTTCCTGCTATTGTCCTCCATCCCTTTTGTTTCATTGTATCTTTGAAACAAACATCTTAACATTTTTTCTTTTGCATAAATACTCCAAAACTTTCCTTGTTACTTGCTCATCCACTTGATCCGTGGTTACACCGGCTATGCGGGTTCTCCCATTTTTCCTCTCTGTGTCTAATATTTTTTCTAAATTTTTTCTTAGATTAGATATATCTTCTGTCGATTTTCCTCCGTCCTCAGTCATAATGAGGTACAGATATTTCTTTGTATTTTTTGATTCCTTTTCATCACCAAGGATTTCATTTGATAAAATATTGCATATCATTTTTCCTGGTTTTAGTTTATCTTCTTCCAAAATCTGTTTTATTTGCGGATTTATATTAATAATGTTCCTTATAATCTCTTCCTCTTTATCAACTTTTTTATTTGCAATTATCACCAGGTCTTCATCCTCAACTGCTAAAGGTTTCCCTTTTGCAGGTTGACAGTTTTCGAAGGCCTCTTCCGGCCATTTCATACTTGTAATTTCATGTAGTTGTTGGTCATTTAGATCTTTTTCTAGCTCACATTTTATCGTAAATTTCAGCTTCTCTATTTCTTCTTGTTTTTTTGTAATTGTTTGCGTACAGGCTTCAGTGGTTTCCTTCTGCTTTTGACTAATTTGAGTTCCTAGTTTTTCCATTACCTCGTTTATAAAACTTGAGGCACTAGGTAATCTTTTGAAGAAGTCTTCTAAATGGCAGACTGCATTTTTTATTTCCTTCTTTGTATTTGGGATATCCTTTATCATTCTCTGGAAAGTGTCGATTTCCTTTTCAATTTTCTCCATTAACTTCTGATACATAGAGTACTCTTTCCGGACTTTATCAAGGAAGATTCTATCTTGTTCTCCAGTTCTAATTTTTTCAGGAGTTTCCATTCTTTTTCTTTTTACTTCTCTGATAGTTGTTTCGTAGTAGTAGTAGTCGTAGTAGTAGTGGTAGTAGTAGTGGTAGTAGTAGTAGTGGTAGTAGTAGTAGTGGTAGTAGTAGTGGTAGTAGTAGTAGTAGTAGTGGTAGTAGTAGTGGTAGTAGTAGTAGTAGTAGTGGTAGTAGTAGTGGTAGTAGTAGTAGTAGTAGTAGTAGTAGTAGTAGTAGTAGTAGTGGTAGTAGTAGTAGTAGTAGTAGTGGTAGTAGTAGTAGTAGTAGTGGTAGTAGTAGTAGTAGTGGTAGTAGTAGTAGTAGTAGTGGTAGTAGTAGTGGTAGTAGTAGTGGTAGTAGTAGTGTAGTAGTGGTAGTGGTAGTAGTAGTAGTAGTAGTAGTAGTGGTAGTAGTAGTAGTAGTGGTAGTAGTAGTAGTAGTGGTAGTAGTAGTGGTAGTAGTAGTGGTAGTAGTAGTAGTAGTGGTAGTAGTAGTGGTAGTAGTAGTGGTAGTAGTAGTAGTAGTAGTGGTAGTAGTAGTAGTAGTGTAGTAGTGGTAGTAGTAGTAGTAGTAGTGGTAGTAGTAGTAGTAGTAGTAGTAGTAGTGGTAGTAGTAGTAGTAGTGGTAGTAGTAGTAGTAGTAGTGGTAGTAGTAGTGGTAGTCGTAGTAGTAGTTGTAGTGGTAGTAGTAGTGATAGTAGTAGTGGTAGTAGTGGTAGTAGTGGTAGTAGTAGTCGTAGTAGTAGTGGTAGTAGTAACCACCAGTGTTATAATGTACAAACTTCTAATGGTACTTATGGGAAAAAAGGATCTGAGTGGCCCTAGTGTGCTATTTTTCATTACATACTTCCTGCACAAAGGGTTTGATTAAAACCCAAGTGTAAACACCTGCTCAGAGGTTTGCGGCCAAAAACACTTAGATGTAGTTCGATTTAAAAGAATTCCACACCTAGCCTGAAAATAAATGCTAAGGCTTTCCTGCCAGTAGTTTGTTTATCCCAGAAATGTGTCCCAAGACCCCTTGGTCGAGTATGTTCGCCATCTCATTACTCTTACTGCCAATATGTGCAGGGACCACAACTAAATTGATCTAGCGGCTGCAATGTAGTCTATCCTACATCCCTAAGTATTTCAGCACCAATTTGGATGAGGCGTTAATTGACTTAAGAGCCTTCAAATCTGCGCGGTTATCATAGCAAAAGCCCATTTCCGCTTCTCAACGCAGAAATTTAAAGTATGCATTACATTTCACAGACCAAAATTATATAATTGTATGCCGGCCCGTAAAATTGTAACGTAACCTCCAAGTAAAATGACAAGCTTGCTTCTAGAGGTGCAGATTACAGCCTTTGTCCATAAGCATAGTCATCTGCGAACTTATTTTTTTCTTCTTTTTTTTTTCTTTGCATTGGTGTTAACACTATTTTACTGCGATGGCACAGTAGGTGACGAAGCATGTTTGTTCTCCAGCCTTTCGGGAAATACTAAACTTCGTTTTCTGATCCCTTGACGTCCTTTAAATTGAAGCTGTTGCAAAATATGAGTAATACAATTATGCTATTCCCATTACAAAATCCCATACACGTCTAGCTAGCGTAGGCAGGGCTAATAAGGTATTTTAACTTTGTATATCTCAAACCACAGTAATATTTTATTTACCGTAATCCCATAAAAGTAATTGGTTGAGTTGTGCACCCAATACCAAATATTAGTATGATAATTTTTGTTGTTGTGTTCTTTGGTATCATTTGCAGAAGCTAGTTAAGAGAAGGGAAATGGAATAAAATGAAAACAATTTACATATACCAGAATTTTGCTGCATGCTGGATTCAGAAACAGTGAAAACAGAAGGGGAGCGTGTATGTGTGTGTGAGACAGAGAGGGAGAGAGAGAGAGAGAGAGAAAGAGAGTGATGTATGGTGCTTCAGGGCGCACAACTTCAACGTTATTAGCACCCTCTTAAACCAATCTTGGCTAAAACTAAGAGATCGAATCAATAAAAAATTGAATGACAAATAAAATATAAATTAAAATTAGAAATAAACATAAGTTAAAATACACTTTAAATAGAACAACTCATAGAAGAAAGCATAGGGGGGATTCTAAAAAATTATTCAAATATATAATTAAAACCAAGTTCTCGATTTTAAAGGCAAAAGTGTTATAAAGCTTGCACACCTCAGCTACCACCTCAATTTTGTAATAGAATAAAAATTGAAATAAAGCTAGATGCTGAATGTAAGAATCAGATTAGATAAAAAATTGAAAACCCTATCCACCATTTCTGTATCAACCACTAGGATATCTTTAATACTGGCCGGGACAAAGTGGCTACTAAATTTGCTAGACGAGCACGCTCTAACAGTATATGGTGGACCGTCAATTCTTGTCTACAGAGCACATTTCCCTTAAACAGGTAGCTGCGAGTAAAAATGCAGTAACCAATGTGCAAGCGAGCCAATATTACCTCCTCCCGACGAGATATACGATAGGAGGTTACCCAGTTGATAGAGAAGACATTCAGCACTTTAAACACTTTTCCCGCGGAAAGCTGACAACTCCTTATGCCAACAAGGAACGTACCCCTGTCTACACAACAAAGTTAAAGTCTTCAGATGTTACACAAATAGTTGCAGAACTGGGTTCTGTGATTGCCGTCTTTGTAGCCAAATCCATATGTTCATTCCGCCACAAGCCAACGTGGCCACGAATCCATAATTCAAATTTATGCTAGAAGAGTGCAAAATGTTGAACGCATCCTTGATGCGCTGTACAATACAATAGGATGTTAGTGGATTAGGTCAGGAATGCTCTAAAGTTCACTTAGGGCATTATTCAGAATAACGGAGTCACCCAAATTTCGATGTGAATATCTCCCAGGGGCCCACTACGGTAGGTACGGGTTTGGCGTACCCGGGAATTCCCGAGCCACACACCGCCACTTCACTCTGTCCATCACTATCCACTGCTGCCACATATTTTGCTCTGCCTTTGCTTCTTTCGTTTGTTTATTTTATCACCCTCTTCCTCTTCTAGGCTTATTGTGATTAATAGTTTGTAAAACCTTAGGATTATTAACTTCTGTCTCACCAGCACAGATCCTTTACTATTCCCGTGCTTCCTGTCCCACGGTTCCAGCGCAGTTCCCAATTTGTGTGCTCTGCGGAAGTCCCAAACCTGAAGGTTGGGTGCACCCTTCCCACTGCCCCACTGTGTGTAGCCTTAGATGAGGACTCGGTCCATACCGTCAAGTACATTCACGTAGCTTCTTCGAGACCCCGGGCTGTGCTATTGTCCCGAAGACTGCGTTCCGTCGCTGGGATTGTTTCACGGGCCGGACGTGTTAACGCTGACGGTGCCCCGGCGTAATCAACGACAAGTCCCCTGAATCCGTGCATGTGTCCTGCCGCTTCATGGCCTAAGGTGGGGAGTTATAGGCGGTTATTCCTGTGGTAGGGGCTTAAAATCGGGGCGTGTATGGTGAACGTTATACACATATGGAACAGCAGTTGTGTTTCGAGGGTAACCCTTGTGACGTAGGCTTTGGGTATCGGTCACGGGTTGGTTATTAAGGTTAGCAAAAGGCAGTCATGGAATACATTCGTAGGTTCTTTTAATCGACATACACCTTCCTCTGTCATATGAAATAGGTTAAATTGTGACTGGAAAATCGACCCATATGCCCATCTCGGGTCTCACAACACCTGCCGAAGCTGTTATTGATACGCTTGACGTGGCGAAAACTTTGGGCAGTACTGTCGCTCAGGTGTCTAGTTCAGACAATTATTCCCCTGAGCTTCTTACAGTTAAGACTTAGGTGGAACCTCAAGATATTTTGTTTCGTTCTGCTAACCTGGAAGCTTATTATCGGCTTTTCACCATGGCATAGCTAGACAATCAACTTTCATCTTTGCGACACTCTGCACCAGGATCGGATGGTATCTATGTCCAAGTGTTGCAACATCTCTCTTCTGATGGTAAGACTTTCCTACGTGAGGTCTATAATCTTAACTGGGTTGACGCCACTATTACAGACAAGTTGACGGCGGCCACCATCATACCCATTCCTAAACCTGGAAAGGATCGCCATCTTCCTTCCAGTTACCGTCATATTTCCCTCACTAGTTGCGTATGCAAAGCGATAGACGCATGACCAATGGACGGTTAGTTGGCGGCTGGAATCCCACAATCTTCTAACTGACATCCAGTGAGGTTTACGACGTCGTGGTTCAGCAACTGACCGCTCTGTCAACTCAGATCATGGGTGGGTTTCTTAAGAAGAGCCTAAGAGTTGGGATATTTTTGGACCTCGGAGAGGCCTATGATACGTTTTGGCGAACGGGGATATTGCATTCTCTCCATAACTGGAACTTACCTGGACGCCTAACGTTGTTCATTCAGGAGTTTATGCGAGACAACATTTTCCGAGTGACTGTCGGCTCAGGTGCTTCTATCTATTTTACCCAAGAGAACGTAGTGCCGCAGGGCTCGGTACTCAGATATTTGCAATAGTGATTAGTTCCATATCTCAATGTTTTCCCCAAGGCATCTCATCCTGTTTATTTCTGAAGGACTTTGCCATCTTCTGTACTTCTCAGCGTACACCATTTACGGAACGCCGCCTACAGCGGTGTTTGGACAACCTCAATGATTGGAGTTCGAAACACGGCTGTCGTTTCTCCGCTGGCGTCCTAGGTAGCAATACCCGCCGTCTCTTCGACTTGGGCCAGATTTACTTCCTTTGACAGATGAGGCCAAATTCCTTGGATTGGTCTTCGATCGGAAACTTTGTTGGTCTCCACATATAACACAGGTGAAAGGGCGATGTGATCGTTCTCTAAATATTTTACGGATACAAATTGCAAATCGGACAGTGTTGCTTCGTCTATATCGTGCACTGATTCGATCGGAGTTGGACTATGGCTACATTGTTTATTCTTCTGCGCGACCATCTGTACTACGAAGATTAGCCACAGTCCATTCTCAGGACATCCGTGTGGCCCTTGGAGCTTGTCAAACGACCCCAGTTGTGAATCTCTACGCCGAATTTGGAGAACCCGGTCTGCGATGTCGGCGTGTTGTCCTGCTCGCTAATTATTGCTGTGAGCTTATGTGTGATGTCTGGGCATTCAAATTTTGACGCATTTTTCTCCCCCGAGCTCGAAGAACAATATTGCCATCACTCTCTGAGTCCCAGGCCAGCAGGTTTTCGTTTCTGAGAGCTTCTTCGGCAGCACTATATTGACATGAGTAGACTGTTTTCCAAGGAGGAGAGTATGTACCCTCCCTGGTTACGTGCTACCTCCCATGTCGTCCTCGGGATGGTGATTTTCGGGAAATTTGCTACGCCTGTTTCTAGTATTCGTAGTTGCTCTTTAGAATACACTGGCCGTATTTGTATATACACCGATGGCAGTAAGTGCCCCGACGGTGTTAAATGCGCCTTTGTATCTGGGACCGAAACTTCCACTTAAGGTTTGCTTAGTTGCACATCCATATATTCTGCCTAGCTATATGCTATTTACCGAGTCATTCTGTATATTTACCGTCGAAAATTAGGCGAATGCCTAAGTGATTCTTAGTGATTCCCTTAGTGCCCTTCAGGGTATTCGTGCGCTGTACAACACCATCCATTAGTGAAGCGAATTTAGGAGGTTCTCCACATTTTACACTCTTCTGGGTTAATGTGCAGTGTGCATGGGTTTGTTGACATGTTTGCTTGCCAGGGAATGAATTGGCGAGTTTGGCAGCGAAATCGGCAATCACAGAGCACATTTCTACTGTTACCAGTTTAACAGTAGAAGATTTCAGGGTGGTAGTATGGAGAGCAGTATTTTCGGATTGGCATGCTGAATGGTCGGCTCTTCGCGGTAATAACAAGCTTAGGGAACTGAAGGACCACCTTATCAACCAGGTAACTTCCCCTCGTTTATCCCGCCGGGAGGAGATAGTATTAGCTCGATTACGACTTGGACACTGCATTTTTACGAACACCCACCTTCTTAAGCACGAACCTGCTCCTGTCTGTGCGCTCTGTGAGGAGGCACAGTCAGTGTGCTAGAGTGTGGTCACCTGGCACACATTCGATCTATGGGGATGCCAGCTTCTCTTGCCGAGATCCTGGCAGATGATCCAAGAGTGTGGACAGGGTTTTTAAATTTTTAGCACAAACATCTGTTACCTTGAGGTTTTAGTGTGGTAGCTGTAAGCCGTTTAAGATGAAGCGGATTTTTAATTTTAAAATAGTTGGTTTTTGATCGCTCGGTTTTAATGTTTCAGTTTTAGCCAGAGTTTTATCGCTACATCTAAATACAGGGCTAGACAGTTCTTTTACATTGATTCCATACTCCTTTAAGCTCTACTTTTACCTGTTTTATTTTGAAACCTCGTTTTTAATTACTGGTTATTGCCAACTTTTTATCATAAGCGCTCTGATGGCCTCGACAATTAAGCCTCCTTAAACATCATTATCACCATCATCATCATCATCATCATCATCCGAAATCAGTCCATTCTACATAAAAAGAGAAGTTTTCAAGATATGCGACATGGTTCAAGCTGCGACGAGGCTGAGAGATTGTACGCTACTAGTGATGGTCCCAATAAAGCATATTCGGACAAGCTACTTCATGCGACTTTGTTAGGTTCGTACAGCGTTAAGATTTACCCCCACAAGTCGAGGAAAACCTATAAAACAGTTGTGAGCACCTCTTGCTTAGACGACCTATCTAATAGAGGTATTATCACTCATCTTTCAGAACAGCGAGTTTGATGATGATGATGATAATTATTGGTAATTCAAGCGCTCAAATGTTACGGTCATTAGCACTCTTAAAAAATTAACAAATCATGGCCACAAAGGGAGCTAAATTATATATAAAATGAACAACAAATGAAATTAGAGCTAAAACCAAAATAAAAAATCCAGTGTAAAAGTACTTCTTATTGTTAAAACAGAGCAGGAGTGGAGCTAAGGACATTTTAAAATCGATAAAAAGAGCAACAAAATGCAAAGAATATGGCTCTGTTAAAACAGACAAAGAAAAAAATAAACCTGTTAAAAAATCAGACTAACAAGTCAATAAGTATCTCATAAAACAAACTAAAACCTGAATCATTAAGGAACTTTAAATAAAAATGTAAAACACAGGTCTACCGCTCTAGGATCATTAGCCAGAACCTCCGCAAGATAGGCCGGCATGGATAAAGAGGACTGAATGTTTGCTAGAGGACCACACTTCAGCAGCACGTGGCGGACTGAAAACTCTTCTCGACAGAGCGGGAAAATAGGAGCTGGTTCACGGTTAAAAAGTTAGCGATGCGTAAAAGTACAGTGGCCGATTCTTAAGTGTGCCAATATCACCTCCTCTTGGTGAGACAAATGAGGGGGGGGGGGTAAACCAGTTCGCAGGCAGGTCCTTCAGTTCTCGTTGCCTTTGCCACGGAGAACGGACCATTCTGTATATCAGAACGAAAGTACCGCTCTCCGCAACACAATCCTGAAGTTTGAAGATGTCAGGCAGTGAAATACACTACTGAGCTCCATGGTTCTCCTCTTCGCCGCCGAATCAGCTAGTTCATTTGCCGGCACGCCAACGGGACCAGAAACCCAAGCGCAGTCCACAAGCACACCGAATGCGTGACGAATGTGGGGTGAATCCTACATACGCTGTACGACGTGATGCCGGCTGTACAGCACACGAAGGCTCATAAGGGCACTAAGGGAATCACTCAAAATTAGGCAGTCATTGAGTTGGCGACAGTGTATATGTAGAATGGCTCGGTACACAGCACACAACTCTACAGTTTACTTGGCAAACCAAAAGCAGAAGGTTTGGTTCCTGAAACAAAGGCACATCCAACACCGTCAGGGCACTTACTGTCATCACTATATACAAATTCGGCCATTATTAGAATAACAATTCTAAAAAAACGGCTATTAGACACAGGTGAAGTAGATTTTGAGTAAGCTGTCATCCCGAGATCTACATGTAAGGAAACACGCAACCAAGCTGGGTGCACCCTCTCCTCTTTGGGAAACATGCTAGGCATTTGGATGTCGTGTTTCCGAAACAGCTCTCGGAAACAGAAGCCTGCAGGTCTTGGAATAAGTGAACGGTTCCGATAATGTTCATCAAGTTGGGTGGAGAAAAAAATAGTATCTTTGGATGCGCAGGCATGCACCTAAGCCCAGAGCCGTAATTGGCTAATAAGACCTCCCGCCGAAGACCAGAGTGGCTTCTGCTGATTCTACTTAGAGGCTCACAACTGGGCTGGTCGGAAGAGCACCAACATCCTCACGGATGCCCTGATTATGGACCGTGTCTAGTCGTCCCAGCACAGATAGTGGAACTGAGGAATAAACAGCTCTTCCATAGTCCAACTTGGATCAGATCAGTGTACAATAAAGACGAAACAGCACTGTCCGATCAGCTCCCCAAGACTTGCCACGTAGTAGGCGTAAAATATTCAGATAACGGTCACACCGTTCTTTAAGCTTTGCTATATGTGGTGACTTGCACAATTTCCGATCGAAAACCAACCCTAGGAATTTCGCCTCTTCTGCTATGGGAAGTAAATCTGGCCCGAGACGAAGAGAAGCTGACAACCGACTTCTATGGCGCCAGAAGTTCACGCAGACTGACTTCTCAGCGGAAAAACGAAGGCCGTTTGGTGAGTTGCAATCATAAAGGGCGTCAAAGAACCGTTGAAGACGACGTTCCAAAAATGACGTACGCTGAGAGGTGCAGAAGACGGCAAAATAGTCTACGAATAAGCAGGACAAGGCACCTGCGGGAACACATTGAGCGATAGAATTAATCGCTTTAGCAAACAGTGTCACGCTCAAAACCGATCCCTGTGGTACACCGTTGTTTAGAATAAAAAGGTTAGATAAATCCGAGCCGACCCTTACTCGGAAAACGCAGTCCCTAATAAATTCCTGAATATACAACGCTAAGCGTCCACGTAGATTCCAGTTAAGGAGGGAACATTAGATCTCTCTATCATACACCTTCTATAGGTCAAAGAAGATTCCAACAGTTTGACAGTTTTTAAGAAAGCGTTTCATTATGTGCGTCGTCAGCTATACAAGGTGGCCTACTGTTGACCGACTTCAGTGTAAACAGCACTGGGTGTGGTTAGTAAATTGTGAGATTCTAGTCAACACACCAACCGTCCATTGATCATACGTTCCATCACCTTGCAAGCGCAACTTGTGAGGGAAATAGGACGGTAACCGGGCGGAAGCTGACGGTCCTTTTCAGGCTTCAAAATTGGAATGATGGTGGCCTTCCGTCACTTATCTGGAAAGACGGCGTCAACCCATACATAATTACCGAGGTGGAGCAGGAAAACCTAACCTTCAACAGACAGTTGTTGCAACATTTCGACGTGGATGCCATCTGGACTTGGTGCAGAGTTTCGCGAAGATGAAAATGCATTTTCTAACTCCGCCATTGTGAATAGGCGCTTGTAATCCTGAAGATTTGCGGAACGAAAAGAGAAGCCTTGAGATTCCACGCGAGCCTTAAGGGTAAGAAACTCAGGGGAATAACTGCTTGAGCTACACACCTGTGCGAAAGCACTGCCTAAATCTTTTGCCATGTTAAACGTATCAACAATAGCTCCAGCAGGTATTTTGAGACCGCTGATTGGTAAGTGGACGATTTACCGGCCACAACCCGTAACTTATCCCATACGACAAATGAAGGTGGATGACTATTAAAGGAGCTTACAAACTCTTTCCATAATTGCTTTTTTCTGTTCTTAATAACTTGCCTGGATTTGGCATGCATCGTCTTATGTTGTATTAGATTAACCAGCCTAGGGCGACGTTGGAAATTTTGAAGAGCACGTCTTCGGTCGCATTTCGACAGTCAACCGTCCACCAAGGAACAGGAAACCGACGACGTAGGCCAGTCGGCCGCGGAATGCACTGCTCAGCAGTTGAAAAAGTGGTTGCTCTGAAGTTTTCAACTAAGAAATCCACCATGTTGTGTCCACTGCAGTAAAAACAGTCAAAGGAGAATTAATATCTCAGTTGGCTCGATCTAAGCGCCATTTGGGTAAACATTGGGAACATACACCTGTGCCAAGGGACTTATAAGAATGGGAAAGTGATCACTACAATGTAAGTCAGTGACGATATTCCAGTGTAAGAAAACTGCCAATAGTGGAGAACGAAAAGCTATGTTTCAGAATGTGAAACTATTGAAGGCGCCAGAAAGAAATTTTGGCTCTCCGGTTTAAGAGGAATAGGTGATAACTGTCTAATAAATCGGCAATCAGATGACCTCTCGCACAAACCCAAAGTGAGCCCCACTATGGGTGTTGGGGATTCGCGTCATCCACCAACAGAAATGGTGCTGGCAACTAGGAAATTAGGCCGTCCAAATCAGTGCGCGAGAGGTTAAAAGAGGGAGCAGATGGTGATATTAGGAGATGGCAGCTTGATTCGTACAGCGGCCGACACGATGTTAGACCGTAAGGGCACGGATGCAGCATAAAGATAATCTCTGTGGAGTTTCGTAGTGCCTCACTGAGCAGGCACACCCTCTTCTGATGACAAATCACACCGTACAGCGGAGTAATGCGTTAAGGTAAGGTTGTAATGTGGTCGGAGCATAGACTCTTGTAAGCAAACAACCCGAGAATTATTCTTGTGCAACAACGATTCAAGCTCTGCTCGATTAGGTGTAATGTCGCGCATGTTCCACTGCATGACAGTCATGGTCAATAGTATGGGATAAGATTTAGATGGAAAGACGTTTCTGAATATTCGGCAGGTCTGGTCGGTGCACTTTGTTTTTTTTTAGGCGTTGAACTTACACTGTTTACAGGAACCCGGACTGGCCGCTTCTGTACTGCCCGTCTGGCAGTGGGGACAGTATACTGCTGCTCCATTTCCTCCACGCGGGACGTCCCCTATCGAATGGAAAATTTTGGCTGAAGAACGGCGAACCGATTGGAGGTGCTGATCGACGCAAATTGTCGTCGCCGATCTGTACTCCCCCCAGAAGATTCCTCCGAAGAGGATCGACGTGGAGAATGGCTAGGACTTTTTCTTCCCTTAGATAAATTGGGAGGTGGCTTAATATTTCCGTTCTGGAAGTCGGTCCTGACATAACTTGTCTTGAATGGTTTTGCTGGCGCAGAATACGTAACGATTAAACCGATCTTGGTGCCCGAGGTCGAAGATTTGGGTAACACATTTGCTGGACGCCTCTTTTCATTTGCAGTGGTGGCTGATGTTGATGCCAATGTAGACTTGGGGGTGGAGGACTTTAGGTGTAGTCTGGCTATGAGAACATAGTCAGAAAGTGTTGTCCCGCATATATTTTATGTTTGAGTTGCGATTTCCTGCCACGGTACCACTTTAGCAGCAACTGAGCTATAGGAAACCGAGCGTGGAATAGAGGGTTTGCAGAGACGTAGAGGCTTACAGGCTTCTGAAAAATACACTTTCTCGTGCACCCGTATCTCCTGAATCGTTCGTTTTTCCGTAAAACTGGGACTATCTCGGGAACTAGATGGGTGTTCCCCGCTGCAATTAACACAAGAAGGAATGTCCGTGTAAGCTCCATCGTGCGATGCTTCTCTACATATTGCCCAAGTGGAATAACCAGTACAAAACTCACTGGTGTGCCCAAACTGCTGGCACTTGTAACATCTGTGTGGGTTGGGTATATAGGGTCTAACTTCGATAGTTTCATACCATGCCTTAATGCTTTGAGGCAGATCTACCCGATTAAAGGTAAGGAACAGGGTACGGGTAGGAACGATTTGACTATTTACCTTACGTTGAACCCTATAAACAGATGTGACACCTTGTTCTGCCAGATCCTCTTGAAGCTCCTCATTGGGCAGACCGTCCAATACGCAGGTGGTGGTAACGCCGCGTGAGGAGTTCAAGGTCTTGTACTGTTTGACCTTAATCGGGTAGCTGCCTAGCATTTTTGCACTCAGTAGTTTTCCTGCCTGGGATGCCGTAAATGTTTCTATCAGGATGTTGCCATTTCACGTTTTCAGACAAGAATGTACCGGACCAGCAATTTTGTCTAAACTCTTTTGTATAGCAAAAGAGCTGATGGACGTACATTTCCTACCTTCCTCTGTCCTAGTTATTAATAAGTAGCGAGGACCACTGCACTCAGCCTATTCAGTTCTAATCGCTATTTTATTTTGGATGTCTGTTTTGCCATAAAGATGGTAACAAATTTCATCCCCAGTGCTCGCCACTCACCACGGAGCCAAACAAGGGGTCACCCTACTGGGGTGACAAGGTTAAACAGGGGACATAGCAGCCTCTCCATCCCACTCACCCTGCAGTTCGTTATAATATCTAGTCCTGGCCGATTGATTATGGGTGGGTTAGTCCCTAGTCTCCCGTCTAGGTGAAGCAGAAACCAAAGGCGGTATATTAGGCTGCGCACCCTCCCCAGTTACTGAAAAACAGAAGCCCAGGCTCAGCTACGCAACCCTCAACCAACCATAACATTCCTTTCCACCTTCAAGGGTCTCCACGTACGGCCTACACGTGGATGGGCATTTACACCTACTGACTCCCTCACTACTCAGAGGTTGCCCATTGAGGGAGTCAAGGTTGACTTGGGACCCCAGGTTCGCCAAACCTGTTCCTACTTTAGTAGGCGCCTGGGCAGGGCGACACACACAGCGAGTTTGTCAAGCGTATGTCTATATGGTGAACGTGACGGCATGAGTATCCATTGCGTAGATCTTTCTCACCTTCAAGGGTATCATTGTTTCGGAATTTATACACTGCGGTTACGAACGTGCTGCCGTCCGCCCGTATGTGCCAAACCCCATTATCTGCTTCAAATTCCAGCGCTTCGGGTGTACGCAAGGCGCCTGTGCCCAACTCGCAACCTATGATCGTTGTAGTCCAGCGGTCCACGTTGATACCGCCTGAAGGCGTGAACCGTCTGTGTAAACGGTGGAGGAAGTCATCCGTCTAGCTCTCGTCAGTGTCCCAGGAATTTAAATGAGAAACACGTACAAGAACGATGTGTGAAGGAACATCTCACCTTTCCTGAGCCGCGGCCCGCTTTGAGCTGCTGAGGCCTTCCAGCACCACAGGATACTTCTCAGCTGTTCGACGTAATATTGCTTATTCGGTTGGTTTACATGTTGTGTATATCGCCGATGCTGAGGGAAGCCGCTCTTCCTTTACCTACTCGATCATCTGCAACCCAATATCCAGCGTCAGATGAGTAGCA
This sequence comes from Hymenopus coronatus, assembly GCA_030762935.1. Lineage (NCBI taxonomy): Eukaryota > Metazoa > Arthropoda > Insecta > Mantodea > Hymenopodidae > Hymenopus > Hymenopus coronatus. Next base: position 304,802,472 of record CM060900.1, on the reverse strand, counting down.
GCAAGCTCAGTCGTCCCCTACTCCGAGTTTTCCTATTTCGTTTTTCGCAGGAGATCGTCACCGTCATCGTAGTAGCCCAATAAGCCTCTCTTCGGCAACGTCACGCTCTTGCTCTGCAAACCGAAAGTTCTGTTCGAAAACCCGACCATCAGTGGAGTCTGAGTACGACACAGATTTTACTCTGGTTGGTGCTAAATCTGCTAAGGCGAGATAGAAATTATACCACCTAATATCGATGTCACCATGGATATAATCCAGTGGAATGTCAATGGGTTCAGGGCACGTCCTCCAGAGCTTCAAATTCAGTTCAACCAGCGCTCACCCTCAATCCTTTATCTCCAGAAAATATCTTATACCCTCACCACACCCTTCCTCATCGTAATTTTCCATCATTTAGACACGACCTTGGTGGTGGCCTGCGTGCTTGTAACGGTGTTGTTGCATTCGTGACTCCTACCATCCTTGACACAATTATTACAATCAACACCCAGCTAGAAGCGGTAGTGGTGCTTGTGACATTTTCTTCCATTTCCTTTTCGGTTAGTAATGTCTATTTGCCACAGCACGATGTTATTGCAGACACTGAACTTCGGGCATTGTTATCACATGCTCCCCCCACCGTTGATGTTTTTGGGTGATTTCAATGTGAGAAATTTTCTTTCGGGTTCTTCTGCAGACGATGCTCGGGATACCATGATAGCAGACGTTAGTAATGGGTCTGGTTTATTGTTATTAAACACCGGTGAACCCACCTTTTTGTCTTCTAATTATGTATCACACTCCGCCCTAGGCGTGAGCCTCTGGAGCTCTGCTTTACTACCGTTCCTGAATTGGATGGCAATTTCCGATCTCCGCGGTAGTGATCATTACTCCATTGACAGTCGTTTCTCGGGACAATATCCATTGTTCACGTGACGTCCCCGCTGGGTTATTTCCAAGGTCGATTGGGGAAAGCTTTCCTCTGTGATCTATCTCAATTACGATCGTTGTCTCCCCATAGAAGGCCTAGTGGAGTATTTTACTTGCTGGGCATTCCTCGCAGCAGACTTCAGTATTCCTCGGAGCTCTTCTACCCCTGGGCGCCTTGCTATGTCCTGGTGGACCGTGGAATGCAGCTTGGCATTAAAGGAACTGAAACGGTCTCTTCGGCTTTTCCATCTGCACCCGACGTCGGAGAACTTGGTTGTGTTTAAACGTGCTCGGGCTAAGGCGCGCTACGACGTTCCTAATGCCAAGCGGAAATTGTGGGAATCTTATATCCTCTTTCTTTCTCGCAGAAGCTCTTCGTAGCGAGTGTGGACTTGGGGGCGCCGCATGTCCGGTAAGCGTCCCAGGACGGTCATCCCTGGCCTTATTCTCCATAGCTTCACATACACTACCGAACTGGATATTACCGACGGTCTGGCCACCTCCTTTGCTGCCAGAAGTCCAACGGACAGTTATGATAGCGCTTTTCTTCCCATTAAGGAAGCTTCTGAGAGCATTCGCCTTGATTTTACTAATGACTGTAGTGAACTGTACTATTCACCCCTCACACTTGAGGAACTAACTCATGCGTTATATATTAACAGGGCTCTCCTGAAGCCAATGATATGCACCGACAGAGACTATTTTACCTCCCACCTGCAACCGTTACCTTCCTGCTGTATCTTTTTAACCGAATATGGCAAGAACAGGTGTTCCCGTGTATTAGCGAGAGGGCACCTCCATCCCTATCCCTCGTGCTGGCAAAGGCCGGACCGTTCCATCAACTTACCTTAGAGCCCATGATTCAGCATTCGCTTTACCTGGTAGCTTGAGAAAAACGCCGTTTTGTGTTCTACGTAGTGTCGATTTCGTCATAATCATTCCAGAGTCTGGAGGCTTATATGCAGGATGCTTTTCTTCTGAAGCAGCATGTTGTGTGTGTCTTTTTTTACCTCGAGAAGGCTTACGGCACTACTTGGCAATACGCTATTCTTCGTAGTTTGCGCAGTTAAGGGTTTCGTAGCTACTTGGCGCTGTTTCTGTGCACTAGTCGCCATCTTCGCCGCTTTCGTATTTGTATTGGAAACACTCTTTCACAGAAGAGGATTCAGGAGAACGGTGTGCTCTAAAGTTCGGTTCTTGGTGTTATGATTATTGCTGTGGCCATCAATGACATTACTAGCATGGTTTGTAGTGGGACCTTAACGTCACTCTATGTGGATTACTTTGCGCTATACTATCGCTCCTACAACACTGGCGATCTTGAACGACAACTCCATTTCATGATGAACTCCATGGCTGGTTGAGCGCTACGCAATGGTTTCCCTTTTTTCCCTACGAAAACGCGGTGCATACACTTTCACCGTCTTCGTGGAGTACACCCATCTCCTGACCTTCTTTTGAACGGTGTGCCGCTGCCTTTCGTTCCTTCCTTTAAGTTTTTAGGTCTCTACCTCGACCATGAACTTTCTCGGGTGCCCCACACCCGTAACCTTCGTGGCTCCTGTGATCGATCGCTTCGAATCCTCAACGGGCTTTCTGGTGCGTCCAGGGCGGCGATCGTTACGTAATGTTGCATTTGTACCGTTCACTCGTTCGCTTAAAACAAAATTACGGCCGTTTTATTTACGGCGCAGTGACCGTCTCTGAACTTCCCCTATTAGATACTGTTCATCATACGTCTTGCTACCAGTTGTGTGGAATGCTTGCATGCCAATGCTGGTGAACACACACTTCCAGTGCGTCGCTCCTGTTTACTTTGTTGTTATGCTGCTAGATTAGCAGCGGACCCCTGTCATCCTTCCTTTAACCCTGTGTTGCACCCGGAGTATTCACACCGCTATCTTAGGGACAGCATTGTTTCACGTCTCCGCATTCGGTTTCGTGAGCTGCTCACCGATCGTGGTCTCAGGCGTGCTCTTGTGGAGCGCGTTTCTATGCACTGTGAACCATCTTAGCAGCTGAGGCGGCACGATCTGACCCTTTCGAACTTTGTGAAACTCACGAGTTCTCTAGAGGTATTTTGGCAACTTTTTAGCGAACTTCTGGGCCGTTACCGGGCCTATGAACCGATATTTACTGATCGTTCCCAGCTGGGAGGAGCTACAGGTTGGACCTTTTACTTCAATGGGGGAACACATACTTATCGCCTTGGGAACGCCAGTTCGGTAGTCACTGCCTAACTGTACTCTATCTTTAACCTTCTGGATTTTATTTTGTTTTTAGCATTTGGTAGTTTTATTGTTTGCAGCGATTCCATGGGTGCTCTACAGGCACTGCATCAGGATACCGGCTCCTCGTCACCTGTTATGCGCATTCAATCTCGCATCTCTGAGTTGATTGACTGCGGCTGCCAGTTCATCTTCACATGTGTTTTAGGTCTGAGGTATTACACTAATGATATAGCGGACCGGCTTGCAAAGCCCTTGCAGGGTTGCTTGGAAAAGGTTGTGCCCTCAGGGGATGTTTCACGTAATTTTCTTCTTTTTGCCTGGCAGCAATCTTGACGAACTTTTGCGGGTACACAGCTTCGGACAATCAAAGATACGGTGTACCCATGGCTAACATCTTGCCAGCCGAGCCGGCACCGCGAGGTTATCTGTGTATCGGTCACACGCGGCTAACACATGGCTACTTTCTCTGCGCTGGGCCAGCTCCTGTTTGTCAGACCTGCTATGTTTGTCTCTGGCACATGTGTTGATTAATTGTTCAATATACCATCCCGACCGGCAATCCATCGGCCTGGGTTCCGCTTTAAACGCCGTTTTATGTGACGACCCCAATTCTGTTGTTAAACTGCCCCGGTTTGTTGGCTTTATTGGCCTCACCAGTGTCATCTGATCTGCTTTTAGCGTGTGTATAGTTTTTAGCTTTTTTAATATTTAGCCCCTGCCGTTTACCACATGAGCCCAATTTTTTGTGAGTATGTATTATTTAGCTCTGTTAAGATTTAGCCCGTGCTTTTTACCACTAGTGACCAGTTTTTGTGCGCGATGAGTAAGAGTTTACACACTTTTTAACCTTTTAACCTGTGTTTTGTCTTTAATGTGTTTCCTTTTTAACAACTTCGGGCCCAAATGACCTAGTTGTCGACGGGCCCTTAAACACCACTCACTCACTTACTCATTCAATCACTTTGTCACTCACTGACACACTCACTCACTGGACGGGAAATGTGGAGAATGGCTCTGTATATAACATAAAGGTCTTGCAGTATAAATGAATGTGCTAACTATGTAAACCAAAAGTAGATCGTTAGGTTCTAGCAACAAAGGTACAGCCACGGTGCACTCCCTGTCATCGGTGTATGTATAAATGCAGTCACTGTATTGCGATAAAAATTCTAACAAAAAAAAAAAAAAAAAAAGCAAGCGGAAATACTGTATGTCAGCACCCTAGGCTTGCCCAAGCCTACATTCCAAGATCTACATGGGATGTAACAGGTAATCAAGCTGGGTACAACATCTTCCCCTCCTCCTTTGGAAACATGTTAGACATTTCAATATTGTGCTGTCGAAACAGCTCTCAAAAACCAAAATCTGTAGGCCTTGGACTATGTGATAGAGTTCTATAACGTTCGGTCAGCCGTGTTTAGAAAAAAGGGGGTAAGGGTCGGATACTAAGGCATGCACTTAAGTCACAGCTATAATGTGCTAATAGGACATCACGCCGGCAATGCAGAGGAGGTTCTGACATTTCAGCGTAAAGGCTCACTCCTGGTCTGGTTGGAAAAGTTCCAAAGGCCACACGGATATCCTCATTAAAGACAGTGTCTAATCTTTTCAGCACAGATGATCGTACTGAAGGATGAATGGTAAACCGCATTCTAACTTGTACCGGATCTGTGTGCAAAACAAAAAAAAAAAAAACGCTCTTACACTGTCCTATCCGTTCCATAAGATTTGCCACTTAGTACGTCTCCATAAAATATTTAGGGAACAACCACATTGCGCTTTCAGCTGTGCTATATGAGGTAACCAGCAAATTTTCCGATCGAATATCAACCCAAGGAATCTCCTCTCATATGCTTGTAAGTCTCATCTGGTAGTAAGTCTCACCAAGTCGGAGAGAAGGTGGTAACCACCTCCTAGGGCGCCAAAAGTTATCGTAGAGTGACTTCTCTTTTGAAAAACGAAAACCGTCCTTAGAACTCCAATCTGACAGGTTTTTCCAACACGGCTCCAGGCGGCGACCCAAAACCGGTGTATGCTGAAGGATAAAAAAAGACGGCAAAGTTGTCTACAAATAAGCAAGAAGATACACCTTGGAGAATATAATTTGATACTGAATTAATGACTACAACAAACAGCGTAACGCTTAGTACTGATTTCGGATTCACTGCGTTCTCTTGAATGAAAAAATTGGATAAAACCAAGACGACACTTACTCGGTAAAGGTGTTCAACAATGAATTCCTGAATGAACAAAGATTAGCGTCGAGTATATTCCGGTGTGAAGGAAACGCCGTATCCCAATTCGTCAACACATGTCATAATGGTAAGAGAGTATCCCAACTTTCTGAAAGTTCTTTGTGAAGCCGTGATCTGCGTCGAGAGCATTACTAGGTAATCAGCTGCCAACTGACGTATTCGGAAACCGAAGTAGGTGTTGGTGAATAAACGGTGTGTTTTGTGCCAACATACAAACCGTCCATTGATCACACGTTTCATCACCTTGCAAGCGCACTAGTGAGGGAGATAGGACGGTAGCTGGGCGGAAGTTGATGGTCCTTTTCATGTTTCAAAATGGGCTAGATGATGTCCTCCCGCCACTTTTCCGCAAAATAGGCACTATCCCAAATATGATTATAGACCACGAGCAGAAAAGACTTACTCTCAGTAGAGAAATGTTGCAGCCTGTGAAGGTGGAGTTCACATGGACCGGGTGCAGTTTCGCAAGGTACAAAGGGTATGGTCTGACTCCGCCCTGGTGAAAAGGCGACTCTAATGTTCAAGGTTTCCGAAACGAAAGAAGAATGCTGCAGATTCCACCTGATTCTTAAGTGAAAGAAACTTAGGCGAATAACTTTTGAATAACTTGAGCGAAAGCACTGGAAGAGGTATCAACTACTACGCCTGAGGCTGTTATTAGCCCGGCCATTGGAATATGTGTCTATTGTCCAGCCACAAGTCTTAACTGCTTCCAGAGGACAGTGTATGGTGTATATCGGTTAAATGAGTCTAAAAACTTGCTCCAGGATGTTTTTTTTGGTATCCTTAAAAAATTAGCTATGTTTGGCACACAGTTTCTTAAATTATTACGTCATCTACTGCAGGGCTAAGCTGGAAAATCCTCAGAGCATGCCTGCGAACACTGAAGGCATTCTGACATTCATCTGTGCAACCATGAACTGTAAATAGCGGTTAGCCAGTCGTCAGCGGAGTAGAGTGCTCAGCAGCAGAAGGAACAGTAGCCTTGAGGTTTTCGACTAAACAATTCTCCGAATCATGAAAATTGTAGTTGAAAAACAGCCAATCAGAATTAAGAGTCCAGTTGGCCTGATTTAAGCACTGCCCCAGCACCCTAATACGGTAGGTACGGGTTTGGCACGCCCGGGTTTCCGAGCCAACCATGACTCCATCGAGTGGTGAGTCAGTCCATCAAAGCGCCCACCCACGTGTGGCAAGGGATGTCCTGGTTGGTTGAGGGTTGCTTCTGAACCTGGGCTTCTGCCCTTATTTTACTGGGGAGAGCGCAACTTAATACACCAATTTAACTTCTGCTTCGCCTTATAGGGAGGCTAGGGACTAACCCACCCCTAGTCAATCGGCCACCCTGGGTATTATACCGAACTCCAGACGTCAAGCATGCTATATCCCCTGTGTATCCCTATCACCCCAAAGGGATGAGCCCTCGTTCGGGTCTGTGATGGGTCGGAAGCACAGGAGAATAAAATATTTTACCACTTTTAAGGCTAAAATCATACCCAAGAATAATTAAGGCAATGGAAAAGGATTCGAGTGCAGTGTTCCTTGCTACTTATTTATAACTAGGACAGAGGAGGGCAAGAAATGTACGTTGCAATACAAAAGGGTCTTGACTAATTTGCTGGTCCAGTTCACTCGTGTATTCCTACAAGGAAGCATTTTGGGCCTCCCAGGAAAGAATAATCCGGAAGGCAAAGTTTAAATAAAATAAGGCAGTTACCCGGTTAGATCAAATCCTACAAGACATTGAACTCCTCGCGCGGTATTATCACCACCCAACCATTTGACGGTTTGTTAAATGAAGAGCATCAAAAGGATCTGGCAGATCAAGGCGTTAAACGCAGTTCAAAGCAGGTTCAACGCAGTTATAGGTGATTTCGCGCCACCCTGTTCCATACTTTTGATTGGGTAGATCTCCCTCAAAGGATTAAGGCAGGGTATAAAGCCATCGGGGTTAACCCACTCAGATGTTACAAGTGTCAGCGGCATACAAGTGATTTTTGTACTGGCCTTTCTATAGGTACTGTTTATGGACAGAAGGGTGCTGATAATCTCATAGGTTGGGTGCCCTAAAAATTACTTCCCTCTCTCTCTTTATAGAGAGGCATCGCAAGTTCCATCTTGTAACACCACGCCATCATGCGTTAATATCGGCCAGAAACACTCATCCAGTTCCCGCTGTTGCCCCATTATATAGAACAAAGAGAGAAAGAGAGCGATCCAGGAGATACGGATGAGGGAAAAAGTATCCTTCTCAGAAGTCCGTTAAGTTCCTGCGCCTCCACCAGCCATCTGTTAGTGCCCCGGTTCTTATAGTTTACTACACCATAAACTGGTACCCGGCCGGGAAAACGCAATTCAGACCGGCGACATAAACGCGGCCACCCTTGCAGAGCAGAGTCACGTTTTTAGGCCACTAACAAAGAGCTCAACTTCTACGTCGGCATTAACATCGGCGAAATCTACCACCGTAAAATCTCTCCGGCAGGAGTTTCACACAAACCGTCGTCCTCGGGCAACAATTCTGCTAGACCTGTTGGACATTCTGCACCAGCAAAAAATGTTAAGACAAGTGCTCTCCCAGGGTTCCTAAGGGAAGGTTAGGTCCACGACACTCACATGCAAATTCCTTTTTGAGGAATCTTCTGGGACGAGTACAGATCGGGGACGGCTATCTTAGCCGATCAGTACCTCGAACCGAAATGAGTCCTCCCTCATGGAGCAGATGTAACAGGAAGATTCTGCCTTCGCTACCAGATGGACTGTGCGCATGCGGAAGATTCGTGCTGCTTAGCAAAGAACCCCCTCCAAAAGAAATTAATTAAACTGACCAGCACATCCGTATATGAAGAAACGGCTTTCAATTTATATTTTTTACCATACTATTGACTATAGCTATCGTTCAGTGACACATCTGTGTAATTCGACCACATCAATCAGAGCTTGAACTGTTGTGCACCGGTATCAACCTTTGATCACTTACTTACAAGAGACCAAGCTCCGACCAGAAGACAGTGTTACATTCAGGCACAACTCCACTGTTAGGTACGATTTATCTCTGGTAGAGGGTATACCTTCTCATGGGGACATTATGATGCTCATCAGAGGGGATATTTATGCTGAATCTGTCACCTTGCAGTTTATCATCAAGTTAATTGCTATAAAGGATAAGCTGCCATCTATCACATTTAGCGTTTGTAGCATATATCTAGCTCCTTCTCATGAACTCTCGTAAACTGTTTTAGAAAACCTCCTTCTATTGGTAGGGGATGTGAATGCAGACCACCCATTTTGGTGCTCACCTTGGGTTTGTGCGAGAGGTAAAATACTCGCCGACATCTCGGACAAAATCTCTCTCTCTCTCTCTCTCTCTCTCTCTCTCTCTCTCTCTCTCTCTCTCTCTCACACTCTCTCTCCTGTCTGTCTCTCTCTCTCTTTGAGGTCTCTCTCCTGAACTCAGCAAAACCTACATTTCTCTCAGACGCCTTCTATATTTTTCTCACATGGATCTAGCTCTTTGTTCTCTACAGTTAGTAGCCTCCTTACAATGGAATATCTTCTCTTTCATATCCCACGATGTAGGTTCCACAACTTTACCTAGATGGCACTTAAACCAAGCGATCTGGAACCTTTATTCCCGACCGAACGTTTCTATCTACGACGACTACGACTCAGTGGACAGTTTATTTGAAAACCTCACTGCCACCATTCTTTCTGATGCCGAATAATCTTCTCCCCTCTCAACTGATAAACCTGGACACTTTGCGGTTCTATGGTGGACAGATAAATGTCGGAATGCAATTCGTTCTCGCAGACATGTTCTCAAGTTCTTCCAATGTCGTCGTCCTACACTGCATACATACAATATAAAAAACTGCGTGCCAAACATATACAAGTTATTAAGGATGGCAGATAACAATCATGGAGCAAGCTTGTAGCCTCAGTTAATCGGCATACACCGTCCTTTGTCGTGTTGGATAAGTCAAGGTCTGTGCTCTGGAAATCGACCCATATATCGTAGGTCTCAAAACAACTGCAGGTACATCTGTTGATACATTTGGTGTGGCTAACACTCTTGATGATGATGATGATGATGATAGATGGGGTTTTTGGGCGCCCAACTGCAAGGTCATTAGCGCCTATCTAAAACCAGTGGCAAAAAGAACAAACTAAGACTTAAACAGAAGCTAAAACCACTAAGAGTAAAACGACAGCTAAAACGATGCGTAAAAGTGAGTGTTAAGAGCCGACTAAAATAACAGCCAAAGATGAGTAATAAAACCAAATGGGTCTAAAAAAGACATAAGGGGCTGCTAAGACGAAGCATTCAATATAAAACATAAAAGAGCATATTTTAAAAAAGGCAAAACAGTAAAGTGGCCTCCAAAATGTAGAACAACAACTACACGCGCAGAGCGAAAGTTACGTTTGCTAAAAAGTTAAAAACCCTATATACCCATCTGTCATCGTCCGCCAAACCTCGTCAAGGCTCGTCTGGAGTTGCAGGGATGTGCGAATGTGTGCTAGAGGAACACATTCTAGCAACACGTGACGGACGGTCAACTACTTTCCACAAAGTGGACGGATAAGTGGAGGCTCCTTCACAAACAGATATCTATCTGTAAAATAACAGTGACCAATTCGCAATCGAACCAACATAACCTCTTCACATTGAGATTTGCGTGAGAAGGTTGCCCAGTGGACGGAGAGCTCCTTCACCTCCCTAAGCTTGTTCCCGCGGAGAGCTGACCACTCGGCATGCCAGGACGAAAATACCGCTCTCCGGACAACAAGCTTAAAATCGTCGGATGATACGCAAGTAATTGCTACACTTGGTTCGCTGACTGCGCTCTTCGCTGCCAAATCCGCACGTTCATTTCCCAGTAAGCCAGCGTGTCCAGGAATCCATGCACACTCCACATTAATGCCAGAAGCGGATAAAATGTGGAGGGTATGCTGGATGCGCTGTACGAGAGGATAGTAACTGCACAACGCACAGACGTTCTAAAGGGTACTAAGAGAATCACTGAGTACAAGGCAATGACTCCTATTTCGACAGCGAATATAGAGAAGGGCGCGGTATATGGCATACAGCTCTGGCACACTAAATAGATGTGCTGCTAGGTAAACTGAAAGTAGAGGTTTCTGTCCCAGATACAAACGCACATCCAACGCCGTCGGTGTACACTTACTACAATCGGTGTATAGACGAATATGACCACTGTATTTTGATACAAATTCTAAAAAATAAGAACGCATACTAGTAACAGGCGTAGCAGATTTCGCGTAAGCTGTCATCCCGAGATCTACGGGGGAGGAAGCACGTAGCCAAGGTGGATGCATCCTCTCCCCCTTGGGAAACATGTCAGACTTTTCAAGACCGTGCGTCGAAGCAGCTCCCGGAAGCAAAATCCTGCAGATGTTGGACTACGTAAGAGGTTTCTCTAACGATCGTCCAATCCGGAATCAAGAAAAGGAGTAAACGATGGATGTGCAGGTATGCACTTCAAGCTACAGCCATAGTTAGAGAAAAAAACATCCCGCCGGCAACGCAGAGGAGGCTCGGTAGTTTCGGCATAAAAGCTCACAACTGGGCTAGTTGGAAACTCTCCAAAGGCCTACCGGATTCCTCCATTTTGGACAGTATCCAACTTTCTCAGCACAGATGGGCGTGCTGAAGCATAAACAATACATTCATAGTCTAAATTTCATCGGATCAGTGCACGATAAAGACGCAGCAGTACTGTCCAATCTGCCCCCCAAGATTTGCCGCTTAGTATCCGTAAAATATTCATGAAACGGTCACACCGCGCTTTAAACTGTGCTACATGAGATGACCAGCATAGTTTCCCATCGAAAATCAACCCCAGGAATCTCACCTCATCTGCAAAGGGAAGCATATCTGCCCCGAGATGAAGAGAAGGTGACATTCGCCACCTTCGGCGCCAGAAATTAACGCAGACTGTCTTCTCAGGTGAGAAACGAAAGCCGTTTCTGGAGCTCCAATCATAAAGATTGTCCAAACACCGCTGGAGACGGCGTTCCAAAAACGGCGTACACTGAGAAGTGCAGAAAATGGCAAAGTCATCAACAAATAAACAAGAAGAGACACCTGTGGGAACACAGAGCGAGATGGAATTTATCGCTATAGCAAACAGCGTCACGCTGAGTACCGAGCCCTGAGGCACTCCGTTCTCTTGAATAAAATAATTAGAAAAAACCAAGCCGACCCCTTTTCGGAAAGCCCGGTCCCGCATTAACTCCTGAATGAACAACGGTAGGCGTCCACGTATATTCCAGCTCTGGAGGGAGGGCAAAATCCCTGCCCGCCAGCTCGTATCATAAGCCTTCTCGAGGTCAAAAAATATCCCAACGGCTGTGCTGTTCTTCACAAACCCGTCCAAGATCTGAGTTGACAGCGAGACAAGGTGGTCAGTTGCCGAACGACGTCGTCTAAAACCACACTGGATATTGGTCAGCACGTTGTGGGATTCCAACCACCACACCAACCGCCCATTGAGCACGCGTTCCATCACCTTGCATACGCAACTGGTGAGGGAAATTGGACGGTAACTGGAAGGAAGATGGCGGTCCTTTTCGGGTTTAAGAATGGATATGATGGTGGCCTCCCGACATTTGCCTGGAAAAGTGACTTCAACCCAGACATGGTTTCAGACAACGAGTAGGAAAACCTTACCATCAGGAGAGAGATGTTGCCTCATTTGAACGTGGATACCATCAGGTCCTGGAGCAGAGTGTCGCGGAGACGAAAGTGCACTGTCTAACTCTGCCATGGTGAAAAGACGGTTATAAGCTTCAAGGTTCCCAGAACGAAAGGAGAATCCTTGAGATTCCACCTGAGACTTAACTGTAAGAAAGTCAGGGGAATAGTTGTCTGAGCTAGACACTTGGGCGAATGCTCTGCCTAAGGTGTTTGCCACGTCAAACGTATCAACTACAAAGGTGGCAGTGTTTTGAGACCGGCGATAGGCATTTGAGTCGATTTTCCGGTCACACGAGAGAGGAAGTTGTATGTCGGTTAAAAGATGCTACAAAATTACTCCAGGACGTATTCATGCTATCCCTAATAATGTGTCTATATTTGGCACGTAACTTTTTATATTGTATTAGATTATCTAGTGTAGGGCGGCGTTGGAACAACCTGAGAGCACATCTGCGAGCACGAATAGCATTCTGGCAGTCATCAATCCACCAGGGTACTGGAAGTTGACGGGTTTTGCCCGTCGAACGTGGAATGGATTGTTCAGTAGCGGAAAGAATTGTTTCTGTGAGATGGTCAACTAAATAGTCTACAGAGTCGTGCTCACCGGCGTTGAAGTTAGCCAAGCGGGAATACAGGTCCCAGTTGGCGTGATCTATGCGAAATCTAGGTAAGCGAGTGGAACATGTAGCGTGTGTCAAGAGACCAATAAGACAGGGAAAGTGGTCACTACAGTGCAAATCAAAGATGATATTCCAGGATAACGAGACCGCAAACTGTGGTGAACAAATCGCTATGTCAAGGTGTGAAAAACTGTGAAAGGCGTCAGGAAGAAAGGTTGGCTCTCCGGTGTTCAGGAGAGCAAGATTCTTAGTGTCCAAGAAGTCTGCAATTAGCTGACCTCTCGCACAAACCCGTGGAGAGCCCCAAATTGGCTGGTGGGCATTCACATCTCCTACCAACACAAATGGCGTTGGTAGCTAGGAAACCAGGTCTTCTAACTCAGTGCGCGAGAGGTCATTAGAGGGAGGCAGACAGATACTACAAAAGGTAAATCTGGCAGATGGCAGTGTGATTTTTACAGCAATTGACTGGAGGTCAGACTGTAAGGCGACGGAATCAGCACAAACATCATCCCTGATGAGCATCATAGTGCCTCCATGTGCGGGAAAACCTTCTGTCGGATTGAAATCAAACCGTACAGAAGAATAGTGCCTGAATGTAACGTTGTCTTGTGGACGGAGCTTTGTCTCTTGTAGGCAGACGACTAGAGGTTGATACGCGTGGAGTAACAGTTCAAGCTCTGCTCGATGTGGTCGAATGCCGCGTATGTTCCACTGTAGGATAGCCATGGTCAATATTATGGGATAAGATCTAAATAGACAGGCGTTTCTGTATATTGGGCTGAGCTGGTCGGTTTAGTTTGTTCTTTTTGGCCGTCTGACTAACACTGTTTTCAGGAGCACGGTCCTGCCGCTTACGGACTGTCCGTTTGGCAGCCAAGGCAGAATCGTCCTGTTCCATTTCCTCCACAGGGGAGGAGCCCTTAACAATAGAGAACCTCGGTTCGAGGATCTCGAACCAATTTGAGGTACTGATCGGCGTAGATGGACGTCGTCGATCGGAGCTCCTCCCAGAAGATTCCTCCAAAGAGGATCTGCGGGGAGAGTGACTTGGAGGTTTACCACCCTTGGATGTTTTGGTGTGTTTTCTGTGGTGCAGAATACTCTACAGTTTTACCGGTCTTATTGCCTGCGGTCGATGGCCGAGCTGACAATTTTCCTGGAGTATGCTTTACGCTGGCGGATTTGGCAGATGGTGATGCCGACATTGACGCAGCTGTTGAGGTCTTCGTAATAGTCCTGGCAACGATAATTCTTTCGGCAATAGTGGCCTGGTTGATATCGCAGGTGTGTGTTGCGATCTCCCGCCTCGGCACCGGTTTAGCTGCAACAGAGCTATAAGAACCGGACCGCGGGACAGAGGGCTGTCGGATACGCAGGAGCTTACGGGCTTCGGAGAAGGACACCTTCTCTTTCACCCGTATCTCCTGGATCGCTCTCTCCTTAGCAAAACGGGGGCAATCTCGGGAACTAAATGGGTATTCCCCGCTGCAGTTCACACAAGTTGGAGGGGTGCCGCAATCCCCATCGTGCGAAGCGTCACCACAGATAGAACAGGTGGACCGACCAGTACAAAATTCGCTCGTATGACCAAATCGCTGGCACTTGTAGCAGCGTAAGGTTCTCGGAATGTAGGGCCTAACCTCGATAGCTTCGTACATTGCCTTAATTCTTTGAGGAAGATCTACCTGGTCAAATGTAAGAAACAGGGTACGGGTAGGCACGAATTCACCATTTACTTTCCGTTGAACCCTATAGACGGATGATACGCTTTGGGCTGCCAGATCCTCTTGAAGCTCCGCATTGGTTATACCGTCCAATGCGCGGGTGGTGATAACGCTATGCGAGGAGTTCAAATTCTTGTGCTTTTACACCTTAACTGAGTAGCTGCCTAAAATTTTTGCTCGAAGAATTTTTGCTGCCTAGTAGGCTGAAATTGCCTCAACCAGGAGGGTACCATTTCGAGCTCTATCACAACGATTAACTGGGCCAGCGACGTTGTCTAATCCCTTTTGGATAGCGAAAGGGCTCACAGACGAAAATTTCCTTCCTTCCTCTGACCTAGATATAACTAAGTAGCGAGGACCTTGAGACTCGACTACTTCTTTTCCACGCATATTAAATTTAAGTTTTGGTTTTTCCATAGAAATACGGTCTAAATTCATCCCCCAGTGCTCCCCACCCACCACGGAGCCCAACGAGGGGCCACCACCCTGGGTTGACAGGGCTACACAGGGGATATAGCGGGCTAACCGTCCCACTCACCCTGGAGTTCGGAGTAATACCTAGTCCTGGCCGATTGACTAGGGTTGGGTTAGTCCCTAGCCTCCCGTTTAGGCAAATCAGAAACCAAAGCGTTGTATTGGCTGCGCACCCTCCCCAGTTACTGAAAGACAGAAGCCCAGGCTCAGGTACGCAACCCTCAACCAACCAGGATATTCCTTTTCACCGACACGGGTCTCCACGCACGGCCTACACGTGGGTGGGCATTGTGACCTACTGAGGTTGCCCACAGAGGGAGTCGAGGAGACTCGGGACACCGGGAGCGCTTAACCCGTACCTACCGTAGTAGGCCCCTGGGGGGGGGGTCTAACACTCATGGCTGTGCTTTCGTCCAAGAGTTTAACTCAGGAAAATATTCTCCTTAATTTCTTGCAGTTAAGGCTCAGGTAGAATCTCAATGGTTCGCCTACGTTCTGGAAACCTTGAAGATTACAATCGTCTATTCAAAATGGCGGAGCTAGAATATGCACTTTCATTTTCTTGAAATTCTGCACCAGGTCCAGATGGCATACATGTCCAAATGTTGCAACATCTCTCTCCCAAAGGAAAGACTTTTACTCGAGGTCTATAGTCGTATCTGTGTTGATGCTGCTTTTTCAGTTAAGTGACTGTGGGCCACCATCATCCTATTTAGAAACCTGGAAAATTCTGTCACGTTCCGTCCAGCCAGCTAATGTCCTATTCCTCTCACCAGTTGCGCTTGCAAAGTGATGGAACGCATGAATAATGGATGGCTGTTGTGGTGGCTGGAATCTCACATTTCCTGACCAACACCCAGTGCGGTGTTCGAAGACGCCTATCAACGGCTGACCAGCTTGTTTTGCTGACGACATGGATCGTGAACGGCTTTCTTAAAAACCGTCAAACTGTTGCGATATTCTTTTACCTCGAAAAGGCTTATGATATGTTGGGGCGAGTAGGGATATTACGTTTCCTCCACAACTGGACTATACGAGGACGCACACCGTTATTCACTAAGGAACTTTATATGTGGCCGCGTTTTCCGAGTAATGATCGGCTCGGTATTTTCAAACATATATATTCAAGAGAACGGTGTACCACAGGGATCGATTTTGAGCGTGACGCGTTTTATATAGCTATTAATTCTATCGCTCAATGTGTATCATCAGGTGTCTTGTCCTACCTATTCGTAGACTATTTTTTTATCTCTTTGGCTTCTCAGCGTACGCCGTTTCCGAAACGCTGCCTCCAGCGCTTGCCGCCTTCTCTTCGACTCGGGCCAGATTTACTTCCATTCGCAGATGACGTGAGATTTTTTTGGGTTGATCTTCGATCGGAAAGTTTGCTGGTCACCACACACAGGACAGCTAAAAGCGAGATATGACCGTCCTCTGAATATTTTACGGATACTAAGTGGGAAATCTTGGGGAATAGATCGGACTGCGTTGCTTCGTCTCTATTGTGCACGGAATCGATTCGTGTTAAACCATGGATTAATTCTTTATTCTTCAGCACAACCACCTGTGCTGGTTCAACGCAGTCCATAATCAGGGCATCGCTTTGTCTGGTGGAGCTTTTGCGAACAGCCCAATTGTGAGCCTCTGCGCCGAAACTACGGAACCTCCTCTGCGATATCGGTAGGATGCCCTGGCAGCCAATTATGTCTGCAACCTTAAGTGTATGCACATACATCGTTTACTCCCTTTTTAACACTGAACTGAACGACCTTAATAGAAATCTCTTTCGTAGACCAAGACCTGCAGGATTTCGTTTCCGGAATGTACTTGGAACGCATATCTTGGAATACCTCGCATATTTCCAACAAGTTTCGTCCAACGTAGACCTCGGAATAACGGTTTAAGCGAAATCTTTTGCGCCAATGTCTAGCATCCTTTCTTGTTTTTTATAACTGTATCCAAATATAGCGGCCGCAATTATATATACACCGTAGAAGCAACATTCACCTATCTGTCCACTCTCTGGCGAAGTGTTTTCTGTTTGACCTGTCTTAGTTACTTTTCACCAGGTTTCAATTTTCACTTTGCCTCACATTTTATTCTGTACTTCATTTTATCTTAAAGGTGTTTTCTGTAATTGCTTCCGCCGAGATTTTGTCGATTTTATTTTCATTGTGCTTTCATTTCTGGTTTTAGCTGAAATATTATTTATAAGGGTGCTAATGACCTTAAAAGTTGAACACTTTTAAACACTAATCATCATCATATCTCAGCACCATCTAGGTAAATATGTGCAACTTATATCTTGTGCTCAGGTACTAATAAGAATGGTAAAGCGTTCACTAGGATGGGAGATGATAATCCTAAAAAATGAAACTACCTACTGTGGAGAAAAAGCTGCCATATCCAGATATGAAAAACTATGGTATGCATCAGAATGAAAATAGGCGTTCTGGTGTTCAGAGGGACGAGATTACGATTGTTCAAAAGATCAACAATTAGCTTACCTGACTCATAAGCCCGAGGTGCGCCTTAAAGTAAGTGGTGGGCATTTACGGCGCTTACCATCAGAGAGGGTATTGATAGCTCAGAAACTAGGTCTTCTAAATCAGCGAGCGAGAGGTCATCAGGTGGAAGAAGACGTGTACTACTGATATTGAATCTGGTAGATGGCAACTTAATCTTTGGAGTGACTGGCTGAATGTCAGACTGTAAAGATACAGATTGGCCGAAGATATTATCTCTGATTTTTAAAAGTGTTTTACGCTCGCTTTTATTACTACGACACCGCATGTGATGACACTTATGATAGATGGAATGAAGATGGAGCATCAGTGAAATGTGATGGTTGGGAAAACCGGAGATCCTGAAGAAGACCCACCCCTGCGCGGCTTTGTCAACCACAAATTCCACATGCTATCGCTTGGAATCGAATCCGGGTTGCCTAGGTGATAAACGACTGTCACCTATAATGTGCATCATAGTGATCTTATGTGCAGGAAGATACTCTTCCGGCAGTTTACCACACCATACAAAAGAGTACTGCCTGACTGTAAAGTCCCTGTGGGTGGAGCATTGTCTCGTATATGCACAGGACTAAAGGCTCATTCTTTTTGAGTAGTAGTTTAAGGTCTGGTGATGTGGTTTAATCCTGCGTATGTTACACTGCAGAGTAATTATGGTCTGTATAATGTTATGAGTTCTAGATTGAAAGATGTTGCGGCACGGAGGGGTGTGCTTGTCAGATGAATTCTCTTTTTTCTGTCACAATAACATTTGTTTTTCTTTTCTCAGAAACGCAATCATGCCGCGTACTGAGTGTCCGTCTAGCAGTGAACGTAAAACCCCCCTTTTCATCTGCTCCATGGGGTAGGGTCTTTTTTCAATAGACAATTTTCGAGCTTCTGGAAACGAACAGTGGTGCTGCTCGGCGAAGAGGGTGGTCGCCGATCGGAGCTCCTCTCAGAAGATTCCCCAAAGGAGGATCTGCGCGGTGAGTGGTGCGGAACTTTACTACCTTTTAGTGTTTTGGGAGAAAACTTCACTCATTTTTTTTCTGGCAAGTCTGTTGGAGCATAGGTGGTCTCGAAAGTTATCTCTGGTGCAAAAGATGTCATTGGTATGCCTGTGATATTTTCCGACTGTCGACGATTGTGATGACACTTTTGCTGGACTATTCCTTACACTGACTGACTGGTATAAGAAAGTGCCGACGTAGACCATGATGTGGTTACAAGAATAATTTCTGTAATTTTGGCCCCTTGAAATTGCAGGTCACACTTGCGTTTTTTCATCTTGGAACCACTTTAGCAGCACTTGAGCTATAGGTAACAGGTGTGAGCCAGGATTGATGGCTTCGAAGGAGCTTGCGAGCTCTGAGAAGAACAGCTTCTTTTCTAGTTATATTTCTTGAATGGCTCACTCCTCTACAAAGCGGGGATAATCTCGGAACTAGACGATGTTCGCCACATCATTTAACACAAGAAGGAGATTATGCAGTCTCCATCGTGCTGATATATCCGGGGTTGACACGTGTAGATCGATCACAGCAAAACTCGCTGGGTGCCCAACGCGTTGACACTAGTAGCAGCTGAGTGACTTTGGGTTATATGGCCGAACCTCGATGGCTTCGTACACTGACTTAATCATGTGAGGGACATCTATTCGATTAAATGCAAGGATAATCGCGTAGGGGTAGGCAGCAATGCAGTATTAAATCTCCAATGTACACAGAGGTAACGCCTTGTTCCGCAAGCTTCTCTTGAATCTCCTCATCAGACATACTCTCGAAGCCGCGGGTGGTGGCAACGCCGTAAGCATTTCGATCTTCACCGAATAGTTGCCCATCTTATTAGCCATTTTAATTTGGCTCCCAATGATGCTCTTAGTGCTTCAACCAGAAGCGTACCATTGTCAGATTGAATACACGATAATAGTAAAAGCAGGTGTTACGCACTATCACAATAGTGAAGACCACTGGATTCGACTATTTCCTGTCGGAACATTAAATTTTGTTTCTTTGTTTTTTGGCATCAAGAATGGTATAAATTAACCTCAAAGTGCTCCCATCAAACCACGGAGTCCAATGAGGGCTCACCTCACAGGGGTGATAGAGCTACACAGGGCATATAGCAGGCTCACCATCCCACTCACCTTGAAGTTCAATATAATTCCTAGTCCTGGTGATTGACTGGAGGTGGGTTAGTCCCTAGTCCCCCGTTAAGTGAAGCAAAAACCAAACGGTGTATCAGGTGGCACACTCACCATGGTCACTGAAAATATAGAAGCCCAGGCCCAGATACACAACCCTCAACCAAACAGAAAATCAATTTCCACCATTACCTGATTGGGCATTTCAACAGTGCAGTAACATTTGCAGTGTTGCACAGCTAGGGTGTTAGGGTTAAGAAGGGCGATAGTGCGAATACGCTGATGATTGCTTCATTGTGTTTCGTTTTCTTTGTTTTCCTTCTACTGGACACTGAAGAAGGAGACGACCGAACTCATTTAGCACCTCTAGCAGGTTGTCCCAACTCGACTCTGCTGAGTCGTACTTCTCTCCTGTACTAGGCGTAGACATCGAAGTGCGATTTCAGGGGATAATTATAATCATTTCGTCAGTAGTGAACGTCTCTGACACACAAAGGTGCCGACAATTTGTATAATAATTACAGCATTAGTTTGCTCGATTAGAGCAATATATTGGCACATTAAAATTGCACACTACTTACAGAAATAAATTTGCAAGACATTAGCATACCTGACGTCTATCAATTATTTTGACCCACTGGTGCATATTAATGAACACACCAGAGCTCAAGCCCACTCATGGAATTTCGCGGTAATCGCAAAACGAATATAACTTTTGCAATTTTTGGGGTGCAATTATCTACGAATGGTCGCTTTAAACTGAATTTATTGAAAATTCTAATTTTACTATCATATTTTACCAAGAAATGCAAACAAAAACTCGATGCAACACACAATAATTAAAATATAAAGCTGGCAGCACACTTGACTTGCTTGTACATGAAACATTTGAATATACAATACAAACACATGAAAATAAGCACAACATAATATTTTGGCCTCTATTTTAGCAAAATTCACTTAAAAACACTAAAACAACTAGATGGCATTTTCTATGGGGAGCAATTCTTCAAATATATAACTTATATATATAGCTTATAATTAATAAACGAAAACGGCGCATTTCTGGAACAGAAAGCATGAATTCCTCTCTTTTTTTTTTTTTTTTCATTGCAGAGAGAGATAGACTTGTTAGGGCATTCATCCCGGACTTAGGGCACAAAAGACGACGAATCATACATTAAGCAACACCACCCAGTGGGAACCCAACTCGAGGCATTGGAAGATTCATTTAAGATAGGCTCGACTCTTATACACAAAAACAAACACATTCACTCAAACAGAGAGACAGACACACAAACTGATATACACACTTACACACCTACAAAATATGAACTAGCATACACACGAACATACATACATTCGTACACACATTCACAATACTTAGTCGTACATAGAAGCACCCACATATGCAGTATGGGTAGCCTGACTTCTGACTGGCTGGTCAGTGTCACGTGACCTGTGACGTTATCAATATGGTGGAGGAATCCATCTCCAACGTAGTTTCATCCCTCCTCCCCTTTCGTAGGACATTTAATTATTTTATATGTCCCCTTGGATTCAGAATTCGTTGCCCAGTGTCACGTGTCGTCATCAATATGTCGCAGGCAATCCATCTACTACCAAGTTTCGCCCCTTCTCACTCACCATTTGGTAGGATATTTCATTATATTATGTGCCCCCACCCCCCGATTGGCCAGTGCCTGACTGCGGCTGCGGTCTATAGGAGAATAGCCTTGAGGAAGGTGTTATCCTCACGTGATGTCAACATTACCTCGTATTTTTGTTGGTTTGGCACGACTATGTGTTGGCTTCCGACCATGAAAGAAGCAGCAACACAAGGCTAGATTCATCCTAAAACCACGGCATGGCCGTTGGTAAGGTCATATGCCATTGCAGCTACACCTGAATGGACTCAAAGTATAAATCAATATTTTTGCAGTTTTAAAGAAAAAATCTGGTTCATGACCTCCTCCCAGATGACCACTACAAAGCCGTTGAAAACTGAAGTCGCTGCCAGTCCTGCTGAATGTTGCAAAACTGGTAAGCCGTAGGAAAAGATAGAAACTTACTATAAAAATAAAGCGAGCCTCGTTAAAACACAAAATTTATTTTTTATCTTGCAGTTGACCATTTTTGAGACATTCCTTGTAATTGCTTTCAGTTTTAAAATACAAACCCTTCTCAAACGGAAATTTGTTAATTCTTGGCAATGCAAGGAAACGAAATTCAACCACATTTTACCCAGCTTTAAAAATATTTGACTATCACTTTAGCCTAGTGCATTCCCCTATTTCCATTCTACTTACATGGAAGTAAGTAATAAGAATATTTCTGCTACCATTTGTCTTCATTAGTCTGAAATAGGTTAAAAAGTAAGCGTTTACACAATGATTTGTGACGCAGATGTAGAGAAAGTAATGCGAATGGATCACATTAAATTGTTTTCTTCAAAAGTTGCCTTTAAATATATTTCAGATATAGCTGTGTAACTTCATAGCAGTTATAGTTTTTCAGATACCTAACCTCTTCTTTTACACAGTTCCTGGATGGAAAAACAATTAACATGTTTTAGAATGTTTTCTTAAATGTTGTTCGTAGTTTATGAGAATTGAGCTGTTTGAAATTTTATAGATTTCAGAACAACGAATCTCCCGGAAATCATTTTATATAGGGAACACATGAAACGTTATTTTATAATGGTGTAAGTATCTAGTAACGAAACTCGGAACAGAAAAATGAGATGACATTCGCTTTACACTGACCTAAGAAATCCTAACATTAAAAGTATAACGTGTTCCATTCTCATGACTTCTTTCTAGAACTCTAACAAATTCTTGTTAAAAGCTTATTCCTCTATTAATTTCATACTGTCGCGAACATGTTTCTAAGACGTGGGGGAGAGCTATTAGAGGTTGGTAAAGGGATGGCAGACGGTAGAGCAATGATAACAACACAAAGGGAATCCTGATAATATAAATATATTGACTAATAGCGAAAGGCAAATATACTTCACAATAAAATAGTAAGAAAAATTACAATAAAAATTAAGCGTGTCAGGCATTCGTGTCGAGCGAGCACTAATTCAGAATACCAAAGGCAAGAATTGGTAAAATAGTTAATATACAGGGTTACTACAAAAGAAATAGACAACTTCAACTGCCTGTAAAACAAAAACTATTAGAGATAGCAACCTAATTATTTTTAGGTATATTATGGAGCTCTCAAAGTTTTGTTTGTTACTATTGGTAACGCTGTATTGTTTTGTTTGTTGTTGAAGAAGCTGAAATGGCGGAAAATCCTGTGGAAAAGGCATATTGCGTGTTGGAATTTGCTAGAACGCAATCAGCAGCTGTTGTCCAACGACATTTTAGCACACGTTACCACAAAACGCCACCGACTAGACAGTCAATCTACGACTGGTATAGAAAATTCGAGACAACGGGATGTTTGTGCAAAGGGAAGAGCTCGGGAAGACCAAGAGTTTGGGAAGAAAATAACCGACAATAATGCTCTTGCATTTTGGCCACCAAGGAGCCCTGATCTCACACCATGTGACTTTTACTATGGGGATTAGTGATAGACCGTGTTTTTGTCCCTCCACTTCCTCTTAATTTAGACGACTTGAAACAACGTATCAGACAAGCCGTGGCAAGTGTTGATGCAGATATGTTACAAAAGGTTTGGGATGAACTTGATTATCGCATGGATGTGTGTCGTGTGTCTGGAGGAGCCCATATTGAACATTTGTGAGTTCACAATGTAAACCTCAAAGACTCCTCTACAAACCAGTGAACACGGCGTCAAATTACCGTAAATAGTTTTTGTTTTACAGGCAGTTGAAGTTGTCTATTTCTTTTGTAGTAACCCTGTACAACAAAATGTTCTTTCCTTTTAGGTTGATTAGCTCGACGAGAAGAAAGATGTGTGTCGGTATGGTAGCCAGTGACCCGGGGTGGGGCCTCGGACGTCCTTCGGGCAATGAGCCTGCCTCTGGCAAGTACTGAATATAAAAAGCGCCCCGAATTCAAGATTCCAGAGAATTTTATACTAGACAATTGTCTCTAGGGGATTCTTCAGAATCTACGCCAGGGCTCTTACTCAATCAAAATACAGTATTTAAAAGATAAGACTGGGCTTCCCATATGATGTGCTTGGGATTAAAGTCTATCCTAGCTTATGAAATCTCATGTAGATTCCAGGAAGTGGTTGAAAGCCCACGCAAGCTCATAAGTTGCCGAATGTGGTAAAGTGCTCCATTATTCAGAGGAAAGCACATCCGGTTATAATAACAGAGAAAACCATAAAGCTTCCTCTTATTCAACCCAAGAATCCGGTTGTTAAGGAATACAAAAATTTATAAGAATGTACTAAACGGAATTCTAAACACTTAAAATAATGTGACTTAAAACAAACAATAACATAATTTAAAAGTACTCGTCAATCATATAGGTGACAATACTAATCGAGGCAAACATTAGCAGAAATGGTCTTATTACTTAGTTTCTTTTAGTGGATTAAAGGTATACATTAGGCTACATCGATGGTCAGATCGTTTAAAAAACTGGATCCACTGTGAATTTTTTTTGGTAGTGTTTAACGCCTGCTTTTACTGCTCTGGCACCGCAGGCGAGCACTGTGATTGAAGTTCGTTAGCTTTACTTGGCCAAGAGTTGTGCAATTCCCGTATAAGTAATTCTTAAGCTTTTTAAAATTGAAACCAGTAACAAGGAGTATCTCGGAAATTGTTAACTCCACAATTCTACACTTTTGTGTCGTAACTTTTGTCTATTTCTAACGGTCCACCAGTTACCTAAAAGTCATTCAGAGTGAAGAGAACTTCAGAGGCTATTCCCAGAAAACTCTAGCTAAACGTTTTATTTCCTATATAAATAGATATCTTTAATATCATTTCGCTTCGTAATTGGCTTATCCTCCCCGTATTGGTATTACTTACGCCCGCTAGTACTTACAAGCCATTGTGTAAGGTCAGAAGCATGTCGGGGAGCAACCGGTACGAAACCACAGAACATCTGTTAAGAGGGGTTGGCCCGTAGCCAGGCATGTGCATCGAGAAGTGGCTGATCTGAAATGTAAGCGAAATTGATGATAAAAAAGGTGATGATGGAGCAATTGTAGGAATGAGTGGCAGAGGAAACCTTAAGATCCGGAGAAAACACGCTCCGACGCCGCTTCGCCCACCAGAGATAGCACACGCGGGCGCTTAAGATCGAACCCGCACCTACTAGATGGTATGCGAGCGGTGTAACCACTCAACCACGTCACCGCCAGGTATCTTTAATATACGGTGCATTAACTGAAATCGTCAAGAGCCTCTTTTGTGGACATTTAAGCTTTTAAAAATGTTTCCATGTCAAGGACATTTTGGGGTATGGTATTTTCTTGAAAATCTGTGCGTGAAATTCTTGGAAGGTGTTGAAATTAAATATCAAGTTTGATATATGCTTCTCTTTTCGTTTTTGATCCACGCTGTACAACAACAGGCACACACTTATATCTTTGTTATTTTTTTCATTTGGCGGATTCCAAAACGTGTATTTCTAGAGAAATCTCAGTATCTAGTTTTTGAGTGGATTGTAATACCTTCTCTACCTATGCGGAAAATAGAGAAAGTAATAATCTAATGTACTACATCCTCATAACTTCCCTACCTATTGCGCAGCAAACTATTCTTACGAAAGCGTATTTTTTCTATCCACCTCAAGCGTATCTATATAAACATTTGCAGAAATACTTTTATTACATACTTCCTTGTAGACACGCAGGAATATGTGATTATATCCAGATAAAGTGATAGTCGAGCCTTTCTAGAGTTACTACATGATACAATGTCATTCCTTTGTTTCCTTCATCAGGAGAAAACATTAATAACTGTTATACATCTGCAAAAAGAATAATATTTTAAAATTGAAATAAAAAATATACTTATTTTTTTGTGTCTTTTAAGGTTTACCAGTTACGCAAAAGTCATCCAGAATGAATAGCTTTACGGGCTACTCACTATCTGAATGAAAATCATTACAATTATTTTTGAGAAAATCAAACAAGTTTCAAAAATGCTCTCTGTAAGGGGTAATTTAAGTAGAGAGAATATTTCTGAAAATTTTTGTGTCGCATCCGTAAAATATACTGAACGAAAGTGCCAAGTTTGGTATTTAACGGACGTTTCGTTTTTGAATTATGATTTTCGGGGAGGGTTTATGCCGGAGCTATACCCCAAGAAATTGCCGCCTTGTAAAAACCACGTGTTTATCACTTAATACAAATATTAACCCTGTTTCTTCCTCCTTCCCTCTCCCTCCTTGGGTGGTCGGCTAACGGTGTTTACATGTTTACTCAATTAGAGCCACGTGTCAATTTGAGCAGGCGAAAGCGATAAACACTGTTTACTGGATTTCTCTAATAGAGGTGCCAAACATAGTTTGCGAGGTTTTCCGATTATACTGTGTCCTTTAAGGAGAAGTTGACTATTAATCAGTAGTTGATTAAACGGACAAAATAAGTGATTTTTCTCTAACTCCGTTAATTGAGTAAAAGCAATATATTTTGAAGGGTCATTTCTAACTGAAATTAAAGAAGATTTCATTTCTGCGATCAGATTTAACATATCTCCATGTATATAAATTGCGATTATAATTACCTTAAATTAGGTAGAGTGCATTAATTTCCGACTTTAGTATAAAATATCATATACAAAATCAAGGTGTATCTCACTCTGGATTTAGAATTATTCTACCCGTATATAAATAAAAGTTTAACAAACAAAATAGGTTCTCTATTTCAAGATGTAACCCTCCTGAAAGCACACATAAACATCTGAAAATGAAAAACAAGCTGCAAAAAATGTAATTATCTAATAATGCGGTCACTATAAGCAGAAAGGAGACCACCATTTTTAGACTACCGTTCGTGGCTTCTGGGATCGAGTTGAAAATACTTAAACACGTGATACTCTCCTCATCAAACACAGGTTCAATAAACTCCGAATACTTCAAATGACTTTGATTCTACTCTAGGACAATACATTAATCTTATTCCTTATATACTAATTTAAATAAATACTTGGAAAAAACTTTATTTAAGAAAGCGCCTTACGTACATTGATTATATACACACACACATATGTGTGTATGTGTGTGCTTTAAACGATATTATATCAGGAACGGGTAATCCTGACGAGACGAGACAAGTGTTTGAATTCGCTATGAAAACACGAGAACAATTGTGAAAAGTAATGCGATCTTTCGTGCGATCCTATGTATAAAATTAAAGGATATTTTAAGATTTGGGCATAATTCTCAACTATGAGTCTACATTATCGAAAAATGTGAGTATTGATAAATTTGGCATACACGTATAAGATAATGCGTACTGTTTAGCCTAGTAGGCCCCTTTGATCCCCAACTCGATGGAATATCCATTCTCATGAATTTCTCTTCCTATTCCACAAAGAACCTGTTATTACAATGCTTATTCTTCTGAAACTAAGAAGGTTATACAGCTTAAATAAAGTTACAAATTATGTGGAATTACTGGGATATTAAATACAGTAATTGGTTTTCTGCCCTATCATTAGAGGGATTTTTAGGATTTCTTGATCACTGAAACTTCAAAAGCTAATTAACCTTTGGAACGTGTGAATATATAATGCAACATTAACAGACCTCATACGGTGAGAAATATGAGTTGATTTAATAGATACACTTATATGACTTCTAACTTCCAACTAATAATGACACTGGCGTTGGCACTATTAGAAGTTTCTGTAAACACTTACAAAGCGGTGTTAAATGCCTCTATAGCATTTAATATGAACGAAATAGGTTTTTGGTATCTTTTGTTGATAAAGCCGAGAAAGAAAATATGATTTAGCCGGAGAGAACACATCAAACCAGCAACAAAAATGAAGTACATATGAAAGACAATGCTGGGGAATGATAAATATCAATTTTAACTTAAATACATTTTTTCAGGAATCCTTAAAGAAAATGGGGGTTTACCAAATACTATCATTGCCATTTTTCACAAATTTCAGATGAAAGAGGCGCTAGCCTTTTTCTTATATCTCCCCTACAATACAGAAGAATGTCTCTACCAGGCTGCATTTTAATGATTTGATACTTCAAACACCCCCTAAAATATGAATCAGCTTTCAACATTGTACTGCGCATGCGCTCTGAAAGCCATATTACTATATAAATAATATTTCCAAGGCCTATTTGATACACTTCCGCGTGTAAGTTGTCTGTGTAGTGAAGTAACTGCAAATGGTCGTGTTAGCTAGCAATAGGCGCAAAAACTGTTGAAGTCTGACACCAGAGAACAACTCATCAGCCTTAGCTGGAAAATATTTCTAATTATTTATTTTCTTAAAACCAGTCAATTATGTGTGGTAATTATTATATATGAGTACAATGTGGCACAATAATGACTTCAGTCGTGAACAATAGCTAAATTAATGTCAGGCTAAATGGATAACCCGGAAATTTGAGGACATGCACCCCAAATTGTATTGTTTCCATTTGAAAATACTGCTCTTATGGTTCATACTTTTTCATATAAAATATTTATTAACGCGCGAAAATAAGAAAACATTAACAAATGCTGGCCTATTCACATCATATATACACTAAACACCGACACAGAGAAGCTTTCATTTATCAGAAGAGGCTTTAATAAGGTTTTTGTTAATGTATAGGGACAAATTGCTAAGTTATTTTGGATTTTAAAGAAGGTATTGAAAAATAAATAGGCAATTCTTCTTTCAACTTTATTTCAGATCAGTTGAACCAGAGCGCAAAAGCAGAGGAAAAACATGCATAGTAATAATAATAATAATAATAATAATAATAATAATAATAATAATAATAATAAGGAAATATAATAATTATTATTATGATTATTATTAATATTATTACTATCATCCTTATTATTGTTGTTCACATTTCAAGGTGTTCGCTGATAGTGAATACTTCACACGTTAGGTATGTTGAGGGAGGAATGCATCTCAATTGACTGCCCGAGAATACTGCACAAGCAAGACTTCAGCATTATACAACTCCTACAGTTCATCAGAGTGACAGACAACATTTATCTCCGAATAGCGGTGAATAGTTTTACACTCATTGTACATCAGAGGACAGTACAGCTTAAAAACTCCCTTTTATTGATTTCAATTTTAAACTACTTCAAGGTTTCTCAAACTGGAAGTTACGTTTCGTTTCATCTTTATTGCTATACTGCAGGCAATGAAACAAGAACCGAATTTCTACGACAATCGCATGGTGATACATTATAAAAATCTGTCTAACTTAGTGGTTTGCTCATATTTCTCCATTTATAAGGGTCAATGGAATAACACCATGTCTGGAAATATTTATCTGGAATAGCTTGAGGTAAACAGAAGAAAAAAAGCTTAATTGACATTGTATACTTTATTTTTGGCTAGCATTGCAAATACTATTAATGCTTTATTTAATGTTTCAGAAAAGCAGGAAAAGCTTCCTTTCATCAGCTTTGCCGGAAAGAGGCCGGAATCTTTTGGAACGATCACAGCGGCCAGCTGCAGACTAGAAGCCGCCATGGTCCCCGCAGCATCGGGCGAAGGAATTCATGTATCACCTCACATCAAAACAGAAGATGAGCCTGTAGCCTCCAAAAAAAATATCGTTAGTGCTATTTTCCACCCAGCTTTAGAACACAAAGTCATAGAATTGACTTTCAACAGCTGTATTTTTAATAGAAAAATTGACAATACAATAGAAGTACTTGACTCCAGGGTGCTCATGAGTGCATGCAATAATTTTGTGATTAAACAGATGAAATCAACTTTAAACAAACACAGGGATGGGTTAAAATGGTTTCCTTTTTGGAGAATTCATGTTTAATCCATAAAATATCGACAGAAAAGCTAGCTTCATCCTCCTTTAATTCAAAAAACAAAGTATCCTATACACAATCAAGTTGGATAAAAATGTTTATGCAATGATACAGGAAATGTTGGAAAATATTTAACATGTTTAAGGTCAGGCTTCCTCGAAATCGAATCTATGGATTTCATGCTTTGGTGTCTAACGTCTCTCTTTATGACACTCCTCATATTATCGTAATCTAATTAACAACCGCATAAAGCACACAGCCCAGATGTAATAAATGCTAAAAATACTTAAGGTTCCAGAGTCGGAGTATGTATTGGAGTTAAAAACATTTTCCAAAAGTGTCACATGTGTCTTCTGAATCATTTCAAAACAGGCACAATCAAGCACACGCGCAAAAAACTACATAGCACCAAACCAAACCCAACTTCACCTAGCCTAACCTAACCTAATCTAAACAACATTAGTTGTCCATAACATGAACGTATTATCCGCATAATGATTAAAAATAAATAGAGTTACTAGAGAGTGCAGACGTTTCGATCCATTTTTACGTTTCCGCTAAGAATAGTGCAGTATATAATGATTTGACTACAGAATTTCGTGTCGACATCTTTGACATTAAAAGGATATAAAGGAGCAGAACATGGAAATTTATTTGTTCTGTAGAACTGAACCGACAAAGGAGTTTAAATGGGCACATATAGAATACCACTTATAATCATATCTGCAATAATCACATGAAACTATGTTTAGCATTCAGTGCACTTAACCATATTATCAGAAAATAGTTATATTTGGAAATACAGGATATAACAAATAATGGAGCTACTTTTTTTCGCAAAAATTTAAAGTTGCCGATCATCAGATATCAGAACAGCACGACACGTAACGAACCCAAGACTAGCAAAAGAAGAAAATATGAATGTTTTCCTAAGACTCCATCAATAATAACTTCCTTTATTGCAACAGGTCCTTTAAGAGATATAATTACACACCGCATATATGAGTGTAACTCAAACATTCAGGATTCAATACTATTATATCTCCAAATGCTTTTTTTATAAAATGGGAAAATATTTTAGAGTATTATAATCATAATCATTATTTTTTTCACATTTCAGGGAAACACGACTGCAATCCAAGGGTAAAAATTAAAGTCAAATGCTTAAAAATTTGGATTGTAAGCGAGCTGGTGTAAAACCCTATGCCGAGCTGCGGGCTGCATCTACAAAGAATCACTCAAAGATATTCTTAAGCAACTCAACAAAGTAATCCTTAATGATCATATACAATTGCAGATAGTATCTGAAAGTAAATGACTTTATGAAGCAAATGTAACATAAGTCTCGCTGTTTTTGCATTCTAATAATGAAAGTAGTAGTATTAAATACGGAATAGCAAGGACCACTAACGATAATACTGCCACCAGGGGGGATTAAGCGCTAGTGTCGCGTTAATCCGACGGATTAAGAAAATGGCGGGAAGTTTGAAAAAAATCCCAGGTGTGGTTCATCGGATTATCTCTTAATCCGTTGAAGAAGGGGACCATGGGATTAGAGATAATCCGCTGATCCATACCTTTGCAAATTTCACATTTCCCGCCATTTTCTTAATGCGGTGGATTAACGCTACTGCACGCGTAGAAAAAAAGGCAACATTATCGATAATCCCAATCGCCAATCCGTATGCAAAACCTAATAAACAACAACAACAAGAAGTTCATATCACAGATATATTTATTACATATTCTTATGCAATACAATATTGAATAAATGCGAAAAACTGATTTTTTTAAAGAACCCACATACACAACTGTTTATATATTTTTTTGTCTTTAGCTTACTTTGAATATCACACGCTCGCTGGTCTTCACACGAAGAATGTTACTGGAGGTTGCCATGACGAGTTGCTGACTGTGGTGAAATCGACCCATGCTGTGGTATAAGTGCTGGAACGGGGAGAAGGAGAGTGGGATAAGAAATGGAGGGGAAAAATGGACGTTTATCACCACACATTGCTTTTTTCATACGAGATGCTTTTGAAAGTGGTGCCCTACGGTTTAGCAAGATGGACTAACGATAATCCTGCCACCAGGAGCCGTCTGATTAAGAAAATGGCGGGTGGCGGGAAATTTAAAAATTGCAAAGGTGTGGTTCATCGGATTATCTCTTAATCCGTTGAAGAAGGGGACAATGGATTAAGAGTTAATCTGCTGATCCATACCTTTGCAATTTTCAATTTCCCGCCATTTACTTAATGTGGTGGATTAACGCGACACTAGCGCTTAAACCCCTTGTTGCAGGATTATGGATAATCCTACTTGCCAATCTGTATGCAAAACCTAATAAACAACAAGTTCATATCACAGATATATTTATTACATATTCTCATGCAATACAATATTGAATAATGCAAAAAACTGATTTTTTTAAAGAAACCACATGCACAATTGTTTATACACTTTTTTTTCTTTTGCTTGCTTTGAATATCACACGCTCACTGGTCTTCACACGAAGAATGTTACTGGAGGTTGCCATGACGAGTTGCAGACTGTGGTGTATTCGACCCATGCTGTGGTATAAGTGCTGGAACGGGGAGAAGGAGGGAGGGAGAAGAAATGGAGGGGAAAAATGGAGGGTTATCAACAGACGTTGCTTTTTTCATACGAGATGCTTTTGAAAGTGGTGCCCTACGGTTTAGCAAGATGGAACAACGATAATCCTGCCACCAGGGGCCGTCGGATTAAGAAAATGGTGGGTAGCGGGAAATTTGAAAATTGCAAAGGTGTGGTTCATCGGATTATCTCTTAATCCGTTGAACAAGGGGGCAATAGATTAAGAGTTAATCCGCTGATCCATACCTTTGCAATTTTTAAATTTCCCGCTATCTTCTTAATGCCGTGGATTAACGCGACACAAGCGCTTAAACCCCTTGTTGCTGGATTATGGATAGTCCTACTTGCCAATCCGTATGCAAAACGTAATAAACAACAAGTTCATATCACAGATATATTTATTACATATTCTCATGCAATACAATATTGAATACATGCAAAAAACTGATTTAATTAAGAAACCACTTGCACAATTGTTTATATATATTTTTGTCTTTAGCTTGCTTTGAATATCACTTGCTCACTGGTCTTCAGCACAGGATAAAAAATAATGTTTATGTAAGTTTTCGTTGTAGGGGAAATAGTTTCACAAGGAGGACGATTTGTATAGGCATCACAGGCAAGATGAATATGACGAAAATTGGGGTCGACAAGAAGAATCTGTGGACTGTACACTAGCCATGCTGAATACTGAATGCCAATGCTGCAATTATATGTAGCAGAGAAAGGCAAGAAGGCGATGGGTGGAGGGACCTCTTCACATGGGAGAGAAAGCGATGTCAGCACTCCGACCAGAGATCTTGCAAGATTGCGGAAGCCAGAAAAACTCCACCGGATGTGAACCAGACAACCACTTGGTAGGTTGTGTAATAAGCTGAGCAAATGACATCCGGTTACAGCGGTGAAAACAAGAACAAATCTCTATGAGAAAGAAATATTTGCACAGTTTAAGCATGGTATTCATTCTTTAGAGAATACATTGCTTGTACAACGAATATAATATAACATTGAGAGAAAACCACACATTCTTTCCTAATAGTATATGAGCCTGAAAATTTAACATACACAAACATATATACACTAGGTGTGGTGCATCGGATTATCTCTTAATCCGATGAAGAAGGGGACAATGGATTAAGAGTTAATCCGCTGATCCATATCTTTGCAATTTTCAAATTTCCCGCCATTTTCTTAAGGCGGTGGATCAACGCGACACTAGCGCTTAAACCCCTGGCTGTAGGATTATGGATAATCCAACTTGCGAATCCGAATGCAAAACCTAATAAACAAGTTCATATCACATATATATTTATTACATATTCTTATGCATTTCAATATTGAATACATGCAAAAAACTGATTTTTTTAAGAAAGCACATGCACAATTGTTTATACAGGGTGTTTAAAAATACGGGGTTCATTTCAGGTATGTATTTCCCACATGTAGACAATCAAATTAGTTCATTATAACATGATCTATTTTGATTGTCTACAGGTTGGACTTTCAATGTTGTAAAGGCCATAACTCGGAAATGAAGCATTTCCGGACACATGTTATAATGATCTATTTTGATTGCCTTCACGTGGGAAACACATATCTGAAATTATGCCCCGTATTTTGAAACACCCTGTATATACTTTTGACTTTAGCCTGCTTTGAATATCACACGCTCACTGGTGTTCAGCACACGATAAAAAAATAATGTTTATGAAAGCTTTCGATGTAGAGGAAACAGTTTCACAGAAGTTAAAGGGGGTTATTTAAATGAAATAATAATAAAAAAAATACAGGCTTTATAACGCAATATACAATACTGACGGAACAATTCCGGTCGGAGTGCTGACATCGCTTTCTGTCCCGTGTGAACAGCTCCCCCCACCCATCGCCTTCTTGCCTTTCTCTGCTACATATAATTGCAGCATTGGCATTCAGTATTCAACATGGCTAGTGTACAGTCCACAGATTCTTCTTGTGGACCCCAATTTTCGTCACATTCATCTTGCCTGTGTTGCCTATACAAATCGTCCTCCTTGTGAAACTATTTACCATACAACGAAAACTTACATGAACATTATTTTTATCCTGTGCTGAAGACCAGTGAGCAAGTGATATTCAAAGCAAGCTAAAGACAAAAATATATAAAAACAATTGTGCAAGCTGTTTCTTAAAAAAAATCAGTTTTTTGCATGTATTCAATATTGTATTGCATGAGAATATGTAATAAATATACGTGTGATATGAACTTGTTGTTTATTAGGTTTTGCATACGGATTGGCAAGTAGGATTATCCATAATCCTGCAACAAGGGGTTTAAGCGCTTGTGTCGCGTTAATGCACCGCATTAAGAAGATAGCGGGAAATTTGAAAATTGCAAAGGTATGAATCAGCGGATTAACTCTTAATCTATTGTCCCCTTCTTCAACGGATTAAGAGATAATCCGATGAACCACACCTTTGCAATTTTCAAATTTCCCGCCAGCCGCCATTTTCTTAATCCGACGGCCTTTGGTGGCAGGATTATCGTTATTCCATCTTGCTAAACCGTACGGCTCCACTTTCAAAAGCATCTCGTATGAAAAAAGCAACGTCTGTTGATAACCCTCCATTTTCCCCCTCCATTTCTTCTCCCTCCTTCCTTCTCCCCATTCCAGCACTTACACCACAGCATGGGTCGAATACACCACAGTCTGCAACTCGTCATGGCAACCTCCAGTAACATTCTTCGTGTGAAGACCAGTGAGCGTGTGATATTCAAAGCAAGCTAAAGACAAAAATATATAGAAACAATTTTGCATGTGGTTTCTTTCCATCTTGCTAAATCGTAGGGCACCACTTTCAAAAGCATCTCGTACGAAAAAAGCAACGTCTGGTGATAACCCACCATTTCCCCTCTCCATTTCTTATCCCTCCCTCCTAATGTAATAAATATATCTGTGATGTGAACTTTTTGTTGTTCATTAGGTTTTGCATACGGA
Source organism: Hymenopus coronatus (assembly GCA_030762935.1). Taxonomy (NCBI): domain Eukaryota; kingdom Metazoa; phylum Arthropoda; class Insecta; order Mantodea; family Hymenopodidae; genus Hymenopus; species Hymenopus coronatus. Next base: position 304,767,397 of record CM060900.1, on the reverse strand, counting down.
TTGGCAAGTAGGATTATCAATAATGCTGCCTTTTTTCTACGCGTGCAGTAGCGTTAATCCACCGCATTAAGAAAATGGCGTGAAATTTGAAAATTGCAAGGTATGGATTTTCTCGTATATTTTTCAAATTTACCGCCATTTTCTTAATCCGTCGGATTAACGCGACACTAACGCTTAATCCCTCTTGGTGGCAGGATTTGCGTTAGTCGACCTTGCCAATCCGTATGTAATACTACTACTGAATATCTTGATTAAAAGTTTTGAATGTGTTATAAAAGTTTATTTATAAATATATACCGTTGTTTCAGAAAAAAGATCGAATCTCGAGCGCATATATATTCAGATGAGAATTACCTCCTCGTACCAACCTTCGGAAAAAAGCTAATGGAAGACCCAAATACTAATGTAACAATAAGCCGTTAAAGGGGTTTACTGCGTATATAAAGCAGCTCTTGGTGATTTAATTATGGAATTCAACAGATCCATCCTGATTCATAGGATGTGTACTTAATGTACTCAATTTCAGGTTTTCTTCGATGCCTAAAAGATATTGGAAGATGAAAATATAATAATTTCTGTCATTAATTCCACGCTTTCAGAGCTCAATGTGATTGTTTATGTTATGGTGTAAATGATCACTGTGACGTTCAAATTGTGACTAAGTTAGGTTGCACTGATTCGCTAAGTTAGTTTTGTTAACATCTTTTTGTAATTTGAGGTTAGAACATTAGGATATAATTAGCAAACAGTGTCTTTTTTGGAGTTAGGTGTTACGTCTCTCATTGTATTACGATTTTATTTTATTTTATTTAGGATTATATTGAAGTTTTTAATATTCTACTAAGTCAGTAGTAAATCATTGTGAACTCGTGTTAGTACTACAGCACCTCTATGTTTGCGAAAACATTCTGGGAGACCTCTGAATGGATCAATGTGGTATGTTTAAAATTTCCAGCAAAGCGAGAAAAAGGAAGAGATATGCGGTGTATTGTATATGCGAAAAAGATACAGAAATACATCTATTTTTCGTCTTAAAGCCTATAGTAGAATATGTGATAAAAAGGATTAGATAGTGCTGTAATCTGCCTCATGATGCTTCATGTGTGACAGCAATGTCTGATTAAGCATCTGATTCAAGTGATGATCGTGTATTAACTATGAATATCCTTTTGTGGATTCGAAAGAAAATAAATGCCTCAATAGTAAAAGTGTGGTAATCACATTATGTGAATATAATAACAAAAACACTGCAGAATATGTTGAATTAAATGTCCAGGTAGTGTCAGCAGCGGGGTAAAACGTATAGATAATTTTATGACAGTGAAAATTCTCTATTAAATCACCGACAATTGATAATGTACTCGCAAGCAGCGTACAATACAGATCACTCAAAAGAAGTATCCTTGAACATACATTAGTCTAAGGATTCTGGTGTAAACAAGTGAAAGAATGTCAAATCAACAAATATGGTTACCAATATATTTCTATAGTATATCCATATTTTAATTTAATTTGTGTCTGATTATATTCACAGCGGCCTGCAATATCCTTTCCTAATCCATTCCTATATTGGTGTGCAAATAATGAATTATGATGAAATAATTAATCAGTGTAATTTATTGGTGTAATTAATAAAGTGACATAATCAATTGACGTAATTTCAGCATGTAATTAATTATATGGTGGAAATAATTGTCGTAATTAATCAGTTGTTGATTCTGATGTTGAGTTTTCACCTAAGATGTGATGAGCGGTTAGGTTGGTTTAGGTTAGGGTAGTTCAGGTTAGATATTTCCTAAATCACGTGCAAATAATTAATAACGGGGACTCATTTCATTGGCGTAATTAATGTATGTAATTAGTGAAGTTACATAACAATTTACTTAATTACAGCACGTAATCATTTATATCACGGATTTAATTGCCGTATTTAGTAATTATTGAGTCTGATGCTGAGTATTCATGTGATGAGAGGTAAAATTAGTTTTCGTTAGCTTAGGTTAAAGGTTTCCTAGTGCTGCTTTCCCCTTGTTTTCTTGTATAATGAATTGTCCGAATGGTTGATGCAGATTTCTATTCGCTGCATTTTCACCGTGCATCATGTTATCGTATATCTGAAAAGCATAGGGGTTTGGCGTTATGGGTGAAAGCAATAAAACTACTGTTGATTCTAAATGATACTTACTGAGTAAATTATTATATCCATTGCGTTGTGATGCTACAATACTTTTAGGTTAAGCTTGTAACTTTATATAATATATAAATATATTCATGGAACAAAATTAGTCCCAAAAATAGAATAATTAATTATCTTTGAAACTAAAAGAGCTTTGAACTTTGTTTCAATCAAGTAGCATACATATTAATGCATTATATCTAACGAGGGTGTGAGATATACTTTCCTCTATAATAAGAGCAATAACATACATTAACAAAATTGAAATAATTCAACGTATAATACGCTTTCAATTAGAGCATTAACTGTATTAACATTGAAATTTTTAATATGGTTCCCATATATATCGAATTAATATTCGGAGGTGCATTAATAAAATTCTATGTTTAGCCATTCATCTTGTTTGCTTTTTATGTGCACCTAGGCTGTCGTTTCACGGAGTTCTTATTCTTTATTGTAAAGCTTGCATGAGTTTGCATGACAATGGTAGCAATTGCAATGATGAAGATGATGATGATGATGGTGATAGGTCTAGCATATTCCTTTTATTGCTATTTGTTTGTGGTTCAATCTGTTTTGTTTTGATGTAATGTCGTCCTCCTGACACTTGCATTGCAATTTGCTTTTTTTTTTTTTTTGCCTTGAATGAAGATTAAGTACCAATTTCATTTTGTTTCTGTTGTCCTTTGCTTTCTGAAGGATTCTTCAATTCTGTCCTTTAAACCAGGATTTGTCTGTTGAATTACTTAAGTAAATCACCTAGTGCTGCCTTAAACGCATAATAAACGCCAACGCACTTGCTCATTAACACATTAGCTTTGGGTCTTCCATCAGCTTTTTTTCAAGGTTGGTACGAACAAGTAGTACTCCTTTGGATGCAGATACGTTAGATATCCGACAATTTTTTCTGAAGCAACTGGTAATGTAAGTGTGTGTATAAATATTTACAAAACACTGAATATATTTTCATGATATTCTTCCACTACAATGTAAAAAGGGCCAGATTTCCATCATTTTGTTTCAAAAGTCTTTTACTTTCAGATTCATTCTATGATTGTATATGATTCTTCTTGGTTTCATCAATTGAGTTCCTTTGAGTGATTCTTTATAGATGCCGTTTGCAGTTTGGCATGTATTTATCCTTAGGTTTTTATACCAACACTCACACAATCCAAAATTTAAGTATTTGGCTATAATCTTTGCTCTTGGATTTCAGTCGTGTTTCCCTGAAATGTGAAAATAACTGATCAGGATCATAATGAAATACAATCTTTTTCCATGGTATAAAGAAAGCATATGGAGATCTAATTGTATTGAATCTTGAATGTTAACTAGCTTTGAGAAATAACTTGAGTTACACTCGCATATACGTTGTGTAATTATATCTCTTAATGGACCTTAAGAAATATGCGTTTACTATTAATGGAGCCTGTTTGGAAAACATTCTTTCGCTAATCTTGGGTTCATATTCTATTGGGCTGTGCTGATATCTGATGATTAGCAACTTTAAATTGTTGCGAAAGAAGTAGCTCCATTATTTGTTATATCGTGTGTTCGTAATATAACTACTTTCTTATAATATAGCTAAATGCACTGAATATTATACCTTGTTTCTTATGTTCATTGCAGAAATGATTACAAACGATATTGCAGATGTGCCTATTTAAAAAGCTTTGCGGTTTACTTCTACGAAACAGAAATATATTTTCATTTTCTTCTCCTTTATATACTTTTAATGTTATAAAGATGTCGACATGAAATTATGTAGTCAAACTATTTATCCAGGTCTAACTGTACTATTCTTAGTGGAAACGTAAAAATGGATTCAAATGTCTGCACTCCCTATTAACCCCATTTATTTTTAATCATTATGCGGATAAAACGTACATGTTGTGGATAGCTTATTTTGTTTATGTTATGTTAGGCTACGGCAGGATAAGTTAAGTTTGGTTTGCTGCTATGTAATTTATTTGCGCGTGTGCTTGATTGTGCCTATCTTGAAATGCACCAAAAGACACATGTGACGCTTTTGTAAAATGTCTTAAACTCCAATACATATTCCACTCTAGAACATTAAGCATGTTTGCCACTCTTTGCGTCTGAGTTATGTGCTTTAAGCGGCTGCTAATTAGACTACCTTAATATGAAGAGTGCCATACAGAAATTCGCTAGATACCAAGGCATGAAGAGTAGAGATAGATTTCGAGGAAGCCTGACCTAAAATATTTTAAATATTTTCCGAAATTTCCTGTGTCACTCCATGAAGGTCTTTATCTAAACTGGTTGTATATGGGATGAGTTTGTTTTTTTAATTAAAGAAGGATGAAGCTAGCGGTTCTGTCAATGGTTTGTGGTTTAAGTAAGAAATCTTCAAAAATCAAATAATTGAAACCCATCCCAGTGCTTGTTTAACTTTTTCAATCCCGGTGTTCATTGGAATGAACATGACTTTCTACAGAATATGTAATAAATTTAAAAGCTGCAATTACTATTTAGTTTACTTGGGGGTGTGAACTGTTATGTTTTTCAAGTTTTCCAGTTTTCTGCTGCTATCTGTGGCCAAGTTTAGAACTACTTTGGAGCTTTTGTTACCAGATGGACAAGGAGGTTCACAGATGATTTTCTCAATGAAGCATAAAAGTCAGGTCTGAAACGTTTAAAGTTGATTTCATCTGTTTAATCACAAAATTATTGCATGTATTCATGAGCAACCTGGGGTCATGTACTGCTATTGTATTGTCGATTTTGCTATTAAAAATACACCTGTTGAAAGTCGATTCTATGACTTTATGTTCTAAACCCGAGTGAAAAACAGCACTAACCTTGTTTTTCTTGGAGGCTACAGGCTCATCTTCTATTTTGATATGAGGTGATAAATGAATTCCTTTGCCCGAAGCTGCTGGGACCATGACGGTTTCTAGTCTACAGCTGGCCGCTGCGATCGTTCCAGAAGAGTCCGGCCTCTTTCCAGCAAAGCTGATGAAAGGAAGATTTTCCTGCTGCTTAGGTGACGGTTCTGAAATATTAGATAAAGCATTAATAGTATTTCCAAAGGTAGCCAAAAATAAAGTATACAATGTCAATTAACCCTAATTCTTCTGTTTACCTCAAGGTATTCCAGATAAACATTTCCAGAAATGCTAATATTCCATTGTTCCTTATTAATAGGGCAATTAGCGAAAACAAGTTAGAGAATTTTTTATAATATATGACCATGCGATTGTCGTAGAAATTCGGTTCTCTTTGTATTGCCTGCAGTAGAGCAAGAGAGATGAAACAAAACGTAATTTCTAGTTTGAGAAACCTTGAAGTGGTTTAAAATTGAATACAATAAAACGGAGTTTTTGTGCAGTACTGTCCTCTGATATACACTCGCTAACATCTTTCAGAAAATGTGTTTTGGTCAAGGGGCTTTAGACTATGTATTTCCGATGAAAGTCGATGTTAGGGCGGAATCAAATACCACTTCCTGTACTTATTAAATGGAGGTAGTATACAGAAAATACAACTATGACATGTTACATTCAAAATGTCTTTCTCCGCTTGGTATTTTACTATCACCTTCGTTTGTTTGAGTTATCGTGATCACAGAGACATAAACTACCGTATCTATCGACCTTTTCTTAGCATGCTCTTTTTGGATTCAGGTCACCCTAAAACGTATTTAATGAGTAAATGACCTTTGGGATTCAATATAAAATTTTCTGCACCTGCTATGTACGTTGCTAATGCATGATGTTGAGAATGATGATCATGATGATCATGATGATCATGATGATGACGATTGGATTTAACGGTGCTCATTTGCTAGGTTATTAGCGCCCTTAAAAATAAAACAGTCAATGCACATCAATAAAAGCAATCTAAAATAATAAGAATTAAAGTAATTAAAACTATACACCAAAACTGTTTAAAAGCAAAACTAAAGCAGTACTTGATAAAAACTAAAAAGCCAGGCTAAAGGCAAAGATGATGATAATGATGTTTAAGGGCCTCAAATGCCCAGTATATTGGCGCCCTTAGGATAAAGTCCTGGCGGTAACTAGTTATAAAACATCTTTGAAAATTAAAGCACAGGTAAAGGTGAAGATAAAGGTAGTAAAATAAGTTGCAAAGTAAAATAACTAGTCAGCCCTGAAACCAGAGCTGGCTGAAACTGGCTAAAACTGTAACATTAAGATTAAAAGAATAAATAAACCAACTAATTCAAAGTTAGAAATCCGCTTTATTACCCCGGTATACAGCTACCACACTAAAACCTCAAAGTAAAAGAAACTTTTGCTAAAAAATTAAAAACTCTGTCCACTGCTCTAAGATTATCGGCCAGGACCCCGGCAAGAGTGGCCGGCATACCCAGAGATGATCGAATGTGTGCCAAGCGACCACAGTCCAGAAATACATGGCGAACTGATTGTGCCTCCCCACAATGCGCACAGACAGGAGCAGGTTCGTGCCTAAAAAGGTAGCTGTGGGTAAAAATACAGTGGCCAAGCCGTAGTTGAACTAACACTACCTCCTCCCGGCGGGATAAACGAGAGGAGGTTACCCAGTTGATAGGGAGGTCCTTCACCTCTCTCAGCTTGTTACAGAGCCGAACACTCCGCATACCAGCCCGAAAAGATAGCTCTCACCCGAAAATCCTCCGCTGTTGAAATGGTAACAGTAAAACTAGGCTCTGTGACTGCCGGTTTCGCTCCCAAATCCCCCAATTCATTTCCTGGCAAGTCAACGTGTCCAGGAATCCATGCGCACTCCACATGAACACCATAAACGTGCAAAATATGGAGTAGGTCCAGAATGCGCTGCATTAAAGAATGGTAATTGTACCGGTCACGAGTGCTCTGAAGGGCACTAAGGGAATGAATAAGAATAAATCAGTCACCTATGTTTCGACAGTGAATATACAGAAGGGCACGTTAAATAGCATACAGCTCGGCAGAATAAATGGCTGTGCTACTAGGCAAACCGCAAATAGATGTCGCGGTCCCAGTGACAAAGGCATATCCAGCACCGTCGGGGCACTTACTACTATCGGGATATATTATAATACAGCCGCTGTATTAGATAAAAATCCTAAAATAAAAAACAACTACGGATACTGGAAACAGGAGTAGCAGCTTTCCCACAAACCGTCATCCGATACCGACATGGGAGGCAGCACGTGGCCAAGGAGGGTACACACTCTCTCCCTTGGGATACAGCCTAGGCATGTCAATATTGTGGTGCCGAAGAAGCACACGGATGCGAAAACCTGCTGGTCTTGGACTCATATTATTTCCATATCGTTCGTCTACCTCGGGAGAGAAAAACGCATGAAAAGTTGGATCTCCAGGCATGCATTTAAGCCTACAGCCATAATTAGCGAGCAGGACATCACGCCGACATCGCAGAGGGGGTTTTCCGAATTCGGGGGAGAGGATCTAACAAATGGGCTGGTTGGAATAGTTCCAACCGCCACACGGATGCCCTCATTATGGACTGTGTCTATGCTTCTGAGTATAGATGGTCGTGCTGAAGAATAAGCAATGCAGCCATATCCCAACTTCAATTGCATTAGTGCACGATAAAGACGAAGCAACACTGCCCGATCTGCTCCCTAAGATTTGCCAGCTAGTATCCGTAAAATATTGAGAGAACGGTCACATCGCGCTTTCAGCTGTACTGTATTAGGTAACCAACAAAGTTTCCGATCGAAGATCAACTCAAGGAATCTCGTCTCATTGCGAAAGGAGGTAAATCTGGTCCGAGGCGAAGAGACGGCGGACAACGCCACCAGAAGTTAATGCAGACTGTTCTCAACAGAGAAACGAAAACAATATCGCGCTCCAATCATAGACACAATCATAGATTGTCCAATTACCGCTGGAGACGGCGTTCTAGAAACGTTGTACGCTGAGAAATACAGAACATGGCAAAGTCATTCACAAATACACAGGACGAGACACCTGCGGGAATACATTGCGATATGGAATTAATCACTATGGCAAACAGGGTCACGCTTAGTATTGAGCCCTGAGGCACTCCGTTCCCTTGAATAAAATGGTTAGAAAAATCCGAACTGACCCTCACTCGGAAAACGCAGTCCCGCATAAACTCCTGAATAAACAACGTCTTGCATCTACGAATATTCCAGTTGCGGAGGGAACGCAATACCCCTGCTCGCCAACACGTATCACAAGCTTTCTCAAGGTCGAAAATATCCCGACTGTTTGACAGTTTTTAAGAAAGCCGATGATAATATGCGTCGATAGCGACACAAGATGGTCAGCCGCTGACCGATGACCGACGTCTTCGAAAACTTCACTGGGAATTAGTCAACAGATTGTCGGATTCCAGTCACCACACCAACCGTCCATTGATCATGTGTTCCATCGCCTTATAAATGCAACTGGTGACGGAAATAGGACGACAGCTGGAAGGCAGATGACGGTCCTGTCCAGTTTTTAGAATAGGTATAACGGTGGCCTCCCGCTATTTGTCTGGTAAATTAGTATCAACCCAGACCTGATTATAGACCTCGAGTAGGAAAGCTTTACCATTAAGAGAGAGATGTTGCAACATTTGGACGTGGATGCTATCTGGACCAGGCGCCGAGATCCGCTAAGATGTAAGTGCATGGCCTAACTCCGCCATGGTGAAAACGCGATTGATACCCTCAAGGTTTCCGAAACGAAACGAGTACTCCTGAGATTCCCTGATCCTTAATTATACGGTTCTCAGGGGAATAATTGTCTGAGCTAGACACCTGAGCGAAAGTACGGCCTAAATGTTAGCCACGTTAAATGTATGAGCAACAACACCGGCAGCGGTTTTGAGACCAGCGATTGGCTTAAGGGTCGATTTGCCGGCCTCACGCCTCAACTTACCCCATATGACAGAGGAAGGGCTGTGTCTATTAGAGAAAGCCACAAACTTGCTCCAGGATGTCTTTTTATTATTCTTAATAACCTGGCGAGATATCGCACGCATTCTCTTATACTGTATAAGGTAATCCAGTGTAGAGCGTCACTGGAAAACCCTGGGAGCACGCCTGCGCGCCGAATAGCATTACGGCATTCATTGTTCCACCACGGTACTAGAAATTGTCGGATTGGGCCAGTGGTATACACTGCTCAGCAGAGGAAAGAATTCTGTCTGTGAAATGATCGACTAAATAACTCACAGAGTGGTGCTCATCATAGTTAAAAACAGCCAAGCGGCAATAGAGTTCCCAGTTGCTTTGATCTAGGTAGGTAAACGAGTGGAACATACAGATTGTGTCAAGAGACTAGTAAGACATGGGAAATGGTCACTTGAATGCTAATCAGAGATCATATTCCAACTGACGAAACTGCTAACTGGGGCGAACAAATTGCTATATCAAGGTATGAAAGAGTATGAAAGGCGCCAGAAAGAAAGGTGGGATCTCCAGTGTTAAAGAGGGCCAAATTATTATTGTCTAAGAAATCTGCAATAACTTTACCTCTCGCACATGTCCGAGGTGAGCCCCAAAGCGGGGGATGGGCATTCACATCACCTACTAACAGAAATGCTGGAGGCAAATGTGCAACTAGGTCTTCTAAATCGGTGTGGGAGAGGTCAACAGGTGGAGGCAAATGGATACTACAGGTGGTGAAAATGGCAGTGGGCAGCTTAATCCTGATAGCGACGGACTGGATGTCTGATTGTAAGGGTACGGATTCGGCGAATATATGATTTCGGATAAGCATCATAGTGCCCCCGTGCCGGGAAACCCTCCTTCGGTGATAGATCACAGCGAACGGAGTATTGCCTTATGGTAACGTCGTCCTGGGGACGGAGCGTTGATGGCTGATTCTGGTGCAGCAACAATTCTAGTTCTGGTCGATGTGATCTAACTCCGCGTATGTTTCACTGTAGAATAACCATTGTCCATATGATGCGATAAGTGGTCGGGTTAGCCTTTTTTTATTTCATTTTATTTATTTATTTTGGTGTCGGATGAACACTTTGTTCAGCGTCACGGTCCCATTGCTTACGCACTGTGCATTTTCCAATGACGTCAGAATCCTCTTGATCCATCTCCTCCACGGAGGAAGACCCCTTTCCAAAAGAAAGTTTCTTTTCGAGAACCTCGAACCTGTTAGAGGTACTGATGGGCGAAGATGGTCACCGCCGATCTGAACTTCCCCCAGAAGATTCCTCAGAAGAGGATCTCCGTGGACAGACGCGTGGACTTTGCTTTTCCTTAGATGTTTTGGGAGCGGGCATGACATTATCTTTCAGAAAGTCTTGTCTAACATAACTGGTCATGAATTTTTTCTAGTACAGAACATGGCACAAGTTTCCAGTCTTAGTTCCCGATGTCGAAGTTTCAGATACGACTGATGTACTGCACTGTATACTGGCGGATTGGGCAGGTGTTGATGCCGACTTTGTAGATGCAGAGGAAGGCTTTGGTAATTCTCTGGCTACAAGGACTTTTTCCGTAATAGTTGCCCCGTTTATATCGCCGGTTTGCGTTGCGATTTCCCGACATGGTACCGATTTAGTGACTACAGAGCTAAAGGTACCGGATTTCGGGACAGAGGTTTCGCGAAGTCGAAGGAGCTTCCGGGCTTCCCAGAAGGATACCTTCTCTTTCACTTGTATCTCCTGGATCGCCTTCTCCTCTGCAAAACGAAGGCATTCTCGGCAACTTGTGGAATGTTTGCCCTCACAATTCACTCATGATGGAGGTGAAGTACACACATCATCGTAGGAGAGGTCATCACAGTTGGCGCAGGTAGATTCGCCGTTGCAAAAAACACGCGTGTGGCCAAAACGCTGACATTTATAGCACTTATAGTTTGGTAAGTAAGGCCTAACCTCGATGGTTTCATACCCTGCCTTAATCTTTTGAGGGAGATCTATCCGATCAAAAGTAAGCAACAGGTTACGGGTGGGCATGAATTCTCCATTTGCCTTACGTTGGACTCGATAGACAGATGTGACACCTTGGTCCGACATATTCTCTTGGATGTCCTCAGTGCTTAGACCATTAAGAGCGCGGGTTATTATCACACCGCGTGAGCTAAGCATCTTTTGTGCTTCGATCTGCACGGGGTAGCTTTCTAACATTTTGGCTTTCATCAATTTGGCAGCCTGAGTAACGGGCTCTAATACACGTCTTAACGGGACCAGCTATAGCATCGAGACACACCATAGGGGATTTCCTCCCTTCCTCCGTCCTATAAACAACCAATTAGCTAGGTCCACATGACTCGACTACTTCTTTTGCAAAGGTTTTTTTATTGGGAGCCATAAAGATATACTAAAAATTTCATCCCCCAGTGTTCCCCACCCACCACGGAGCCCAAAAAGAGATCACCCTAATGGGGTGACAGGGCTACACAGGGGATATAGCTCACCCTGGAGTTCGGTATAATACGTAGTCCTGGCCGATAGGCTAGGAGTGAGTTAGGCTCTAGCTTCTCGTTTAGGCGAAGCAAAAACCAAAGCGGTGTATTAGGTTGCGCACCCTCCTCACTTACTGAAAAACCAGAAACCCAGGCTCAGGTACCTCTTTGCATGTCTCAGGAAATGATGTAAGGTGTCTGTTAGTTTATACAAATTTGAACTGACGAAACGGTATGTATAAACAAACCAAAGTTTAATATGTCCATTATGCTTCGAGAATGAAATTTACTGTTCTTCTGAGCACGGAATCACCTCCACTCTTTCACCTGTACAACATAACTGTTTAACGATGAAATGACAATCATATCCACTTAAGTTGTGCATCAAGACAAGAATATATTTCGGCGTTTTGCAGGCTAGATTGCATTCATTATGGAGACTTCCTCGATATTCGTCAGTGAAATGGTCATGATCCCTAACCTTCCAATTTTCTTCAGTGAATTTTTTAGTATACAGGTAGCATTCAGTAGAAGACTTAAAATCCTCCTGTTGTTGGTCCGTTAGTTTCAAAGATTTAGCAGATTTTTATATACTGCTAATCTTATTTGCAAAATAAATTAGATAATCCATCTATATATATCTATATATATCCATCTATATCTATATATATATATATATATATATATAAGGGGCAATAGGAAGGTCAGTCTGAAGCTGCTCAACAGATGCCGTCGGTTTGACGTAAACAGCAAAACTCGTTGGAGAATGGTTCTGATAGGGTGTTGTGGAGGAAGCTTTCGAATTAGACTCGCACGAGAAATACGAACTAAGAATACCCTCAAGATCTGCATAGATGACATACAGGAGTTTCAACATGCTTTCCACATTTTTAAACTGAAGGATAGAGGTTTCCTTTGTAGGCATAGCAATCCTAGCGATAGCATGCTGCCTGCAGATAGTAGCACGTTCCTTCAATTTTTGCATTCCACTACGTCCATACCAGTCATCAAAATGAGTGAAGCAGCGTTTACAAGTGTACACTCGTCCTTTATATTTAGACTTTTGTTGGCAAATAAGCTTCTCAAAGTTCTTGATATACACAAAATAATGCGTGCCATTTCTATCACTGAGAAGAAGGATGTCGCGGTGATCAGATAGTTCTTCCTCTACAACCTTTATTAGAAGCACTTGTTTTGTTTTCATCCAGTCCAAATACGTTGATAGATATATCAGTTTTATTTTCAAATGTCGGGATTTCTGACAATGGCGTGTAAAGCGTGATGCACGATAAGTCATATTTTTCTTCGAATTTCTTGTATTTGTTGACACCTTGAGAATTCTTTTGAATGTATTGTGCAAGGATAGTGCATAAAAAGCACCGCTCATCAATATGGTTCTGAAGGTTCATACACGCTTTCTTTGCTTCTATAAATGCAGGTAGAGGAATATAACTGTTTCCACGAAGGGGGTTGTGCTTGTAAATTCGAAGGCGTACCCCCTCCCCTGCAAGCAGAGCCCAATTGCTTCCTTTATGTTGTGATTCATCCATTTCAGCTTCCAGTTTATTGAATTTCGTCTCTAACATGGTGTCTAAATAAGTTTCTAGAAGTACTGCTTGATTACTGGTTTTGAAGGTCTTGTCTGTTGTTTTCTCCAGAAATATTTACAAATCGGCATTCCACTAACTGTTTAATCTTCACAGGTTTTTCAACAGATTGTATAATCCAATGTTTAGCTTCCTGCAGATAAGTCTTCATGACCTTGCTCGAATTGCATCGGATGAAGTAAGATTTCAGACGCCCTTCAAAGGATGTTCATACTCTTTCATGCTACACTCATTTTCTATTGTAGCCAATAGTTGATGTCGGGTAGGCTCGGATTTTGTTTTCTTCAGAGGCGTTCCATTGTATCCACTGCTGAAAGTTGCAGCACAATGTTTACATTTGAAGAGTTGTCCGCAACTCATTTCACTTGTTATAGCTCCTTTGAAAGCTTTTGCCGCACTTAATACAACTGTAGCCAGAAGTAGAGTTCGGAGATACTCCGCTGAATGTAGACTAGAGCATGTCTCCTATCTGATAAGTACTCCTAAGTGTGACAAAGAGACAGAACTTTTATCGCTGTAACTTGTCGCTATTGGTAGCCAGTTTCATTAAGAGGAGCTAATATACTGGAATTGAAGCAAACTGCCACAATGAAGATGTGCCTTTTTTTTTTTTTTTTTTTTTTTTGTAGCTTCAAGTGGAGGGGGAAACCCATCTTGAGGACTAACCAGGGGTGGCAGGCCCGGAGAGTCGGGGTCTCCCAGAATGCGCCTACCTACCAAAAAACCCCTCCACCGGAAGTGAAAGTTGAGGATGCATGTTGCGGTACCGCTGTTGCACCCGCGCAATCTAAGGCGAAGGTGAACTGGCCCGCTGTGCGGCGCCAGGGGAGAGGGTTCTGCTAGCAGGCTGGCTTGACCGAGGCCCAGCCGGCCCCCCTAGCGAAGTGTAGGTGAGGAAGATTGAGAGGTTGTTATGGGTTTTGGCGGTTAGAATTTAGTGTTGATAGTGGGATTGGGAGTTGGAGCCGTTACGATGTCGGTGAGAATGTCTGTGGCGAGACCTTCCTTAAGGTCGTGGAGTTTCTTGGAGATGGATTGGTGAAGTTGGTGCTGCAGCTCTCGAATACGCACGACCGAGGTCTCAAGAGACCGCAGCCGCGAGTCCCGCTGCAAGAGGATTAGTGACGTGGCTCTCAATAAGTTCCAGCTTGCGCTGGACTGACGCAAGCACCTCGCCCTTGCCGTCTGCATCTCTGGCTGCTGTCCAGTGCTCGACCTCCAGTGCCTCGAGTCGTTCGTTTGTTGCACGCTGAAATTCAACACGGAGGCCAAGTGTATATGTAGCCGTCAGTATGTCGCCGATGGTCTGCTGTATCGATTCTATGGCGTCCTATAAAATAAACAAAATGAAATAAAATAAAGTCAGTTATTAAACCCGGATAACTATTTACTTAAACCAGGGTAAAGTATCCTAAACTTTATACATTAATTACTACTTACCAATTAGAAATGTAATTATCCAACTTAAAGTTACAGATATAAACTTAACCTAACTTAGCCTAAAATTGTTATAAATACCAATTAAAATCATAATTATTATCAATTAAACTGTGTATTAATATTTAATTGATAAAATTTCAATTTAATTAGTGTTAATATTATTATAATTTTGTATATTTAATATATATTAACAACTTGTATTTAATTTTTTTTAAATGTATTGTATACTATTTATTTATATTATACGCATATTTTATTTTAAAAACCATTATATTATTTCAATGACTATTCTATTAAGTAATATAATTATATTACTTTTATTATTATTATTATTATTATTATTATTATTATTATTATTATTATTATTATTTTTATACTATTACTTAAAATTTTAAACATGTAATTACTGTTTTATTTATAAAATTTAAAATAAAAAATATTAGTTCAAAAACTTTAAAATACCAAATTAAATAATTGTTACGTTATATTTATATTTATCGAAATTATAAAAAACTTAATATTATAATTATTTCCAATTATATCAAAATCCCAAAATTTTAACATTAAATAACTATATTATTTAAAAACTTCAAAACCATCATATTCTATGTAAATTTAGACTCTATTTAAATTTGCATTAAATCCAAAATTCAATACATAATTTAAAATTTTATAATTGAATTAAAACCTTTTAAAATATTTAAATTTTATTCAAATTTAGGGTTTAATAAACATTTAACATTTAAATCTAATAATTTTAAATTATTGGTATTCAGTAATTAAAATAACTGGTATTCAGTTATTTATTATAAGTTAATATTCAATACACTACCCTATCTATAGCCGCCGGTAACCGGCGGCCTAAGTATTCGTAACCAATACTATTTATAATTCCTATATTTTAATTATCAATATTCAATATTCGTCACAATTCTATAAAGGTCACTTATTGTATTCCTCTATAACTATAACTTTCAATTTCACTGCACCCCTATACAAATGTGTGTGTGTCGTTATTTGGTAGCTAATTTTAATACTGTACTTCCTCATATCACACTTATTACATCTTTTCACTTCACCCCAAAACCCCATTTTCTCACTTCTTCCTGGGAGCTCATCCCAGTCCTCCATTTCCCACTTCGTCCCAAATACTGAATCTTCTGCTTTCTTCCCTTTCCTTACCTACATCTTCTTGTGCTTCATCGCCACTTTCACCAAATGTCTATTTACCTACTCTCTATTTCTTCTTCTTCTTCTTCTTCTTCTTCTTCTTCTTCTTCTTCTTCTTCTTCTTCTTCTTCTTCTTCTCCTCTAATTATATGCAATAATAGGTGCGCTTGTTATTATTCTCATTCCAATATCTTTTCCTCTTGGGTGTCGCAGGGGCCGCTAAATATCTCCCTGCATGCCATCCAATGTCCCTCTCTCAGCTAATGTTTAACCATACCGTTCTAGGGTATTAACTGCATCTAAATCGGCTACTTGTAAAATATTTCAGGGTCTTAACCTCATTTGATGTTTTCTCTCTAAATTCCATTGAATATTTCTCTGATCTATTGGAATAATCATTTCCTCCCAACCCGCATTACTTACTTTATTTGCTAATAGTTCCAAATGGGTATATAAATCATTATTTCGTAAAATTTCGTTTATATAGCAACCACTAAGTGCTTCTCTCTTTTTCCGTAACTCTTGTGAGCTTTTACTACATTTAAACAATACATGTTCCGGAGTCCCCGGAACATTACAAATTTCATAATTTTCATTCAGTATTTTATTTATTTTCTTCCAGTAAGTATAATAAGGACCATGACCCGATAAATAGTGAATTAGGCTTTTTGAGGAATTTATATGCTTTATTTTTAACCGTTCTTTAATGCTGTTGAAAAATGAAAACGTTCTTCTGCCTGTTTCGGTCTCTTCCCATTCTTTTGCCATTCTCGTGTTAATCTGTTCTTAATATCTAATTTATTTTGACAGTTAGTTGTATCCAACAATTTGTGGTGCTTTAATATTATTTTGCTTCTTTAACCAGAAATAAGCTCCTCTCATACGAAGTATTAAATGAGTTGGCCAAATGCCTGTTATAATTAACGGAGCCAAAGTTGGGGATGTGGACGTCGCACCTGTAAAATGTAGTAGAACTTTTTTTTTGAGATCTTCTAAGTAATAATTTAGTTGAAGTTTTATTGGCTTTATCCGCCCAAAAACCAGCTCCATAATTTATAATGGATGCGAAAATGCTGGTATGATAACAGCTGATAGTCGATAGTGGTATTTTCAGTTTGGACTGAAAAATTCTAGATAATTTCATTAGAATGTTTTCATCTTTAAATCCTACGAAACTCTCATGCTCCTTAAAGTTTCCTTTTTCTCTAATTTTATTCCTAAATATCTCATAACCAGACATCTTTTTTATACTATTACCTAAAATTCGTATTATTGGGTATCTTTTTAGGGTACCTTTGAATACCAGAATTGCAGATTTTTGTGGAGAAAATCTTCATTTTCGCTTCTGTGTACCATTGGTTTAAGGTTTCCATCAAATTGTTTCCTTTGATTTCCAGTTCGTTTCGGGAGCTTCCATCTATAATAAAAATCACGTCATCCGCGTTTGCTATCGTATTACTGCAGGTGTTGTTTACTTTTTCTAATAATGTTTCTAACTCAATGTCCGAAAAGGTTGGCCCTAGGACTGAATCTTGAGGACATCCTTTTGATGTGTTTTTTGTGATAATTTTATTTACACCAATCAAATAAACGTTTCTATTTTACAGTAGTCAAGCTGTATATTATAAAGCGTTTTTGGATATCTAAATTCTCTTAGCCTGTTGAAGAAAAACGGACACCAAATATTTTCAAATGCTCCAGAGATATCAATAGAAATTGCCATTACATATTTAAATATTGTGTACAGATTCTAATACGGCATTTAATGCATCTTCTGTCGACCGTCGTTTTCTAAAGCCATAGTGTTTACATTGGTGCCAATTAGGAGCCTATATTCTGTGATTCGTTTGTTCAATAAGCATTCAAGAACTTTACCCAAGTTATTTAACAGACAAATTGGTCTGTATGACTCAGGATCACTTGGGACCTTGTCTTGACTCTTTTTTAGAATAATAAGTTTGACTTCTTTCCACCGGTCTGGAAAGATTCCACTTCGATGCAGTCAATGTATAATGTACATAAAAATGTGGTTAAGCTATTTTCCAGTGCTAATTAGGTCCAGGACCAGCAGCTTTTTAAGCTTTTAAATTTGGAATTATTAGTTTAATTTCTAATTGATGAAAGAGAAAAATTATGCCTTCGTTATTATAAGTCTGATTAAACGTATTTCTTAATTCTCTGTTAAAGTTGTTATCATCCTCTTCTTTATCGTTTGGTAACAGTCTAAATATAAGTCCGTTTGGTGATTCCTCCCAATCATTAGTCATATTACCATCCTCCTTCCGTAATGTATTCAACGTCTCTGGTTTTTTTATTTTTTCCAAAATAATTTTGTATGGTAAGCCACAAGTGTTTTTACTTAGTCCGCATTCAATAAATTTCTTCCATGATTTCTCCCTGTTTTTTAAGGTACTTTTAAATGTCTCTTTAGCTCTTCTATAAATGTTTAAGTTATGCTCCCTTTCTTGTGCGACAATAGCTCTCTGATCAATTCTTCTTGTTTGGCGCATTTTTCTCCTTAATTTGGTTAACTCATCGGTCCAGACAATATCCGTATATTTTTTATATTTTCTTTTTGGTATTGAAGTATTAAGCGTCCATTTTATTTTATCTTCTAATTTTTTCACTTCGTAATTCAAATTTTCTCCTTTATAGTCGAGTGCACATATATCAGAGTGTTCTCTGATTATTTCCCAGTTTGCTTGTTTATAGTTAAGTTGAATTTTCGTTTTGATCCTAGTTTCAAGGTTGTAGCTTGGTACGTAATCAAAGTAAATTAGTCTATGGCCACTCATAGTCAAATCCTGACCAACTTTCCAATTTACAATCTTGTTAACTGTTTTACAGTTTCCGAGATTTAAATCAATGTTGGAGTTAGCCCCAGCACTATTTTCGAAAGTTGTTGGATTATTAGTGCTGTGTGTATACCTAGGTTCAGTTCTGCAATTTTGTCCTCCAGCTTTTCTCCTCTATCATCTTTGTATGTATTAAACCACCAATTGGATTTTGCATTGGCCTCCATAGTGTAAATAATTTCTTTGTCACTAAAAATTCTCTTTGTTTTGATTATTTCCTCTAATTATAAGTCTATGGGTTCACTGAATTGAAAATTATGATTGGAAAAATAGACTCCCCATCCTAATGATTAACTTGAATACAGTTGGTATGTGTATCGCTTAGTTGAGATATATTAGTGATTTGTAGGTGTGGATTATTGATTATAATGACAGCCTTTGGTGCATGGTCAGAAATAATGGTCCTTGCCTTAACTGGTAAATGTATTAACTTATTTTGATATGTAGAGGGCTCTTGGATGCATAAAATATCCAAGCTTAAATCTTCTAATATTTTCTTTAGCTCATACATAACCAGCCTAGTATTATTGGCATTAATTTGCGCTATTTTCATTATTTTCGATATTATCATTAATTTCATTATCAAATTGTCCCGGAGAATTACGCCTAGAAACGTAGGTCTCGTCTCTTTCAAACACCGCTTCCAGGCATCCATCAGAGCGTCTGCTTAGCACGTAGCCTTCAACAGTGGGCTGTGGCTATCTTCCTAGTCTTTAAATATGTTTAGCTGTATTGTTCTAAGGTTTTTATTGGTTAACAGGTGTCCTTGGATGTTGTTTTCTCCGTTCTTTTGTTTTCTGAATTTTGAAATATTTCAGCCTTGAGAAATTTAGGATGAGTATATTTGATTTTTGATTTGGGTTCAGGAATTCGGTTTTAAGGACAGTTCTTGGTTGGTGTGGAAAATATTTTGATTAACGTGGTCAAATTTTGGGAATATTGGTGTCGACTTCTTTGGTTCAATTTTAGGGTAATCAAGCGAATCGTGCCCAATTACCGCGTAACAATTTGGCCAACCCTGAGTGCTGTTAAAGGCAAGGTGCCCATAACAGAGCACAAAGTGTATATAAGCTTCTTCCAAATCTAATTTTTCATTTCTTCTTGCATAAATGTTTTTCTAATAGCACTAATACTTCATTGGGATCCGTTGTAATGTTTAAGACTTTTAGCTCCATTTGATCAATCGCATCTGGGACGGGGAATACTATTTTACTGCCGTTTGGGTGTAGGCATCGAATCACATGTCGTAAGGCTGCTGTTAGAATGTGTTTCTTTTCCAGCGGACTCATCTGTATGGGTGACTCAACGTTAGCGTACATGTTGGTAAGTGCGGTGTGAGCCGAACTCGGGACAATGCCTGGCGCTGGAATTTCCAGCATCAGGGGTTTTAACCGATTCGGTAAAACTATGGCGTCCTTCAGGAAGGCGTCTGTCGGTGTGGTCTCGTTGGTGATGATGTCAGGAGAATGGTGTGGTGATGTCGGCGTAGATGGTTGGTGTTGCTCCACTGGGGGGTCCGGCTTCTGCATCTGCACTGGTTTCCTGCTCCGGGGATACAGGGGGCACTGGGCCTGCCCTGCGTAGTGTGTGCGGCCGGAGCAGGTGTTGCAGAAGCGGGGTCGTCGGCGGAGATCATGCTGTAGACAGGCAGCTGTCAAGCAACCCGCGCCACAATAGTGGCACTTCGGTGCAGCGGTGCAATCCTGAGCTGCGTGCCTGTAGGCACAAAAACGTCGGCAGGGGACCGGTCTTTCGTTTCTGCTGGCCTCGATGCGTAACCTATGCCCTAGCATGGGCAGGCGTGACGATAAGGCAGCTTCAGCCAAGGTGTAGCCGGACCAGAGTTGTGGGTTCCCGGGTCGAAGTGATACTATTGGCCTTCATTGATGAAGACCAAATATGTTGAGCAGCTTCCAAAACGAAGCGAGGTGGCAGGTCCCGGGGCACGCCGCAGATGACCACCGTGTGATGGCCTTCTGGTGTCGACTGTCTGCCCGGCTCCGGTGGAGCAGCAGGCACGGCGGAGTGAGGTGTGGAAGGCCGGGCCGGTTCCAGGTGAGGTTCCAGTGCGGCGGCGGTGGCGGCTGACGACGGAGAAGGCCTGGACGGTTTACGCTTGGGTTCCGGCACGGCGGCGGAGGCTGTCGGCGGAAGAGGCCTGGCCGGTTCCCGAGTGGGTTCCGGTGCGGCTGTTGGCGATGGAGCCACCTGCTCTAGGAGTGCAGGTGGACTGGCAGTCGGCGGTGTAGAAGGGGCCACACTGCGCGGCGA
Source organism: Hymenopus coronatus (assembly GCA_030762935.1). Classification (NCBI taxonomy): domain Eukaryota; kingdom Metazoa; phylum Arthropoda; class Insecta; order Mantodea; family Hymenopodidae; genus Hymenopus; species Hymenopus coronatus. The sequence continues at coordinate 304,746,522 of CM060900.1, read as the reverse complement.
GGCGGCACGGTAGAACCCCTGCGCCCACTTCATGCGGTTCCGGCGGGTCCTCTCTGCTCGCAGTGCCACTATCTCTTCTCTGCTGCAGGTGCTGTAGTGGGACAAGCCTGCCTCGAATGCTGCCCTCAGCGCTGGATCCATAATGGCTCAAACTCTAAACACATCCACCTTAAGGGCAAACGCGGGACTGGTAAGACCGGAGTGTCGGGGTCTCCCATGAATGGGCTTAAAAAAACCCTCCACCGGAAGAGAAAAGTGAGAATGCTACGGTACCGCTGTTGCACCTGCGCAGTCTATGCGGAAAGTGTACTGGCCTACTGTGCAGCCACCTGGGGTGACGGTTCTGCTGGTAGGCCGACTTGACCGACACCCAGCCGGCCTCCGAAGTTAAGTGTAGGTGCGGAATTGTGAGGAAGTTGTAGGTTGTGGTGGTTAGGATTTGTTGGTGAAAATGGAATTGGGAGGGCAGGGAGAGTTGCCATCAGTGGTGAGTCCTTCCCGAAGGTCGTGGAGTTGCTTGGAGATGGATTGACGCAGTTGATGCTGCAGCTCTCGGACACTCACGACCGAAGCCTCAAGAGACCCCAGGCGTGAGCACCGCTGTCCTTGGCAGGTGGATGAACAAGGTGGCTCTCAATGCGTTCCAGCTGGCGCTGGACAGATGGAAGCACCTTGCCCTTGCCGTCTGCATCTCTGGCTGCTGTCCGGTGCTCGACCTCCAGTGCCTCGAGACGTTCATTGGTTGCCCTCTGATGTTCCTCGAGGCGGAGGCCAAGTTGGTGTGTAGCCGTTAGGATGGTGGCGGTGTTCTACTGGATGAAGTCTACGGCTTCCTTCAGAAAGGTGTCCGTCGGAGTAGAGGAGTTGTCCGGTGAAGCAGTAGGTGAAGAGTTGTGAGGTGGTGATGGTTGATGATGCAGCTGAGGAGATGGTTGTCTGCTCCGTGGATAGGCTGGGCATACGGCTTGCCCGGTGTAGTGTCCTGTGCCACGGCAGGTGGCACAGAACCGGAGTCTGCGGCGGACGTCGTACTGCATGCACTCGGCGTTGTAGGCTGCAACTCCACAATAGAGGCACCGCGGCGGCGAGGAACAGGCTTCTTGCTGTGCCCGTAGGCACAGCAGCGTCGGCAAGGGCGGTGTCGCTCTTTTCTGCTGACTTCGATGCTCAGGAGCCGCCCATCACATTGTTCTATCTTAAGCCGTTCAGGAGATATAAGCCTTCCTGGTACATATTAAAATTCTATAAAACATAGTAAATTGTGTGAAAATATCTGAAACACTGAAACGATGACATCAATTACTGTAAAAAATGATAAAATTGTTGTAGAAACCACATAAACTAGCACAAAAATTACATCAATTACAATCAAGCATTAAGAAAAGGGCTACAAGCCGTCATGTCGCTTCAAATACGCTTAAAATACTCCTTAACGAAGAAAATTGTAGTCGGTACACCTTCATCACCATCACAAAGTAATTAAAGACCTTCCAAAAATACATTCAAAGTGAGTTGAAATACCTATTGCCTGAGGGTTTAACGCTACCCTATAGTTCTGAATACCTTAAAAGTCGTAAATGACCTTTAGGGAGACAGAAAGCACTACAGAACACTATAAAAGTTTGCTAAATAGACTCAAAATGTGTAAAATGTCTACAAAAGCGTTAAAACATTAGAAAACACCGTAAACTACTGTTTAATATTAGTAGTACGTCTGAGAGGGGCTAAAATATGTTTTAGAGCCCTATTTACCCAGAAAAGGCTTCTAGATATATGGAAAAGAGATAAAATGTCTCATCAAAACCCTGTCCTACAGTTATAGACACCCTCCCCAAATGGTATGGCATGACACTAAAAGCATACTAAGCAACAGTAACAACTCTACAAAGTGCCATTAAAACCCTGAAAAATGTATGTGAAAGTACCACAAATACTGAAAAATAGCATCAAATCGTACAAAAATGCTAGTAAAAGTGCTAAAAAGCATTAGAAAACACTGAAAGTAATGTAAAATATCAGCGAAAAACCAATAACGAACACCTAAGATGCCTGTTTTAGGATCCCAAATACCCTCAAAAAGGTTCGAAGTGTGTGGAAAAAAACAACCAAAAAATGTCTGATGAATAGTCAAAACAACTAGCTGTCCTAGAGTCCTAAACATCCTCAAAATGACATGGAATGCCATTAAAAGCGTACTAAACATCTGCAGCAACACTAAAATCATCTTACAGATCCCGAAAAAGTGCATATGGAAATACTACAATACTGAAAAATAACACTAGAATGCTTAGACAAGCGTCAAAAATGAGTAGAAGATATTGTAAATATGAGCAAAAACGTCTGTAAAAGACTAAAATACCAGCTTAGGGTCTTAAATACCCACAAAATGGCGTGAAATCAGTTGTAAAGAGCTAAAATGTCTGACAAGTACCCTGAAACTAGCTGATATAGAGACCTGTACACCCTCAAAATAGTATGAAAGGTCATTAAAAGCATTCGAAACATCTGTCCTAGCAACCGTGGAACCCACAAGAAGTGTTATAAATGATCTGTAAGCATTCAAAGAGCAGAGCAAACACTGCAAAATAATAATAAAAAAAAGTCCTCAAATGTTGAAATACAAATAAATGTTGAAACATCTTAAAATTCTGAGAAAATCCATAAAAATGAATGATAAACAAAGCAAACGACCTTGAAAGGGATACCAAAGGACTCAAAAATACCCCTAATACTCTGAGGCTGAGTTAGGTTCCCCCTCATCCTAGTATGGGCTCCTATCTTTCCCATGTATGCTCACCTACCCCTGTACAAGGATCCCTCTATCGTAACTACTCGTGCTATTCTCGTGAAGCTGGCATGCCACTCGTCATCCAGTCCAAGGCCGCCGCGAAACGGTCTGGTCGCTCTGGGAACGCACATTAGAATTGCACAAAACCCCTGCAACCGTAGTTTATTGTCGCAATTGTTCTCGTGTACTGATAGCTGTGTTCAAACTTTGTCCTGGATTACCTGTTCAAATACATTTGTGTATATATATATATATATATATATATATATATATATATATATATGTAAACGTACGTAATGCCCTATACTGAATAAAGTTTATTCGAAGTATTTATATAATTTAGTATAGGCCCTATACAAGGTTAAATACTAATGTATTGGCCTACAATCGCATTTAAGCCATGTGAAAAATCAGCAGTATACGTAATTGAACCTGTGTAAGCTGTTCAGGAGAGTATCAAGTATTTTCTACTCGATCCAGGACAAAAAATGTGAGTAGTCTTATTATTACTGTCACATCTTTTGTTGGAATGGATAATTTTTATAAAAATATTCCTTGTTATTAGGTTGAATTTTAAAATAGTTCAGCTTTTCTTATACGGGAAATTGTCAACTCCTGGTAATGTAAAGAAACGGATACCAACCATATGCGAACACCATTTGAAAGATTTGACTAACCCTTTAGCCTAGTGTGTTTTTTTATTTCACTTCTACTTCCAAAACAACAAATAATAGGACTATTTCTGCTAATGTTTATTTGGATTGGCATAACGTAGATAGAATAATAAGCTTTTCAATAGTAATTTGTTGCACAGAGGTTGAAAAAGTCATGTGAATGGAACACATGAAACTTTACTTTCTTGAGCACGTATGTACATATAATGTGCATAGTTGCTACGGAGGGTATTGTATTCCATCCAAAAATTCGATGTAGAAATTTCAGCGAAAATTTGAGGTCCTCTGAGTCCGGAAAAGTATTTTTAGAAAAGATCCTGTGTGTCTGTCTGAGTGTATGCCTATGGACATCATAGTACAAAAACAGGAATATTGTTAAATACCACATTTGGTGTTTATGTTTAGTATCTTTCAAGGATGTAAAATTTTTCAAGAAAATCCTCTCACCACAAAATACCCTTATACGGAAAATTTCTTCAAAATTCTGTTTTTATGAAAAATGGATCTAACTATTTTGTTTAAATACGTATATTAAAGATATTCACACCACAAATAAAATGTATATTTTGAAATTTCTGGGAATAGCCTCTGAAGACGTCTTTATTCTGGGTCAGTTTTACGGAATTTGGCACAACGCATAAACCATAAGAGATAGACAAAAACCTACTGCACAAAAGATGTACATGTCGTTAAAACACACGATTTAAGTCATATACATTTCTCTTGTAGAATTGGTGGTTTTCAGATATCCCTTTTTATTGATTTCAATTTTAAACTACCTGAAGTTTGATAATTTAATTGTCTTCTCACAGAAACCTTGTGTAGGACAGGAGTTGGTTCGGTAGAGCCAGACTACATAATAGTTGGCTATACTATGAATACAGGGTCTTGAAGTACTTACAACATTGTAAGTCACCTTTAGGGTTTGTCAACTTAAAATAATTTGAGACCACCTTGTGGTTTGCCGGGAAACATACGAGTCAGTTAGGAAATTTAATGCCGCAGCGGTAGGCAGCCATGATAGCTCAGTGGTACAGCAACCGGCTAGAGACCCGGAGAACCGTAGTTCAAATTTCGGCTCTGGCAATGACTTTTTCAGTCCAACTCTACCTAACTAAATTTTTCTCAAACGGAACCGTGTAAAGCGAACTCAATTTTAATTGTTTCACATAGCGACCAGCTTTTAAAAGATTTGACTTTATTTTTAGTCTAGTGTATTCCCTTATTTTCCTTCTACTTAGAAGGAAGCAAGTAATAAGTCAAACTCCGCTTTTCAATTAGCAATATGTAGATGAAACAATAATCTTTTGTAAGAAGAGTTTGTATATGGAATAGCAGAAAAAGTTATGTGAATAAAACACATTGGAGTTTTAGAAACATGTCCGTGTGGCTGCCTGTCTGAGTGTGTGTCTGTAGGCGGCATAGCTCAAAACGAAAAGTCCGTTAAGTACCAAACTTGGTATTTAAGTTCATTATCCTCCAAAAATATGACACAAAGATTTTCAAGAAAATTCCCCCCTCACTCAGCTTCCTTTTCCATGGATCATTTTTCAAACAATTTTATTTTCTCAAAAATGGCTCTAACGACTGTGATTTATATGTCATATGTTAAAAATATTTTCATGACAAACGAAATGTATATATGAATTTTCTTGGAACAGCACCTAAAGACATCTTCATTCTGGATGCCCTTTGCATAACTGGGAAACCATAAGAGAAAAAACCTTGCTGCGCAGAAAATGTAGAATTTCATTAAAACAGAAAATGTATCATACAGGTACACTTTTTTGTAAATTAAACCGTTTTCGAGATATTCTGAGATGTTGATTTCAGCTTTAAGTTGCTTAAACATTTCTCAAAGATGAGGTTATCTTTCAGTTTGTCGCTCTTTTGTTTACTCCTAACTTGCAAAGAGAACCGAAGTTCAATTATTTCACACATTCATCAGATTTTAAAAGGTCTGACTATTTAGTCTAGTGTATCCCTTTATTTCCCTTCCACAACTGACAGGGATGCAAGTAATAAGACAATTCCGCTAATATTTATCTGAAAGAGAACAATGTGGGTATTGGAATAATGTTTTGAAGGAAACTTTGTTTGTGGAACAGCTACAGAAAGTTAAGTAAATGGAACACATTGGATTTTCTTCTCTTTAAGTTGTGCGCTTTGAATGCCATAGTTATACTTTACTATGGACTGAATTCCTAATAAAGCCTCTTGTCAGAAGCAATGCTTCTCTTGACAGTGAGATTATTGCTAATTGAAACAGGACATTGTTCAGTTATCTCAAAATTTACAGAAAACAAAGCTGTCAAAGCTGTTTTACTCCATTCTAATCGACTCTTCGCATCTAATGTTCCCGAACGTTTGGATTTTCTTATTTTATAGTGATTTATTTTATTGCTTGCACTGTGTTACACACTTACACTGAATGGCAAATGTGTTTGGATCGGGTTCTTCATAGAGATTTATCTCTTATGTCACTGAATAATCCACAACAGCTTATTTTTAACCGTTTACCGCATGGTGGATCATATTTGGCGCGCTGTATATTTTAAGTTTTATTCGATACAGTATGGATGTCATGGCGTTGTTTCACGATGTGTTGTGTTTGCTACTCTATGGATAATTATTTTCTCAAGTAAAGTCTGTCTGTCTATATATATATGTATATAGGTGGGCAGCGTAACTCGAAATGGAAAAGTTGGTTAAATACTAAACTTGGTATTTATTTTCAGTATCTTCCAAGGAAGCAACACAAAAATTCTCAAGGCACTCACACCCCCAAATATAGTTAGTACTATTACATACGAATTAGCAAGATGGATTAACGATAATCCTGCCACCAGGGGGGATTAAGCGCTATTGTCACGTTAATCCGCCGGATTAAGAAAATGGCGGAAAATTTGAAAAAAATCCAAGGTGTGGTTCAGCGGATTATCTCCTAATCCGCTGAAACACACTTTGGATTTTTTTCAAATTTCCCGCCATTTTCTTAATCCGGCGGATTAACGTGACAATAGCGCTTAATCCCCCCCTGGTGGCAGGATTATCGTTAATCCATCTTGCTAATACGTACAATAAAAGGAAAATTGATGGCGACGATTGGAAAATAGAAGGGGAACATCGGCGATGGTGGACCCGGTGGACGAGACGAGCGGCACGAAGGATATCTAGAAAAGGACTGAAGCAAATAAATAAAAAAGGAGAAATGAGGAGACAAATGAAAGAGGGGCTGGAGGAGACATGGGGAAGGGATACCAGAAATAAATATAAACGAAGAGTGTATGGAATGACGTCACGGAAAATTGATGGCGACGATCGGAAAATGGAAGGGTAACATCGGCGACGGTGGACCTGGGGGACAAGACGGGCAGCCCGAATGATCTCCAGAAAAGGACTGAAGCAAAAAAGGAGAAATGACGTGACAAAAAAGAGAGGTTGGAGGGGACAAGGAGAGGGGATACCTGAAATAGATATAAGCGAAGAGGAAATGGAATGACGTCACAGCTAAACAGAATCAGAAAGGCATGAAATAAAAATAGTGCTGATTGGCCGAATGATTGACAAACCCCAAAAAAATCCAAGGAAGGGAGAGTATAAAAAGGTGAAGAGGAAAAGAAAAATATCGTAAACAAAATGATTGTAATCGGAATAGCGATACTTATCGCAGGAGCATCCTTCGCAGAGTATAGTTGTGTGAGCTTTGGTAGATGCGGGTTTGTTTTGAATGATGAGACAGGACATTTGGAAAATGCTACGAAATGCGAAAAGAATTTCGAGTTAATGCCAAACTGCATGTGCGCATATAAGAAAGGCAGCTCATGCAGATTTAATTCAGTCTTCTTAAACATGGGAAAACATTAAGTAATATTTATAATTGCCTAAAACCTGTAACCAGATGCCAAAGAGGAGAACAATGCGGATTTTTGTACTATGATAACCTAAAGTTTGAACAAGTTCAATGTCCTGATGGGTTTGTACTAAACAGCAGGTGTGGCTGTATACCGGAAAAAAAGGGCAAAGGGAAAAAAGTGTGAGTTTTACAAAACACCTGTTAACATGTATGCTGAAGATAATAAAACATTACAGGTAAAAATGGTAGATTGCAGCTTAATAATGGATAAATTAGACCTACCAGAAGGGTTAGAAAATTTGAAAAAATTCAGACCTGCGGGAGGAAAGTGAACATTACATAGATTGCCAGACGATGAGAAAAACACAACAAATATCCTAGCTAGCTAAACATAAATAATAGCTAAAATATGCACACAAAAAAACATACGTACCTGGAGGAGAGACGCGAATCTCGTTGATGCTGCAAGTCGACTAGTTGACATCTGAAGACACATTCATACACACATTCACTCGCACATATGATTGAGAAAAACACCAGGATAGTTGGGTTACGGGAATAATCCTAATCTATCTAACCTTGGAAATCGCTCAATAAAGTCTAACTAGCTAAACAGTATATAAATATAAGTGAAAAAGGACAACCATATAAGAGTAAACAATAGAATTTATTAATTATAAAAATGCATGTACAAAATAAAAAAATGAAAGTAAGAAGGAAAGAAATAGAAGGAACAGGAATAATGAAAGCATATATATATAGAAAAAAAGAAATAAAATACAACATTTCGAAATAGTAGGAAAAATAATAGTTACAACTCAAACATTTGAAAACACTCACACTTTGTGCAATGGAAACAAGAGCACACAGTTTCATGGAAACAAACACTGTGTGGGCAACACCAAGTTCCGCGAATAGAGCAGTGTTCACAATTACAAGTCTTTTTTGAAAAAGAAGGAATATGTGAATACGGACTTTTAACATTATAAAGCACACAACCCCGACGAGCCTGACACGTAAGACACGCCGGGTTGAACTTAACCGAAATACAGCTACGGCCTAAATGGTCACAAACACTGCTATAGGCTTTCCATTGACAGACTTGTTCATGGAAAAAGCTGTCAACTTGACGAAGACAATTTCTGCATTGAGAATCATTGCAGAAATTTCCAAAAAAAAAAAAAAAAAGCCATACTTGGTGTCTAGGGTGGCTTTGCAAAACGGACACCACCTCTCAGGTATATTAAAAGCAAAAAAGCAGCCTAGAAACAAAACTAAAAGAAATGTATATATATATATATATATATATATATATATATATATATATATATATAGCTTTCTAAAAACAGAAGAAGAAAAAGAAAAGCTTACCACAAATTAAAAGATGGTGGGAACTCAAATTCGAGATCTATGTGCGGTATTATGTGATCCCTTTGCTGTTGAGCTCGAAGTCGCTGCTGGCGAATGAGGTGGACCTCCCGTTGCGGAGGGTACGGTGTTATTACGTTCCTGGGCCTTCGGGTGACAAGAGGAGGCCTTGGAGCTGGCTGGACAAACTCCCTAAAGAAGTCCCTTGAGAGGTCGCTGTCCCTACTGTCTTGGAGCTGAAGATAGTCCTCTACACCCTGGAAAATATTCCCCACTTGACCTGGATAGCTTATTATTGAGACCTCGGATATATTGTCCGGCACGAAACCTTGAAAGTTGGTCTCGTCTGACGCTGCGATGGAACGAGGTGGAGAATCAGGAGGGGGTGTTGCTGGACTACCGCCCTCCCTATCCACCAACTCTATTGAAACTCTCACAGAGTTTTCTGCAAAAGTAGAGAACCAAGAACCCTCGTATAGCTCTTGCAGTTGTTGTCTTACATGTTGGTTGTCGATGTATGAAGTCCAAGATCTCGGCGGAGACACAGAGCTGTGGCTGCCACCGAATGACGATGCTGGTGACGATACTGGAGAAGAAGAAGAAGAATTTGTGGACTGTACACTAGCCATGCCGAATACTGAATGCCAATGCTGCAATTATATGTAGCAGAGAAAGGCAAGAAGGCGATGGGTGGGGGGAGCTGTTCACACGGGACAGAAAGCGATGTCAGCACTCCGACCGGAGATGGTGCAAGATTGCGCAAGCCAGAAAAACTCCACCGGATGTGAACCAGACAACCACTTGGTAAGTTGTGCAATAAGCTGAGCTAACGACCTCCGGTTACAGCGGTGAAAACAAGAACAAATCTCTATGAGAAAGAAATATTTGCACAGTATAAGCATGGTATTCATTCTTTGGAGAATACATTGCTTGTACAACGAATATAATAAAACATATTGAGAGAAAACCACACATTCTTTCCTAATAGTATTTGAGCCCGAAAATTTAACATACACAAACACATATACACTATACACATTAGTGGGTTGTTAAAACATTCATTAAACATGGATAATATACCCAGTACTAGCACAATGGTGGCGCAGGAGGATAGCCTGGAGATAGATCCGACAGAGGCTAGATTCGAAATTACAGAACATAGGCAGAGAGATGTTGCAAAGTATTATGCAGGATTTTCTGAGACAGAAATTAATGTTAGGCAAATACCACACGATGCAGACCCATAGCTATGGATCCAATAGGATTTGTAAAAACTGAGCTATTGGAAAATGAACCTGGGTATGTAAGATTGACCATTCACGATACACATAATGCGTTTACTACATTTAGTGTCAGTGTGCGTAGGATCGCTCAGGTGAATTCAAATGTATTCTTTCAAAGCATTGAAAAGGTTATGTAAAGCAACAGGGAATTTATAATGGGAGGACCACTTAAATTAAATTGTGTATGGACAAAGGATATTTCTGGACAGTGTTATAAACCATGCCAATTATGCTACAGCAATAAAGGCATTATAGAAATTAAAAATAGGGATATGTGCTTGCCTAGAGCACTAATAGTAGGAAGGGCCAAGGCTGACAAAGATATTGATTACAAACCACTAACTAATGCCGAATACTTGCAAAAAGAAAGGACTTTAGCGCTCTTTAGAAGTGTAGGAGGCAGAATAAATGACGTTAAAAAGTATGATGAATATTTGCACGCATACAACATTTCTGTGTTTGGCGATCATACAGGAAAATCTGTTTAATTCAAATCAAAAAATTCTCAGCAAAGCACATTGATGTTATGTTGCATGATGGACATTTCAATGTTATTGTTAACCTAAACATGGCGTTTAGGTGCAAGTACTATTGCCGAAATTGCAACTTCCCATTTTCCAATCCTAGGGAAATGCATAGATGTGACACATTGTGTACAAAATGTCACATGCTGTGCAAACTTCCATTTTCACAGTATGTACGGTGTAACATGTGCAACCGCGACTTTAACGGACCTCATTGTTTTGAGAACCATCTCAAGAAGGGAGGGTTTTATCCTAAAGGACAAACAGTTTGTGAAGTGGAAAAGGTTTGTCTAAGCTGTAATAAGCTGTTTAACATTAGGAATAGGAAGGTGCCTCACACCTGTGGAGAAATATTCTGTTCAAATTGCAAAAGACACGTTGATACCAATCACTTGTGCTATATGCAACCCTTACAGTCTAGGCAGCTGAAAATGACTTTATTTTTATGTTTATAGATTTTGAATGCACGCTGAATACGCCTTTTAAAGGTAGAGCAAACGTGTTTGAGCACGTTCCAAATCTGTGCGTGCTCCACCAAGTATGTCCGCTCTGTATAGACGTTGAACACCAAATGAGGTATTGTTTACAGTGTGGCATCAAGGAGTGGGTGTTTGCGCAGAATCCGGCAAAACAGCTGTTTGATCACGTCACTGATTCTAGATATGATAGATGGGACATAATTTTCATTGCGCATAATCTAAAGGCCTATGACGGACAGCTTCTGCTTAAGTATATGGTGGGGGATTTGAAATGGTCACCAGAGCTCATAATGAATGGAACTAAAATATTTCGAATGAAGTATAATAATGTCATATTCCTGGACTCTCTGAACTTTCTTCCCATTGCACTCCTAGGTTTCCAAAAACCTTTCAGCTAAGCGAGACCAAGGGATATTTTCCCTACCTTTTTAACACTAAACACAATGAGCAATATGTTGGGCCTATTCCAGACAAAAAGTATTACTGTCCCGATGAAATGACCGAAGACGGACGGAGAGACTTTGACCAGTGGCATGACAAAAAGAGAGAATCGAACTGTTTTTGACATTCGATTAGAAATCGTTACATATTGTAGAATGGATGTTACATTGTTAAGTTTCGGAGTTCGGAAATTTAGAAAGGAATTTCTGGAGGAGAACGGCATAGACCCCTTTAGGACTGTGTCACAATTGCACAGGCATGCATGAAGGTTTATAGAAAACGGTTTATGCCAAAGGATAAAATAGCCATGATACCCATGGGCGGGTACCGACAGGCTGACAGGCAGTCGCGCATACCGGTTTTTTGGTTGACCTGGCTTGAACGGGAGCAGAAGAAACCCATTCAGCATTCTATGAGGGGGAGGGAAGTTAAAGTTGCAGGGCATAGGGTTGACGGGTACAGACCCGACAAGACGGTTTTCTTCTTTCACGGTTGTTTCTACCATGGGTGCCCAAAGTGATTTCTTAATAGACATGCAGTGGTGCACTGTACGGAGAGTGAGACCATGGCCTCTAGGTTCGAGACTACCGTGAAGATTTCTGAAATCATTCGGAAGGCCGGGTATACTGTAGTCGAAATGTGGAAGTGCACCTTCAATGCCATGATGAAGGGAGACGAGGAACTCGCCCACTATGCCAAACACTTTTCCACACCGGAGCCTCTAAACCCGAGAGGTGCGTTCTATGGGGGTCGAACCAACTGCACGAAAACGTACTGCGAGGCAACAGAGAACTCTAAACTATATTACTATGATTTGTGCAGCTTGTATCCGTATGTGAACAAGACAAAACCGTACCCGGTGCACCATCCTAAAATCCATTTGGAAAACATTCCTCGGTTGGAAACTTTACAGGGTGGAATCATAAAGTGTAGAGTGCTTCCACCGCAAAACCTGTATCATCCCGTTCTGCCGGTGCGCGTCAATGGGAAGCATGTTCCCACTGTGTCGCGCATGAGCAGAGGCACAAAATCAGGAAGAGTGTCTTCATGGCGACGACGACAGGATCCTAACGGGTACAAGGGTCTTGGACGAGATGATGGTTGCCATCGAGGAGGGGTACCGTGTTCTAGAGACTTATGAGATATGGGAGTATGACATGATGCAGAATAATCCCTCCACAGGATCCAAGGGGCTGTTTCAGGACTATGTCAATCAATTCCTGAAGATTAACTCAGGGAACCTGAGGCTTGTGAATTCCGAGGTATTGGGAGAGGTCGCCCACCACGAGCCCAATAGAGTGATCATGTTTCGGGGAACGCAGATCTCTAGGAAGCCGCTTTGGAATGTGGTGACCGAAACAACGGTAAAAACCTTTAAAATGGTTGTCACAAAGCGAGCTATGGTAGACGGGTACGATACTCTGCCCTACGGATATAAGAGACGGCGATAGGGGACTTGGCCACAAAAAATAAAACTCCCCAACCTCCAAACATTCGAACCCGAGACCCTAAGCAAACCATGACAAAATCCTCCTCCTCCCCATAATGTCCAAACAGGCTTTCAATTCCATGCACAATGTATGTTGCAGGACCATCGAGGTGTGGGAAGTCCACCTTTGTTAAGAAGCTAATTAGCAATGCAAGAGAAATGTTCGATAAACCGTTGAAAAAGGTACTTTGGTGTCACCCGGAGGAATACACACCAAACCCACAAGAATTCCCTTCAATTTGTAAAACGCATGCAGGCATTCCCGATCTAAGCATGGTGAGGGAAAACTACCTTGTAATCCTAGACGACCTAATGTTTGACGGGGACTGTCTTAACGTATCAAACTTGTTTACTAGAGATTCCCATCATAAGCACTTTGGGGTTATATATATATATATATATATTCTGCAAAATGTTCTGCCACAGGGAAGAAGATTTCGGATGATATCACTTAATGCAAACTATATTGTCGTGTTTAAAATAATAGGGACAAGATGCAAATAGAAAGATTGTGCCAGCAGCTCGAGCCCCGGCGGTCGAGGTTTCTATTGGAGGCATTCGAAAAGGCAACGGAACAACCCCATGGATACCTCCAGCTCGACTGCACACAGTATACTCCAAACGATTTTAGATATCGAACCGGAGTTCTTCCAGGAGAGCAGCTGTCTTTATTTCATTGCCAACGAGGGGCTTTAGAATTGGAACATGGCGCACATCGGGAGGGGGTATTAAATACAGGTGTTTAAGCTATAGGGTTTATTGTGGTTGAAGAATGGGCAGGAAAAGACAACCATCGCTAAAGTGAGCAGTCCGCTTAAGCGAGGCAACACGCAAACTTGGCGGTGTTAGCAAAGGCAAAACCTGCATTGCGCAAAACGCTGATTCAGAATGCCGAGTTGGTGAAGGCTGTTTCGGAATGCATGCTTAACGTTAGCAAGGGCAATGTAAGCTTACCCCCAAGATGCCTTAAACGCTTAAAAAGGCACAAGACCTGCTGGAGAAAGTTAGTCGACAAGAAGCTTTCGCTTAAGAAAAAGAAACGCATTCTCGTTCAAAAAGAAGGATTTCTTCCCGCATTTCTGTTGAGAGTTCTTGCCTCCCTGGGAAGTGCCCTTGTGACAAAGTTTGTGAAATGAAGTACGGGCGCCAGGTTCTTGTAGCTCCCCAGCCCAAGGCAGTTGACGACCTTCACGTCATAGACAAGAGCTTAACAAGTTTGGCGAAGGAAATGAATATAGTTAAACGTGCCAATATGGCCGCTCCCGAAAAGTGGCGATTGCTAAAATATAAATTAGGAAACTACCTAGGGCTCAAGGCACAATTGATGAGGCCATTCATGCAATCGGATGATGACGACGACGATGCCTTTGAGGACGTTTCGGAAGCCCCTAAACCAAAGGCCCGGAGCAAAGATGCGGTCGGAGAGGTAGAGACGACCCCCTTAATTAAAAAAGTAAAAATTAAACGAGAGCCAATGTCAGAAAGGGGTCTTCGAAAGCATAAGATAAAGCGGCTAGATTCGGGAAAGACATTTAAAAGAAGGCCAAGCAAGGATTGGTGATTCGCTTCACGTCACCAAACAAATCGCTCTATCCGTATTTCTTTAGGAGGCGCCAGTGGGAACCTATGTACAAGGAGTAAATCATGAAAGAATGGGCAACGCTTAAGCGGTATTTTTACGATCCCGAACATTCCCCAGGGTTTTCCACTCCGGCAAAGCTGAACAAGTCCACGGGCATTTCTAAATCTAAGATCAAACCCTTTCTTGAAACTCAGGACAGCTACACCTATCACAAACCGGTGAGAAAGCGATACGCCACGAGGTACTATCACGTTACTAACATTGACGATGTTTGGGAGGCCGATCTCAACATGTTGCCCAGCATAAATCTGCATAACAAACAGTTTGTATATATCTAACGGTTATCGATGTTTTTTCAAAGTTTGCATGGGTCGTTCCGCTAAAGACAAAGCATGGGGCAGAGCTGGTGGCCGCGTTTAAGTCAATATTTTCAGAGCGCTCTCCCACGGTTCTGCAAAGGGACCAAGGGACCGAGTTTACCCACCAAACGTTTCGCACGTTTCTAAAGAGGCACGGTGTGAGCCACTACACTACCAACAGCAATGTCAAGGCCAGTGTGGTTGAACGCTTGAACGCGCAATTTGAACGCCTCCAAGCGACTTCGTCTTAAAAGAGGAGGCACAGCCTTTAAAAAGGGGGGTCACGTGCGAATATCCAAACACAAGGTAAGGTTCGACAGGGGCTACGAACAGAGCTGGACCGACGAGATTTTCGAAATTTTTGACGTGGTGCTAGGCAGTCCTGTGGTATATAAGCTAAAAGATCTCGCTGGGGATGCCATAGACGGCGGTTTCTACACCGAGGAGCTGCAGAAGGTTGCGCTTCCAGAGACGTTTAAGATTGATGTCATTCTACAGGTCAAAGGCAAAGACCGCAACAAACAGTATTTGGTGAAGTTGAGGGGGTATCCTGCAAAGTTTAACTCGTGGGTCAAGGCCTCCTCCGTTCATTCGCCCTGATCAGAACAAGAGCATTTTCGATAACCCTCATTAGCAATGCATCTATGGAGCACTTTACCGATAATACCACGGCCAGGTTCTCCAACATTCTGCCCGAGAGAATCGTATTGCTGGGCGAATGGGAGGTGGCATTGCAAAAAGTCCGGTACCCCGTTAAATTCTATAACGTTTCCAAGCCAGATGGGCAAATCGTAGGTACAAATTACACCTTGTCCCTCAATCCGACTCAATCGAAATTTAGCTTGCAATTGCCACCAGCCATCGTTTACAATCCAAACGAACTGGTGGCCAGTGTAAATTCCGTCTTTAACGAGCATTTGCAAATCGGCGATGTATTACACCACGATGTTACCAGACCCATTAACCTAAATGCAGATGTCATCCACAGAGAACAGTTCCCAAATCTCCCATTTGACGGTTACGTGGAAAACGCCTTGCCCTTTTCGGTTCTTCGCCCTATAGACGACGATGCATTCATGTCTGCTGCTCCAAGGGCAACGCAAAAGCCTAAGCCAGGCACCTCTTTGAACTCCCGACCTAAAAAAACTCGCGGATACGAGCGCGCTGGCAACACCGGGCGGTGCGGTCGCCGCAGCGCCCGCCGGGGGCTCCTGCGCGTCGGCCGAAGGAACCTGTTCGATGGTGCCCATCCCCAAAATTCGTGAACAAAGTGTGCACCGCATTCATAGTTTAATGCTGTCTCCTGCGCTGGCAAGCATGCTCGGATTCGAACCCTTCACCAATATCGTTCTTCAGAAGCAGGGAAAGTATCCTGTTAACCCGTACATGGGGTTTCCATACGAAATGTTTATCTATTGCAATCTGGTCGTCCCTCGGTTAGTAGGCAACACCTTTGCACAGGTCATCGAAAGCGTGGCCGTGGAGTATGAAAAAAGCAACAATACGTACATGACAGATGAAAAGTCTTTCTTTCCGCTCAATTGGGTTCCCTTTGTCCAGCACGATTTCAAGACGGAGAACATAGATTTAAGAAACGGATTCGGCGAACTTTTGCCATTTGCAGACGGATTTTCCTCCACTATAGTGCTCACGTTTAGACCCAAACCTCGGTCATAATTATGGATGTGAACACGGTTACCCGGTATTATCTCAATCAAGCCGGCGGAGCGCTATACGATCACAATTTCATTCTCTTCAGAGGGAAACGATATCAAAAGGGTAGTGGGCTATTCTCTTGGAGGCCTCTTTAGAACTGTTCTGCCCTTTCTAAAAAGTGGCACCAAAGCGATTGGAAAGGAGGCGTTGAAGGTGGGAGCAAACGTACTGTCTGACGTTGCAGCCTCCGGCAGATCTCCAAAAGAGGCATTTCTAGGCTAAAAGAGGCGGGATCTAACCTTAAGAGAAAAGCAGACGAAAATATCGATTCCATGCTCGGCTCCGGATTGCGGCGTCTAAAAGGAATAAAACTTGCAAAAAGCACAAGAAGAAAACAGTCTAAGCCCGTTCGCAAGAGGCGCAAGGTTCAGGACATCTTTTCCTAATGGCCGAGACAGCCGTGAACACGAGCTCCGAATTAGATCTTTTTAAGGATATTCCCGTTGAAATGAACGTAGAATATTCCCGATTCATAGCTCTAAGTCCTCAAAACACGCTCATGAAAAATGCTCCAATCACGTTTAACTACTCGGGCAATGCCGACGATTATCTGGATCTCACCTATGTGGTGCTCGAGCTAAAACTTCGCATTGTAGATGCCGATGGCGAACCGATCAAAGCCGATGTGAACGCTACCCTGGTCAACAATGCCCTCAATGCGTTGTTTCAACAGGTAGAGGTTTCCCTCAACAATGTTATTGTTTCCGTCCCGCAACGTGGTTACCCCTACAGAACGTACCTTGAAACTCTCATAAATTACGCCGAGGATGCAATGAATACCACAATTCAGGCGGGCCTATGGCGTAAGGGCACCGCAGGTATCATGGATACGTGGGAGGCCAATGCAGGGTTTCAATGGCGAAAGGGATTTACGAAGGAGGGGAGGGTGGTGCAAATCATGGGCTGTCTTTCCAACGCACTCTTTCGCCAAGATAACCTGCTGATAAACAATGTCAGTGTGACCGTCAAACTCACCCCTTCATCACCCCAGTTTCACCTTTTCTCGACCGTTAAAGATTTCAAAGGATCCACCGATATTCAATCGGCAACGCTGCATTTGAAAACGGTGAGTCCTTCTCCCACTATTAAAATTGCCCATCAGGCTGTGCTCGCAAAGAGCAACGCAAAGTATCACCTCAAGGGTGTCAGCTTTCACTCTCCCAGCATTCCAAATGGGTCTAGTGGAATGTCCTTTAATGACGTGTTTACTGGGCAAGTTCCTCGAAGGGTTGTCGTCGCCATGGTCATCCACAAGGCCTACAATGGGACCTATTCCTCCAACCCATTTAATCTTCAGCACTTTAAAATGAATTCGTTTCAAATGAATGTAAATTGCCAACCTATTCTGTCGCAACCACTACAACCTGATTTTGACGGCGGGCACTTCATGCAATGCTTTCAAACTCTTCAGGATGGGCTTGGCATTAACTTTAGGGACGCGGGTCATTCCATCTCTAGACAACAATACCCTCATGGTTACACCATTTTGGTGTTCGATCTCACTGCCGACATGAGCGCCAACGCCTCCTACATTTCTGGATAGCGCCATGGCACTGTATCTTTAAGCGTTGGATTTTCTAAACCCTTATCAGAACCCGTTGTGCTTCTTGTGCTAGCGGAGATCCACCGTACCATTGAAATAGACGCTAACAGATCCATTCTAGTGCCATGAACACGTCCCATCTTCAGCGATTTCTTTCTGCCTTCGTGCTCCGCTACGCGCCCGTTCCTTTTAGGTGTTTTTGCTAGCAATCAGTTGTCTCGTGCTGCCTCTCGCTTAGGCTCTCCTTGTGCCATTGTCATTAATACCAACCCCAACACAAAACCGGGAAAGCATTGGGTCTGCATCTATGTTGGGAAGAGGGGAGTATTTCGACAGTTACGGTCTAAGCCCATTTGTTCCACACATTCTAAACTGGTTAAAGAATTCCTGCGGCACCAATTGGTCATACAACTCCATCAGACTTCAGGGTGATGATATTTCTACCTGCGGTCATTTCGTCATTGATTACCTTTCAACCCGCTGCTCGGGTGCATCAAAAGATGTATTTTTTTCAAAATTTCGCGCCAAAGATTACCATTATAACGATCGAGTCATTCTTCGTTCCTACAGCCATGTATGTCTCGCATGATGCTCAAATCCGCGACAGTCCTGCTAACCATTGCGGTAAGTACAGTTACAAATTGGTTCGACCTCTCTCTCTCCCTCTCTCTCCCTATCTCCCTCTCTCTCTCTAATCACCAGCGCTATTGTGTTTTCAGAACTTGCTTCGGCCCATATAAGCCCTGCGCTTTTGAGGACGCTGCCCAGAGTCGCAGTGCATCATGGGCTGAGGGACCGACAGCTCCTCCGTTGGGTAAGCTCCTCTTCTAAGTTTTTTATAAACCATTCTCAATTTCTCCTATCTAATGCTTTGTGTTTTTCTGATTTTTGATGCAGTGGAGAGGAAATGAAGCCGGCATAAGAGGTGGACGATTCCTGCAAGCCTTCGTCTGTTATTGGACCGTTTTCCGACATCTTCTTTCTCAATGTTGCGCAATCCAAATTCGTATGCGTGGGGTTCTCGCCTCTGGCTCCTTTCCAACTACAGGTGGCCATTTCAAGATGTGGAGCCCGCCCAGCCGTGGTTCTAGATGTGGAGGACTGGCAGCAGCCCGTCGATGTCAAAGCCGCTATTCAATACCGCCTTCACAACCCCCAGGAGAACCTGCATCAGCTCCAAACCTCGGGCCGCATCTCCGCCAGATTCAAGACCGTCTTCGGCAAACTTATTTTCGATCTCAAAGACCAGGAGGGGCACCCCATTTCTCTACACCGAGAAGAATGGGACATATTGGACGGTCTACATAGGCTCATTTCAGACATCTCGTTTCACAAGAAGAAAGAGGAGGCCGACATTCATAACCAAATCTCAGCTTTCCAAAAGTATATGCTTCATGTCTTTAATTCCGGGGTACCCTACGACTCCATGAATTACATGGCCTTCACAAAGCACATCCGATCCGCAGACTTTAGAACCTTCCTAGAGGTGGATCATTATCTTAAAAACTCCCTCGGCCATTATATCCTACGTCATCACCATCCTTAAAATATTTTCTCCTTTCCCCACCTTTTCCCTTCTCAGTCTTCCATCACATCACATCAAGTATGGGATATAGAAACTTCGTGTCAGTGTACTGCGATGGGACAAAGGTGTTCAAAAATTATGAGCTAGAGGATCATCCAAAGAAGAATGCCCCGTATGCTCCTAGATTCATCGACGGCTCTTTCGAAGAAAAATCTATCTCCGTAAAATGCCATAGCTGTGAGGAGGGCATCCACTTCATTTTTTCCAACATGGTCCTCATCGAAAGGCAGTTAAAAGCAGACCTTTGGCGTCCTGAACAAGTGCAGGACACAGATTTCACCGATCATCTTTTTTAATTTGCTCCTAAAAAAGGTCTTTACATCGTTTTTCTCGAGCAGCAATATGTGTCACCGAAAGAAATGCTTAGCCTTGAAAGAAATGGGCACCTTTGTTTTGGTCGATGCCTCACAGTGCACCTCGGAAGAATAACACCGTACATTATTCCGGATCTCGTGCCCGGGATTGTATATACAGCGTAAGGGAAGCCATTTTTCTACAAGAAGAAGAAGAGGGCGCCACTTTCAAAAGCATCTCGTATGAAAAAAGCAACTTCTGGTGATAGCCGTCCATTTTCCCCCTCCATTTCTCTATCCCTCCCTCCTTCTCCCGTATCGGCATCGCGTCAGTTCCTGCTCTGCTCACGCCATGCCCGGTCCTCAGTGCACACCGCTTCACTGTACATCCTGCTTTCGAAGCCAGTGTCGCTGCAGCATTCGATTGTACTGGTGCGAAAAGTGCAGCGGAGGAGTATACACGGATCTCAGGAAACTTCAGCTACAAATTGACGCGTTCCTAGAACGGTATGCCCGGCGCCATGGCAGAGACCCCAGCATTGATGAAGTACCTCACGCATCTGCAATGCCTCTTTCCCCTATCCAACGATGAGCTCAGCATTATTCTGTTTTACGGGGATTCGATCTTCAACAAGTACCCTCCTCGTGATTTGGATTTGGTTTGGGAGAGTCTAACCATGAATCAGCAAAACCAATTTGCTGATTTTAGAAGATGTAACATGCATTGGAACCAGCCCTGGAACACAGTTCACATAGACGGGCCTGCACCGATGATAAGAAATTGCCATTTCTGCCGTTTGAAAGCTGTCGCAGGATGTGGACCAATATCCCCTTCCGGCGGATATTACACTTCCGCTGTTCCAGCACTTATACCACAGCATGGCTCGATTTCACCACAGTCTGCAACTCGTCATGGCGCCCTCCAGTAACATTCTTCGTGATGGCAGAAACCCTGCCGTTCATGTCCATGGGCGAGCTACAGAAAGGACGCCCTTACAGAGTCCAGGGGGCTAGAGCACTCTCAAGTAAGTATGGTCGCAAGGTCGCCGTTACCATCAACAACCGAGAAGTATTTCTTCCTTCAAACTTCGACTCCATGTCGCAAGCCGTCATCGACGAAATGAACACCGTCCCGATGTGCCTGACTTACGTCGGGGAGGAGCTACAGCAATCAGGATTCGAGAGACGCATCGTCAAATTCTCTTCTCCTCGTGACTATCAACACCGTTCCAACCAGTACTCAGATTTTGAATAATATTTTCTTTTCATTATGCCATACCATGTCCTGCAAATCTGACCCTGTCGACATCCATCCCAAACTAATGGCCAGGATTTCATTTGACGTCGATGAGACCGTTAATGCGGCCGGCATATACCCCACGGAGTGCCGTATCATCTCACAAGAAATCTCCGCCTTTGGTGACCATAAAATTGTTACCATTAAGTTAACCTCGTCCGATGCCCACATCGTCAACGTAAGATTCTCGGCATGGATGGCTTCGCCGTCGGATCCTAATGTTCGATGCACCGTCTTCATGGGGCCCAACAAAGTTCCAGCCATTGACAATATCGTCACCACTTCGGGCCTTCTACCAGCTGGTGATATTATTCGCAATTCCATTATTGCACCTGTATATGTTCCTGCCGTCAACGCAGATGTGGACCCCAATTTTCGTCACATTCATCTAGCCTGTGATGCCTATACAAATCATCCTCCTTGTGAAACTATTTCCCCTACATCGAAAACTTTCATAAACATTATTTTTTTCTCGTGCGCTGAAGACCAGTGAGCGTGTGATATTCAAAACGAGCTAAAGACAAAAATATATATAAACAATTGTGCATGTGGTTTCTTAAAACAAAAAATCTGTTTTTTGCATGTATTCAATATTGTATTGCATAAGAATATGTAATATATGTGATATGCACTTGTTGTTGTTTATGAGGTTTTGCATACGGATTGGCAAGTAGGATTATCGATAATGTTGCCTTTTTTTCTTCTACGCGTGCAGTAGCGTTAATCCACCGGAATTAACGGATTAACGCGACACTAGCGCATATTCCCCCTGGTGGCAGGATTATCGTTAATCCATCTTGCTAATCCGTATGGAACATTTTTCGAACTATCTTTACTAAAATGCCATATGCTTAAGATATTTTTATGACCAAAGAAATCCCCCAGGGGCCTACTAGTGTAGGTACGGGTTTGGCGCACCCGGGGGTTCCCGAGCCACTCGCCACCATATCATCCTCCCCATCGCCATCCACTGTGCCACGTTTTATGCTCTTGTCTGCGTGTGTCTGTGCGCATTTGTTTGTATGTTATTGCTTGTGCGAGTTTACTCCCCTCATCTTCCTCTTCTGGGCTTATTCTCTATATATTGAGATTTAAAGTTTTAGGTTTATTAACTCCTGCCTCACCAACAGGGATCTTTCTTCTATCTCCGTGGTTCCTGTCCCACGGTTCCAGCGCGGCTTCCAATTTGTGTGCTCTTCGGAGGTCTCAGGCGTGACGGTTGAGTGGACCCTTCACACTGCCCCTATGTGTAAGCCTTAGGTGCGGAGCTCGTCCATACCGATATGTACACCCACGTAGCTTCTCTGGGAGCCCGACCCGTGCTAATCTCCCGACGAGCGCAGGTCGTCGGGTTAGAATCACGGGTCGGACGTGTTACCGCTATCGGAAACCCGGTGTAATCAACCACAAGTCCCCTGAATCCATGGATGTGTCATTACACCCCATGGCCTAAAGTGGGGGGCCACAGGTGGTTATACCTGTGATAGGGGCATAAAGCCGGGTTGTGCATGGTGGAGAGCTTACCCATGTGAACCAGCAGTGTAGGCTGGAGGGTAACTCCTCCTAAGTACTCCGTGAGATCGGTCTGGTAGGGGTCTACCAGGCGGCACAGACCGGAATGTATTTTTGGTGTCTTTTTTCTCTTTCCCCCGGATGGCAGGCTGACGCCGACAGTACCGGAAGGGAGCCTGATCATCATGAATTCTCCGCGCAAAACTCTTCCATTTGACAGCTTTTTGGTAGTGATGTTGGCTTGTGAATCAAAAACTATGAGAGATATTAACCCGTTTTATATCCAACGGGAAATTAACAGAATCTGTGGCAAAGTAGGCAACGCAACCAGGACCAGAGACGGTACGCTGTTAGTGGAAACCAAGACCGAAGACCAGTCTAAGAAGCTCCTGAAAGCCGGCTTGTTGGGTTCCTACCCAATAAAGGTAGCCCCACATAAAACTTTGAATACTTGTAGAGGCGTAGTGACCACCAGCTGCCTAGACGGTCTTTCAGGTGCAGACATTGTTTCGAATCTCTCCGACCAGGGTGTATGTCAGGCGTACCGTCTTCTAGGTAAACGTGATGGTCAGTCGGTTGCGCTGCGCACGGTATTCCTTACGTTCAAAGGCACCACCTTACCTGAGGCACTGTACTGTGGATATGAACGTGCTGCTGTGAGGCCGTATATACCAAACCCCATGCGTTGCTTCCGCTGTCAAAAGTTTGGACACACCCCTTCGACGCTACGTGTGAGCGATGCGGCCAAACTGCTCACGGAGACACTGCTTGTGCTCGGGACCCTTGTTGCGTCCATTGTAAAGGGAAACATCCATCCAGCTCTCGGCAGTGTCCGCTTTTTCTCGAGGAAAAGGACATCCAGGAGTTATGAGTTAAGGAACGCCTAACTTTTCCGGAAGCCAGACGCCGCTTCCAACAACTGCAGCCTTCGACCATCTCAGGTTACGTATCAGCGCTCCGCCGCACTCCTGTTTCCTCAGTGGCACTAGATTGCCGCCTTGTCTTGGTCTCGGTCCAGATATTCTTCCATTCGCAGATGAGGCGAAATTCTTTGGTTTGATATTCGATAGGAAATTATGTTGGTCACTACATATAGCACAGCTGAAAGAACTATGTGAGCGTTTTCTGAATATTTTTAGGATAACAAGCCGTAAATCTTGGGGAGTGGATTGGACAGTGTTGCTGCGCCTTTATCGTGCACTGATCGGATCCCAGCTAGACTAGGATGCATCGTTCACTCCTTCGCACGACCATCAGTGCTGAAATGGTTAGATACCGTCCATAATCAGGGCATCCGCGTGGCTACTGGAGCTTTGCCAACAAACCTAGTTGTAAGCCGCTACGCCAAATTGGCAGAACCCCATTGATTTTAGCGTGCTGTGCTGTTGGAAAATGTTTGCTCTAGACTTAACAGTGTGCATACGCATCCTACGTTTACCCCTTTTAACTCTACCGAGCTGGACGAACGATATCGCCGCCTATCACTATGTTAAAAGCCCTACGTTTTCGTTTCCGAGAGCTTCTTCGGAACTACGGTATTGCAATACCTAGCATGTTTCCCAAGGGAGAGAGGATGTGCCCACCATGGTTAAGTGCTACATCGATCTCGGGATGCGGGTATTCAGGAAGTATATGATGCCTGTGTGTAGTACCCATATTTGTTTTTTTTTTTTTTGTTTTTTTTTGTTTTTTTATAATTCTATCCCCTTACAGTGAACGACTACATATATACACCGACGGTGTAGAATTTGTCTTCGTTACTAGAGCCGAAATACATACTTTCGGTTTGCCTAGTTACACACCTATTTATACGGCAGAGTTGTATGCCATTTACCGAGTCATTCTGTATGTTCGCCGTTGCAATTTGGTTGACTGCCTCATTTTTAGTGATTCCCTTAGCGCACTTCAGAGCGGTCGTGAGCTATACAGCTACCATCCTTTAACACAGCACATTTAATATGTCCTTCATATTTTACACGCCTCTGGCGTTAATGTAGATTTCGTATAGCTTCCCGAACGTGTTCGATTGTCGCCTAAGGTACTGGCGGATGTGGCGGCAAAGTTGACAACAACGGCGCCCAGTGTTATAGTTAGTTCTTCGACCGCCAAAGATCTTAGGCATGTTGCGCAGGGAGAGGTGCTTTCGTGCTGGCATGCAGAGTAGTCGGCTCTCCGCGGCAACAAGCTCAGTTTATTGAAGTATCTTCCGATACACTGATTAACTTCCTCTCGTGCATCTCGTCGGGAGGAGTTGATTTTAGCCCGTATGCCCTTCGGTCACACTTTTCTGCATACAGCTACCTACTCAACGGAGAACCTGTACCTATCTGTACGCTGTGTAAGGCACATTTGTCTGTTTAATATATGTGCTGCATTGTGTTGCTCTATCCGCCTTTCGAGCAACTCTTCAGTTTCCGGTCTCCTTTCCGAGGTTCTCGTGAATGACAATCGCGCGGTAGATAGGGCTTTTAGCTTTTTATGTCAAGCAGCTTTTTTAAAATAGTTTTAGTTTTTTAAAAATGTTATGGTTAGTGATTTTATCTCTTTTTCGCTTTTAAAAAAAGAAAGAAATGCTAACAGAAAATCACTCTAGATATAATACCATTGGATATTAAACAAAATGAATCAAAACCGTTTACAGTCATACATGTATTTTTCCCCTGATTACATTCGTAAGAGAATGGCTGAGCACAAACATTCTCCAATTTTGAAAAGAAGTCGAATAACAGAGATATTGCGCATTCAAAATCATTCATCGCATTTTAGCTTTTGATATTTCAGTATAATACATTTAATATTCATACAATGTGCATTTTAAGCCTTTTATTAGCAAATGACCGTATATAGTATAAACACATTGCACTCACAGTACATTTTTCGCTTTATGAAAACTGTCTTAATTGAAAATCTAAACAAACAGTGTTCCTTTAACACACTTTAACATTACACACACACGCACACACTAAGGCATGCATGCACACGCACACATATATGCATGTAGAAACACGGGCACACATATGCCTACTCACATGCTTATACACGCGCACACGAACATATAGGCTCACACATACACTTGCACACACACGCACACACGAACATACAGTCACACGCAATACTCGCACACATGCACGCGTATATACAAACGAACATACAGACTCACACATCTACACACACGCAAAAAAAAAATGTAAATGGCGTGCTATTTATGGACGCTCTTTATCTGCTGTGGTTCTCAGTGTCCCATTCTAAATTAGGCGTGAAAGACCGCTTAATTTTGCTCAGAGGCTTCTCTGTCAGGCTTGAAGTTTTTTTACGTGACACAAAATCTACGACATGGGACGAACGGCTTTACTTCCCTTCCGAAGATAACCATTACACCACGGACAGCGACTACACACATGCACACATATACACATATTCACACGCATACACTCGCAGAGACACGCACACAAACGTATACACATGCACACAAGAACATACAGACACACACACGAAAATACACACACGCGCTCACATACACACATGAGTGTACATACAGACTCACACACACGAACATACGAACAAACACACCTACTCATGCAGACACACGAACATACACATGAACAAACATACACTGACTTGCACAAAACAAGTTCCAAAATGAACATCTGCTGACTTATGTAACATAACTAAGGATGCTCTGAAAATGGAAACAGCTCATTTTTTCGATATATATTTAAACATTAAGAAGCAATGAATTCTTGGAATAGGGCCTATGAGCAGCAATGTGCTGGCAGAGTAAGAGCAGCAGGGGCAGCTCGAGATGCAAAAGCTTATGCTGTCTGCAGCTGCAGTATCCTGCTGCACGACTCACTCCACCCATTAGCTGGTAAGATAAAGTTTTTACATGGAAATAATGCAACCAAGTATAATACATCGACCTCAAGAGCCCGAAACAGCTAAAATTTTATTAGGTTGGTATGTCTTGCAAGCGAGGTAATAACCAGGTTTCACTCGCTCTTAATCTGGAAACGTAAAGGACGCCGGATGAAGTCCAGGAGCCACTGGATCTAAGCATGAGAAGAGAAGTGCAGTAAAATCTAGAGCTAAGGGGTCAATCACCACAAGCCCAGACGCTCGTGGCCTAAGCCAACCAACGATTGGAGAGGTGCAGACAACTAGATCCTAGCCTAAAAAACGAAGCGGAGGGTACCCCTTAGGAGGAGGCTTCAAAGAATGAGAAAGGACACACCCGCGTTTCTCAATTTCAACTCGAGGCAGAGGACACCTTTGGTAGTAGATTTTGGGCAATGAGGAGTGGAACGCCGCAGACATCATATGCGTACCCGATGAAAATGATGATGATGCAGCGCGAACTCAGCTACCTCAATTAGCTCAGGATCAACAACTCTAGTACACCTTTGAGTGTCCTTCCTGTAAAGCCGACCACTTTTGCAATACATGGAAGGATACCAGTGATCAAACTACCTCAAGGATCTATACCGGAGCAGGACTATGGATAGAGGCTCCACCTACTTAATATGAATGCACGAGATCCGAAAAGCAGAACTGAAATTCTTATAATAACAACATGATCAGACAACATGATCAACGACGCCTCCAAAATACGGGGTGTATATAAATGAATATCGGGGTTTTAACTTTCTATAACATTTATTACATCCAACTTACAGTTATAAATGATATGTCAAATGAAAAAGCAACTCCAACAGTTTTGTTTGTTGGCACAAGTGCGCATGTGCGTGCAATGTTTCTGCCGCAATCCGCTAGATAGTGGTAGTAGCAAAGATGGCGACTAGTGAACAGAAAACGTTTTGTGTTTTGCAGTTTGCAAAGACCGAATCTGTAGTTACTGTGCAATGTGCGTTCCGTAGTAAGTTCGGTTGTGATCCTCCCAGTGATAAAAACATTCGTAGATAGTATAATCAGTTTGAAGATACCGGCTGCCATTGTAAAGGGAAGAGCATGGGACGACCAGGATTAAGTGAAGAGACTGTTGAGCGAGTGAGAGAGTCGTTCACTCGTAGCCCAAAGAAATCAGTCCGGAAGGCTAGTCGTGAATTACAAGTCCCTGTATCGACTGTTTGGAAAGTTGTAAGAAAACGCTTACAGCTACGTCCATACCGTTTACAGTTATTA
Organism: Hymenopus coronatus; assembly: GCA_030762935.1. NCBI lineage: Eukaryota > Metazoa > Arthropoda > Insecta > Mantodea > Hymenopodidae > Hymenopus > Hymenopus coronatus. The sequence goes on along the minus strand of CM060900.1, from coordinate 304,718,594 downwards.
CAGACTCTAAAGCCGACAGACCACGGATTACGTGATAAATTCGCAAACGACATGTTGTTTCATGACGATTTTGTGGATCGTGTTGTCTTCAGTGATGAATCGACCTTTCACCTTAGTGGACATGTTAACACTCATAATGTGCGTATCTGGGGCTCAGAAAATCCTCACGAGATGGTACAAATGCAACGAGATTCCCCTAAAGTGAATGTTTTTTGTGATGTATTCCAGCGAAAAGTTTATGGGCCTTTCGTTCTTTGTGAACCTACTGTAACTGGCACTTCTTACCTTGATACACTAGAGCAATGTCTCTTCCCTCAGTTGGAAGAAAATGAGCCAGAGAACTTCATTTTCCAGCAGGATGGTGCGCCACCTCACTGGCATAACGAAGTACGCGATTGGTTGAACGTCACTGTACCCGAGCGTTGAATAGGCCGCAAGGGCTCCAATGACATGCTATGCATGGCCTCCAAGTTCTCCTGACCTAACGTCATGCGATTTTTACCTTTGGGGCTTCATCAAGGATCGTGTGTACGTGCCTCCGCTACCAGCTGACCTCCCTGAATTAAGAAACCGGATTGAAGCAGCTGTTGCTACAATTACTGAATACACACTTATCAACGTTTGGGAAGAACTCGGCTATAGACGTAATGTGTGCCGTGTGACAAAGAGTAGTCACATCGAACATTTATAAGCTTCTTGGTAAAACTGTTTGAGTTGCTTTTTCATTTGACTTATCATTCATAACTGTAAGTTAAATGTAATAAATATTTTAAACAGTTAAAACCCCAATATTCATTTATATACACCCTGTACTAAAGGTAAGTCATAACCATTTAGAATACAGTGTGATTGAAAAAAGCTTTCAAAGGACGTATTTGCAATTCTAAAATGTTGAATAAAGGTGAAACTACAGACCCAGAGGCATTGTTAGAAGAGTGCGGACATCTGGTATTGAATGAAATGTCTTCAATTTTAATCAGAAACCAATCAGGATTTAAAATGGTTTGCTCTTTACAAGTGACTTTCATAATTCAAGCTCCTGAAACTGATCATAGTGAAACCATATATTTCTGGAGCCAGACTAAGCTAGGCCATCGGTCAACAGACTTGAACGATCTGTTCTCCTCTATCAAAATTGAAATTCTAGAAAATATATCAAACTTTCAAGGTCAAGCGAGCAGCAAATCTTTACTGTCAACCAATGCCCTAATCAATTGCACGAGCTATCATGATCCGTTAAAACCATCTCATTGCATAAAGCTGCCTGTTGCAACTAGAAATAAAGAAGCTGTCCTAAACATTCAGAACCCCGATTAATGTTGCTTCACCTAGTGCAAGCTGGCCTGAAAATATTCTGTATAGACGATTTCGCAAACAATAAGTAAATACGTGGGGAAAAAGCTCCTTAATGAATTCAATTATACTGACATTGAATTCCCTATCGGCGTGCATCAGGTAGATCAGTTTGAAAAGCGAAACCCACGAATATCGGTCGTTGTATTTGGTGTAGGTATATTCAACACTGTAACTACCCTTTACCAACTAAAATTGAGACCAGCTTTCCAAATGATGCTTCTGGTGATTACACTACTGTTTAATTAAACACGCTTATCTAAGTGGACTTACAATGATATAACTAAACGCAATGATAAGCAAACGATATGTGAACAATGCATGCAGCACCTTAGGAATGAGTATGTCCTTAAAAAGCATAAATTAAGATGCAAGATTTACCAAACTTTGAAAATGCCAAAAGAGGGTAATATTCAGATGTCATCGTATTCAAAATATATTTCTGGAAGCTTTGTGATATATATCGACATTGAGGGTGAGTTAAGAAAAATTCATTGCTGCTAGCCGACAGCTAATGAGCGCTGCACCATGGGTACACACAAAATGAGGCAATGTCAAAATTTCTTAAACTTGTATGTCGTCATGATGAGACATTGTCTAAATTTATGCTTTTTAGAGGTTGTGTTGCCATCAAGCAATTCTTCATTGAGCTCAGAGCAATAGCCGATATGGTTATTCATCGGTATAACAAAATTCAGGCAATGCGAATGAATGCTCATGACTGTGTTGAATTTCGCAATGCTCGGTAGTGTCATATGTGTAGGAAGGAGATCGAGGAGTATGATACGAAAATGAGAGATGACTGGCATAGATCCGGTGCTTTTATGGAGGTTACTTATTCTGCCTGCAGGTTAAATAGACAGGTGCCAACATTCATACCGATCTTTTGTCATTGCTTGAGCAATTACGGTAGTTACTTTCTATTGGAGCACCTGACAAACGATGACAACCTCATTTCAGGTATGTGTGTGTATGTCCCTTTCTCAAAGTGATGCAGGAGCATTGCATTTCGGTTTCTAGACAGTCCGAAATTCCTTGACGACAAGCGATCTAGTTTAGCCAGCATGTAGAATAATGATGAATTCAGAATACCTATCCGGAACATCAGAAACTAGTTAGATCCAATGGAATATTTCCCTATACATACGTAGACCATACCACTAAAGTGGAAGAGACCCAACTACCATCCATTGATCTTTCACAATATATTGGAACATTATATTCATGCCCAAAATGTTTGGAACAATCAACAATATAGGCCAATACAGCAATCTGTATCTGAAAATACATTTTATTGTTAGCAGATGTATTTGAAAAGTTTAGCGATCTTACACTTGAAATGTACAATCTAGATTCTTACTGGCGTTATACATTGTCAGGTGCCATGCTAAAGGTTTCTAATGTTAAACTAGACCTTATCCAGGACCAGAAAATGTTAGAATTTCTCAAGGAGGAATCAGAGTTCGTATGTGTTCAGTTTCAAAGAGGTATGCCAAAGCGAATAATAAATATTAAAAGGACACAATGTAAGTGAAGTATAATCCTACTTAATACCAATAAATTTTACGGAAAATCAATGCTTTGCGGTTTGCCTAACTTGAATCTACGCATGCTGACGGAAGAAAAATAGACTCGAACCGATTGTGCCTCTATTCCCTCGACTCGACTACTGGTTATGTGCCAGAGGTCGATCTGGAATAGCCAAGAACATATACGATGAACACAACGATCTTCTGCTCTGTCCAAGAAGCGAAATACCACCACATGGGCAATACAAGAAACTTCTAGCAACACTAAATGATAAAGAGAAATATTCGTTGCAGTGTCGAAATCTTCAGAAAAACATTCAACTAGGCATCAAATTGAAGAGGATACATAGAGTGTTGGTCCAAGAACATCCGAATTAGACGATACACTACATTAAAATACATATAAAGAAATGTGCAAGGGAATTTGTAGCTAAAGACTGGTTTAAGCTCGCTTGTGCTGGAGTTTCTTTCTTTTCAATATGATGTTTAACAGATGTCTTATTTGCAATGTCGCTATCGTGCTGCTTATATTATTATTATTATTATTATTATTATTATTATTATTATTATTATTATTATTATTATTCTCGTTTTAAATGGAAAATAACAGTTTGAGTCGCTTAGTTGTGTTTTTGAATTTATGTAGTCTAGCATAGTCTTCCATTTAGGTACATCAGTATTATTTTAAAGAGATAATAATACTTTTATTTTTATAGTGTCCAATATTATATTGTTTCCTGCTTCCCCCTTTAAACATTTTTTGGTTTGCTATGGCAGTAGACCAGTGTTTCCCAACCTTTTGAAGTTCACGGCACCCTTGGGAATAACATTAAACACCAGGGGCACCCTTCCTTGAATTAAAAGAAAATTACGCTTAATATGTTAATTTATTGAAATATTATTTAATAATAACGTACACCATAACATAATACAGTAAACTTTACTACAATCACTGAGTAAAAATACATCAATAAATTTTGTTGATTAATGATTAATGTGAAACTTGTGATTGATGCTTAGAGCACAGATATGTGATGTCGGGTCTTACAGTTGACAGCGAAACACGCAAATCATCCTCAAGGTTATTCAGTCTATTTCTTGCTTTCCATTTTATTGTCACCATAGCAGAGAAGGCTTGCTCGCATAGATAGGATGTTGAAAAGGGCAAAAGTGCGTTAATTGCTTTCTTCATTAGGTTAGGGTACTCCTCTCTCCGTTGAAGCCAAACTCTAGCCACCGACGCCTCACTCTTGGTGAACTTACCTTTGAGTGTGGAATCAGCGCAAAGATCAATAAATTCATCTCGTTCGCAAGCAGTGAAATCTATTTCCTCTGCACTATCTACGAAATCAAATGGTTAGACAACCGAGTCGAAAGTCATAGTGGAAATAGTTGGAAAGTATGCATCTATTGCATCTTGCAATCTTGATAAGTGATCACAAATGCGGTCTTTCAGTTTACCTAGATCTTTATCTCCTGCCACATTAAGAAGAGATGGAAAGTTCGACAAATCTCCTTTTTGAACTGCGCGACATAACTGTTCAAAAATTCTGCACTTTAAAGGTCGAGACTTCATATAGTTCACAATTTTCACAACTTGGTTAAACACTTCAGCAAAACCTTCATTACACGCTTTCACGACTAATGCCTCTCTATGCAGAAAACAGTGAGTTATAATAATGGATGGGTTTTCATTGAGAGCTCTGGCAGTAAAAACTTTAATTTTCCCAGACATAGATGGTGCACCATCTGTACATATACCACAACAGTCTTTCCATGAAAGATCATGGTCATTGAGATAGGAATTAATAGAAACGAAACTATCATGGCCTGTGGTTGTAGTCTCCAGTGGTCTACAGAACAGAAACTGTTCACTAATATCTTTTTCATCAATATATCTGATAAAACCAAGGAGTTGCGGTTTGTCACCAATATTGAGACTCTCATCTACTTGCAAAGCAAATGTTCTATAAGTGTTTATTTTCTCCGTGACTTGTTCGTTGATATTGCATGACATTTCAGATATCCTGCGGCTGATTGTGTTGTTGGACAGAGGAACTTTCCAAATTTGATTAGCTGCTCCTTCGCCAAGTATTGTTGAAACTATAACTTGACATGCAGGGCCAATGATTTCCTCTCCAAGAGTATGAGGTTTCTTTTTTTTAGCTATCAGTTCTACTACTTTAAATGAGGCTTCAAGAGCACTATCACCTATGGTCATTCTCTTTACCATTCGCACAGCTGTTTTCTTCTCCCCTTCTAATATATGTGAAAAACACGTTACACTTTTCTGTGACACACTAGGATGCTTTGTTGTAAGATGCCGCTTCAGTTTGCTAGGTACCATGGCCTCGTTGCTAAGTGTTTCGCCACAAACTAAACACACAGGGATAGGGTTTTCCTCGTTGTTATTCCACTTAAATCCATACGCTAATTAACTGCCCTGGTATGTTCTTTTCTTTCGTTTGTCTTCTTTATGTGGTGAATTCGACGGTCCGGGAGAAACTGTAAGATTTGGCTTCTTAAAGCAAGCAGTAAGAGCCGACTGTTCACTTTCACTGTCCTGACGTTTACGTTTAACAATAAACTTATCCATAGCTAAACACTATGAATCAACGCGAGGAAGACAACTGAAAGCGCCAAGCGGTGTGCACTTTTATATGTTCATCTGTCGAGGTCACGGGAATGTTCCTGAGGAAGCGAGTAGTCTCGGGAATGTTCGGCAGAGTATAGCTGTAATGCCATCTGTGGGATACTAGTATAACTGAATTATTGAAATGAATCGACCACTATCACCATCTGCCGTGCATGAGAGTAATTGATTTGACTTATTTTATTTCAAGACCTTACAAGGCTTGGCTTCAGTGGAAGGTATTTTTTTTTGTTTATCTCAATATCTCGCGGTACCCCTTAGCCAATCGCACGGCACCCTAGGGTGCCGGGGCACACCGGTTGGGAACCGCTGCATTAGACCATCGTATTAAGCTTCTAGCGATTTCTAGATGTGATTCCTAAGCATAACCTCCAATTCGCTCATATGCTGGTTTGATGTTTTTTCGCCAAGCACTTGCAATCATACCTCAGCGGACGACGAAAGCGTATCAACATATCGTTAAGACGTTGCATAAATGTGGTCTTCAGGATCTTGAATGCTGCACAATCGCCTTTTCTTGAACTGGTAATTACCTTTTCCGTCTCTCTTTATCATAAAATGATTTATCGCTCTTATAACTGAAACGCTTCTCTATGATCCGAACCAGTCAACATTCTTTCTGATTTAGAATAATCAGTTTCTTTCTCATCTATTTTAATGTATATATAATATCCATTTCTATGTCCACTAGCATTCATTGGCAATTCTGGAACTACCACTACAAAGAGTCTTCCTTCTGAAGAGCGCTCCCAAACACGTTTTAACACATCTTTAAATTATTTTAATGCCCTATCTGTGTTTACACATTCCTCAAATATATGTCTCAAGTTTAAGTTATCTTTTCTAAAAAAAGTATGACCATATTTGTACTATCTCGAACTAAATGCCTAGGCCCCTTGGCATAGGATTGTGGTGAGTGAATATAAGGATTCCGCACTTCGATGTTCTGCCCATCCTATAAAATTGCGCAATCTTTACTTCTCTTCAGTTATGGCGCCATCAAATATAACAAATTTAATATTGCATAAGTTCCAATGGGTCAGGAAGCTTTCACCAACATCAAAAGTACTCACTTCCATGTCCTCAACCCATTAGGGACCTACCGTGGTAGTTACGGTGTTTGCTCACACGGTCTCCCGAGACAACCCTGACTCCCTCGTGTAGGCAACACCTAAGCGGTGAGGGAGGCAGGCTGTCACAGCGCCCACCCTCATGTATGCTGTGCGAGGAGACCCCTGTCGGTGGAAAGCGATGTCCTGGTTGGTTTAGAGTTGAATATCTGTGCCTGGGCTTCTGTCTTTCAGGGACTGGGGAAGGTGCGCAATATGATACACCGCTTTGGTTTCTGTTTTGCCTAAACGGGAGGCTAGGGACTAACCCAAATTTAGCCAACTGAGCAGCACTAGGTACTATGCCAACCTCCAGGGTGAGTTAGACGGCGAGACTGCTATATCCCCTGTGTAGCCCTGTCAAACCAGTGGGATTACCCTTTGTTGGGCTCCGTGGTGGGTGCGGAACACTGGGAGATGAAGCTTGTTCACATTTTTATTGCACACAACAAACAAAATAGCAATTTTTTGTAAAATAAGTAGTTGAGTGCTGTGGTCTTTGCTAGTTAGTAATAACTAGGACAGAGGAAGGTCCAAAATACGTCGGTGAGCACTCTTAATATACAGAAGGGACTACACAAGTTTGCTGGTCCGATTCACTCCTATACAAGAACACGGAATGTTACGCACCTGGTAGAAGCATTTACGGCGTCCCAGGCAGGAAAACTACTGCAAGCCAAAAGATTAGGGCGCTATCTGGTTATGGTTGACCATCACAAGATTTTGAACTCCTTGCGCGACGTTATCACAACACGCGCAATGAACGGTTTGTTCAATAAGGAGCTTCTGGAGGGCCTGGCAAACCATGGCCTCAAATCTGTGTATAGAATTCAACGGAAAGTCAATGGTGAACTCGTGTCTACCCGCACCCTGTTCTTTATCTTTGATCGGGTAGATCTCGCACAAAGGATTAAGGAGAGTATAAAACCAGCGAGGTTAAGCCCTATATTCCAAACCCTCTCAGATGCTACAGGTGTCAGCAGTTTGGACATACTGTGAATTGTGTACTTGTCATTCTTCCTGTGCTATATGTGGGGAGGCGTTCTACGATGGAGTTTGTACTACCATTCCATCTTGTGTGAATTGCAGCGGGGAACACACATCTCGTTCCCGAAATTGTCTCCGTTTTATGGAGGAGAGAGTGATCCAAGAGATGCGGCTGACAGAGATGTTCTTCTCAGTAGCCTGTAAGCTCCTACGTATCCGCCAACCCTCTGTCCCGCGCTCCGTTAACTACGTTCGTTGCAGCCAAACCGGTACCGAGTCGATAAATCGCAACCCTTATCAGTGATATAAGCGGGGCCACCATCGCAGTGAAAATGAATGTAGCTAGACCACATCCGAAGACTCCAACATCACCGTCAACGTCAGCATCACCATCTGCCAAATCCGTCACCGGAAAGGGTAACCCGGAATTCATGCCACCGAAACCGCCGACCTTGGGCAATAACAGCAAACCCGGATATTCTACACCAGCAAAACGTTTCCGGACCACTCATGCCAGAACTGACACCCTGAAAGGAAGTGTGAATTCTCCTCCCAAAACATCTAAGGATAAGGAAAGTAAACGGCATTCTCCACCTAGATCCTCTGCTGAAGAATTTTCTGGCGCAAGAGCCGATAGGCGACCAACACCTTCGCCGATCGGACGCTCCAGTCGGATAAAGGTTCTCGAACCGAAATTCTCTATTTGAAAGGGGACCTCCCCTGTGGAAGTGTTGGACCAGGAGTATTCTGCCCCAACTGCTAGACGGACAGTGCTGCTAAAAAAAAATGTTTGTCCAACTGCCAAGAAGAACAAACTAAACCGACCAGCACAACCGAATATGCAGAAACGCTTTACATTTAATCTTATTCCCCACCATTGACCATGACTATCCTGCAGTGGAACATGCGCGGAATTAGACCAATTTGACCAGATCTTGACTTATTGCTCCACCAGCATCAGCCTTCGGTCGTATGCTTGCAGGAGACCAAGCTCCGTTCCCAAGCCAGACTTACAATAAGGCATACTCTTCTTTGCGGTGTGATTCATCACCAGCGAATGGTATTCCTGTACATTATGGCACCATGAATCTTATTAGAGATGATATCTTAGCTGAATTTGTACCCATGCAATCAGACGTACAAGTCGTCTCTGTAAGGATTAAGCTACCTTCCATTACCTTTATCATTTGCAGTATATGTGTGCCTCCATTTGATGACCTCTCGCGTACTGATATAGAAAACCTCGTCTCCCAGCTACTAACACCTCTTCTATTGGTAGGGGACGTTAATGCCCACCACCCATTTTGGGGCTACCTTCGGTCTTGTGCGAGAAGTCAACTGATACCAATTTCTTGGATAATATTAATCAATCTCTTTTGACTACCGGGTAGCCTACGTTTCTTTCTGACCCCTTCAAAAGTTTTTCTCACCTGGATATAACAGTTAGTTCTCCACACCTGGCAGTTTCCCTGCAATGGGGTATCATCGCGATCTTATATACTACTAACCACTTACCTATTCTTATTTGTCTCTTAGCACAGCATATATGTTCCACACGTTTACCTAGGTCGCACTAAGAGCGAATCAACGGGAACCTTTATCCCCGCTAGGCCGTTTTTCGCTACAACGAGCACAACTTTGTGTATTTTTTACCCCAATGTTTCTTCGAGACAGTTATGCTGATAAGCTTTCAATTCCGCCGTCGACAGAACCTCCCCGTCGATTTCCTGTCCCCTGGTGGACAGGTGAATGCCAGACTGGTGTTCGTACCTGCAGACGTGATCTGAGGGATTTCCAGTGTGGCCCTACTCTGGATTATCTGATATAATATAAAATGCGGAGTGCCCAATTTCAACAAATTATTATTGATGACAAGCAGACATCATGGAGCAAGTTTGTGGCATCTTTTAATCGACATCATCTTCCTCTGTTGTAAGGGATAAGCCAAGGTGTGTATCCAGAAAAGCGACTCATATGCCAATCGCCGGCGTAAAGACAACTGCAGGCGCTGTGGTTAATACGTTTGGCGCGGTTAACACTGATGGCAGTGATTTCACTCTAGTGTCTATCCTAGACAATATTCGACAGACTTTCTTCCATTTAAGGCTCATGTGGCTTAAGATTTCTCTTTACGCTCGGTAAACCTTGAAGACTATAATCACCTTTTCAGCATGGCGGAGCACCTTCATCTTCGCGAAACTCTGCACCTTATGGCATCCACGTCCAAATGTTCAACATCTCTATCCTGAAGTTAAGACTTCCCTACTCGGGGTTTATAATCGCGTCTGGGTTGATACCACCTTTTCCAGTTAAGTGGCGGAGACCACCATGTATACCTGTTTTGAAACCTAGAAAGGATCGTCAACTTTCACCCAGCTATCGCCCTATTTCCCTGCGTTTGGAAGGCGATGGAACGCATGATCAGTGGACAGTTACAGTGGTGGCTGGAATCCCATAAGCTTCTGATCAGCATCCAGTGTGGTTTTCGAATCCGTCGGTCCGTGGTTGATAACCTTGTGTCGCTATCGATGGAGATCATGGGCGGCTTTCCTCAGAATTATCATACGGTTGGGATTTTTTTTGACCTCGAGAAGGCTTATGATGCGTGTTGGTGGGCAGGGGTTTTACATTTCCTCCACAATTGGAACATACTGTTGTTATATCAGGAGTTTATGAGGGACCATTATTTCCCCCTAAGGTTCGGCTCAGTTTTTTTAATCCCTTTTCTCAAGAGAAAGAAGTTCCACAGGGATCGGTATTAAGCGTGACGCTATTTGTTTTAGCGATTAATTCTATAGAGTAATGTGTTGCCCCAGGTATCTGGTTCTGCTTATTCGTATACGACTTTTACATCTGTTGTTGTCAGCTTACGCCGTTTTTGGAACGCCGTCTCCAGCGGTGTCTAGACAACGCCTCCTATTGGAGCTCAAACAACGGCTTTCGCTTATTAACTGAGAAGTCACTCTGCCATTGCCGCCTTGTATTCGTCTCGTGCTAGATCTACTTCCACTCGCAGATTCCTTTGGTTTATATTCTATGGGAAACTTCCTGGTCACCACATATAGCACAGCTGAAAGCACGTTATTTAAATATTTTACGGATACTTAGGGCGGTATGCAGAGTCGTTTGCTTAGGCAGACTTTAAGGAAAGGAGAAGTAAAGCCGAAGGATTTGATTTCGTATGCAGAGACGATTCTTAAGGATTCCTTGGCCCCGAGGATTACTTAAGCGAGACCTTCGGAAGTACTCGGTAAATGGCTTGTAGTTCTCATAGGAACAAGTCATTTTTAGCCAATAGGAAACATTCATAAACATAAACATTAATCATATGAGTCGAAATGGCAGGAGAAATGTCTCAAAGAATATTTTTTGCAGAGGGAAAGGAAATATTAATCCGTTTAATAAAGGAAAAAAGCAGCCCGGCAAGAAATTAAAAGCCAGTTCAACAGTAATGATGCCATGTCCAAGGTAAGGAAATAAAAGTTTGGATAAGATGTGTCATAACTGCGAATATTAAACGACATTGGATGGTTTAATTTGTTCAGATGTAATTGTTACCTTTCATAGAGCATTTTTAAAAATAGTACATTGAAATATTTATAAAAAGGCGGCTCAACACGATTCGTGACAAGTCTGCAAACATGATATTTTATGCGATTTGGTTTTACGAAAATATGTGTCGCAAAAACGAATTTGGCATACTAGTTATTACATTTATACTGGTCAACAATAACCTATCTTAGGAACAGTAACTTTCTTATTTAGTTATTTTCAATATGTATGAACCTCATTTTCCTAACATTGATAGCTTACGTCATGTAATGCGAAGTGATCGAGTTCGAATCTCTCATTTGTGCATCATGATTCCAATAATAATTTATGCAAACCTGAAATAAATAAACTTAAATAATTAACAAAGTTGAAAGTAGTATGAAAACACAATTTGAAGGTATTATATTAAATGTGGAAAATATGCTTATTTGAATGCTCCATGAAAACATGTAAATGCATTTCACTTCTTGAAACAACCCTTATTATAAATAAACTATGCACTGTTGCATTCGATTCAAATTAAACTGCTATATTTACAGTAACTATACAAAACTGCTTTTGTTTATTTCAGCAAATATTGTCCCAGCTTAAAAAATGTTGAGCGAGAACTGGACCTGGCGGTGCCCCATTTGGGCCACAGTGTAGGGTTCTGGTTTGATAGTGATGCGGATGCTGTAAGACCACCTGCAGGTAACTAATCATACACATATAATATTCTTGTAAAGTAACTACTGTATTAAGAAAAAAGTTATCTATATCCATGTATTGAATTATTATTACTTGATATGTTTCAGTCTCATCCATACCAGTTGATTCTGCAGCTGCAGGTAGCAGTTTTATTACACAAGGTAATTAATTTAAATATATTATGTGAATATGTAAGTTTTGTGTTGAAATAAACCATATGTTGCCCTCCGTGGTGTAATGGTTACCATGCTAACTTCATATCTCTGAGCAAAATTAAGCAGTCTTTCACACCCAATTTAGAATGGGATGCTGAGAACCACAGCAGATAAAGAGCATCCATAAATAACACGCCATTTATTTAAATAAACCATAAATTATAGAACAGCCACCCTTTAGTTGCTTTGAAAATAAATAATAATTATTATTATTTTAAAAATAAGATTTTGACTTAGAAATAGAAAGTTTTTAATGTCATGTATTTTACTATTTAAGGGGTATAATTATTGTGAACTATAATTTCGAAAACTTATAACCTTGCGTAACTTTGCATATTACTATTACTCATTCCTAAGGAATTGTGCACTTTAATACAATCCCATAATTTAATTTAATTCGGATTACCTAGAGGATAACATATTTCAAAATCATGAATTTCTTTTTGTGTTGCCTATATATGTTTCAGTCTCATCCATACCAGCAGTCACATGGATACAAGTTGATTCTGCAGCTGCAGGTAGCAGATTTATTAACAAGGTAATTAATTGAAATATGTTATGTGAATATATAAGTTGTTGAAATAAACCATAAATTACAGAACAGCCATCTTTTAGTTGCTTTGAAAATACATAATTATTATTTTAAAAATAAGATTTTCAGTTGGAAATATAAAGTTTTTAATGTCATGTAACCTATTTAAGGGGTATAATTATTGCCAATTATAATTTTGAAAACTTGTAACCTTGCATATTACTATTACTCATTCCTAAGGAATTGTGCACCTTAAATACAATCCCATAATTTAATTGAATTAAGATTACCTAGAGGATAACATATTTCTAAGTCATTAATTTCTTTTTGTGTTGCCTATATATAGCAATTTAAGTTAAAGTACAGCGGCAACAATTATTATTATTATTTTTTTTTTACAGTGTACTGTTACCATTGAAAACATCCCTGCTGGTTCTCCCTTAAAAGGTAATTTTAAAAACTGAAAACATACGCATAGTTTCACTTTGTTCACAGTGGACTATAATATATTCATTTTTATTACTATTATTAGTTGTTTTTATTGTTGAATTGATTGTTTTATACTGATGTGTTACAGAAGAAAGGAAGAAATGCATTTATTGGAAATGGAACTAAATTCAATAAATACACCAATTAGGGCACAAAATATAAACCATTGCATTGTATATCAACTACCTCTGTCAAGATAAAGAAACTTAACACCTCCTGTGTGTGTACATCAACTGCAGACATCCTACCTTACCATAAGGATGTTATTTTGTTTCTTATTTATGCTTTATTCTCCATTTATTCCCTCCTTTAACTGTTATGTCCACATCAGCAACCTTTAATCATTTAGATCTGTTTAAAGTGCAAAACTAGTTTTCTCATTGCTAATTCATTTTTTTGTCACTTTTGCTAATTTGTAAAAAGTGGGATGACTTCCTGGATTGAAGCTTAAATGCCTAAGCAGATTAAGCTTGCAAATTTTTGAACTGTTATCAAACTATTAAATTTGATTAACTTTCTAATATTACATAAACAAACCCGGAAGAATAAGAATAGAAACTTTATTTTAAAGTAATTCTTTATACAAGGTGAGTACGCTAATGCTATATTTGTCGCCAGAGTTTTATTATTATTAATTATTATTATTATTATTATTTGTGAGCAATGAATCTATAACTATTTACTGTGTTGTCTAATATACTTTCATGTGGGGAGTCAAAGGTTCGACTATTATGAATAATAAAATCATTGATTAATTTTAAGATATGTTTATTTTCAATGTTTCAAAAAATGTTACAATTTTTTCTAATATTCTAATCTCAAGCTTAACTTATTTGAATAGCTGCATTGTATGCACATAACTCTTTATTACCATCACCTGAATAAATACGTTGTGAATGCTTTGTAAATGATTTATTTCTACCATCAACGATGTTCACAGTTTCCTCACAACTACGATGGCCTTTTAAAAGTATGTCCTTCTGGTCTCTAACAATACTTCTTTTCTTAACTCTGTTTAGTTGGCATATCAATTGGTGGACAAAAAATGTTACTTTGTATCATACTGACTTCACAGAACTATATAAAGAAAAATGGATATAATATAAGAATACTATATGTTTATAAGCTTGAAGTTCATTAACTGTGGAATTTTGTTGAAAACAATGTTGCAAATAAAATGAAATAAGGTATTTACAATACTTTCCATTCCATGAGAAGGGGTTGAATTATAAGCTAAGAAAATAGTAATATAAATTATTCAATTGATTACTTAGTTAATAAAAATAACTATTCAAATTAAATTAATCAAAATATTTAGACTTCATACATATATTATTGCATTTATACGCTACTATGAAACCTTATTTTATTTACTATTATGTTCATATTAAGTTTTGTTTGATAAAGATCTATTACTGCAATTCCACAACAACTATTAAAGAAACTACCTTTGACATAAGAATTTGCAGGCAATTCACACAAGTATCTGGTTATGTTCAACACAGACCATTTATTCTGACATATCATTGCACCTTCTCATTTACCTAGTATGAATGGATATATTTAATTCAGATCAAAATATCTAGCTGATCAATACTCCTTTTAGTAAAAATATGAGAGATTATTTTTGATACACAAATAAATTAGTCATTGTTCTATAACATCGAAAACACCATGTAAAGACTAGAGAAGCGAAATAATCTTTACATGTAAAAACAAAAAAACCTGAAGCAGTAATGCATATAGGTATATATTAGAACCTCATTCACATAATTATCTTCAATAATAATTTTAGTGAATTAACAAGCACGACTGCCTTCAGTAATTCCACTTATTTCTGAAAATATAGGCAGTTGTACCAAATTATTGCTAACTAAAACAATTTGTTACTCAATTATTCTTTCCAACTTCTTATTACATTTATTTGCAGTTTTTATGTGATACATAATTACGGTTTTGAAAACTCAATTTTTCAAAAATAATGTTCACGTATACAAAGAATTGTAGGCTCCATTGCGAATTAAATGAAAGGTAGAATTAGTAAATTATTGTTTTTTATTTCAAAAAAGGTACCTATTGCATAATTACAGATTACCTGTATATGAACAGCACACAAAATTATCTTCTGTTCATGTTACGAAGCATATGTGGGTATAATTGACACAATATATCTATGACAATCTATATCTGCTAATTTATACAAAATATAACATGTAATAGCTTTCCTTCACAGGCTTAGGACTGGCAGCAAATATACTGGCATATTTAAAAGCTGGAAGAATTTCTGCTGTGAACATCTAAAGCTAAATTTGGCTCACAGTAATTATTTACATTTATACAGTATATGTATTTTTCCAGATAACAAAAGAAAGGAAATGTTATAACATTTGTTAACAGTGTAGTTACATTGGTTCAGAGGAAAAAGGCAAACATGAAAGAATATAGTTGTGGAAATCATGAATAAGAGACAACTAAGAAAATTACAGGGATTTGTAGGGCAGGATGGATTTTGGCAATAATAAAAAATATCTAGTTTAATGTATATCTGGGTATTAGAAATATTAATAAAATAATAACATTGGGTAAAAATTGTAATAAACTGAGTAATATTAATAAAATTTGCACTCCTAAAATGACAGCAGCTGTTGCCCTCTGCAGGATGTGCTCATAACTCATACACATACTTAACTGAAATGCCTTTGTATGAACTTTACTGTTGCCTGAACATACATCCACATGGATTCTGTCCAATATTGGCATTGGCCACAGGTACAGCCTCAACAGGACCTTCTTCCACATTCTAAAAGTAACCTCTTCTGAGAATGCCAATGTTGTGCAAAACAGCACACGCAATTTTAATTGACTGTGTGGCAATTGCTTTTGTGAGCAATTTTCTCCTTCGACAAGGAAATCTTTGTTTCCACACTCCATTCAGTCGTTCTATTATGTTTTTTGTAGATTTGTCTGCTCTATTGTATCTGAAAAGAAAGGATCAAATTGTGATCTATTGCTTTCTATTGTAAATATACAGCTCTAGTAAACTTATATTTTATGTTTTAGTTTTTGAAACACAATGAGATTATAACTAAACTGTATCCATAGGCTATCTGAAAGATATAATCTGCTGATATACCAGCCAATGTAATAATTATCCAAGTTCTTAAACTATGGAAAACTTGAGAATGCCAGCTGCCTTATAAAACAATAATAAATATGTAAGTAAAACGAAATGGTATTTTTATTACAGAACTTTGAATCCCATATTCTGTAATGCATTAGTAAATTTCACAACATTTAATTTTCACCCAGCCCCCCCCCCTCCATAGTTTATTATTTTGGTAAGTATTCAGCTGAAAATTACCTTCGTTCTGCTTGGGTTCTCACATGGTGATTCAATATTGGAGTATACAAGTATGGTAGCTGTGGGCAACCATTGTTCCCAAGCAGAATTCCATGCACCCTACAATCAACAAACTTCTGACAAAGAGCAGAGTTTTAAAAAATTCTGCTGTCATTAGTTGCTTGTGGTCAACGTGAAACAATGTCCATTATTTCCATTTGAGGCCCACAAATTACCTGCACATTCTAGGGATATCTGCCACCTAATGTTCCTGTACAGTTCTGCAAACTGTCCTCCAGGACTTTGAATTGGAATATGTGGGAGTCGATTACACCTGAAAAGATTAGAAATAAGTTATTGCAATCAAAGCTTGTATGAACATAAATAAAGATAACACAAATAAAAATGCAGTAATTGAGATTACTATTTAAGCTTTCACTTTGCATTCATTTTATGAACACAAATGCAGTATTTAGGATTACTATTGAGATGCTTTCACTTTTCAATTAATTTTTCGACATTGCTACTTTAAAAGCTATGATTATTTTTGCTTGAGAAAATGTTCTATGATACCCTTAAATTTATATCCATATTTCTGTCTGGTATAACTAATGTCTGATGCTTTATTAAGTTAAAAAAGCTAATAAGCTGTTACTCTTATAAAGTGATTATTATTAATTATTATTGTAATTATTGTTACCTATTACACCCGGAAAGTGGGAAACATCTGTTGCTGCTGTACTGCTGTTCAGTACTCGGAAATTTCACAAACAGTCTCACGTTTTGTGCAATACCAGTAGACACTCGCCTTATACTGCGACTCACTGTGCTCTGGTTTAACTTTCTTAGGTCACCAAGAACAATCTGAAAATGTAAATAAGAAAATTGTATACAAGTACAACCACAATAAAACTGAACTTACTACTATACTTAAAACATTTGGGTGCATATCAAATATATTAAGAATTACTTGATAACAGAGCTCCCAAAATATACTTGCCAACTACAAATAAGTTTTAAAGAAAGAAAAAATAAGTTTCTATATCATTATAATTTTTAGGAATGTGTATTGTTATGTATAACAAAATGATCAAAAGAAGCGTACATTGTTTGTTCGTTTGGTCCCACTTTGAGCAATGCTCAGAGATGTTGAACATGTCATACAATTATGAGATATACAGCGTAACTAATTGATTATCCTAGTGTCAGTTTTTTCATCTGGCCATCATCATAGAAGATGAAAATTTCTAAACTACCACCATTTCAAGAGTGAACTTTCCAATATGTAGTAATGTAAGTGAAAAGAACAAGAGTAAATCACTTAAAACATGCTATATGCTCCCTATATGAAATATTTTCCTGTTGCTTGGCATTAAAAATCTCCCCTACTGTGTATGGGGAGTGAGCATATGACACCTTTTTAAAATATTTTTAAACATTTTATGCTAATTAGGGTTACTTAATTAGTTTGGGCAACATGGAAGTTTATTATAAATTTGGACAATTCTGCACAACGGCTATATTAATTCTACCGTCTAATAAACGGAGATACGTCGGGGTATCTATAATGAAAGTGAAATGTGTAGATTGTGGTGAAAACACAGAAAGTAATTTAAAATCATTAATAAATAGAAAGTCTCCAATTCAGATCCAGAAAAGACCGTGAATTCAATACCTGCCAAATTATACGTAAATCAGGGTAATTCTGCACCTATTTATTAATCGATTTTAAATTACTGGTGTTTTCACCACAATCCGCACACATTTTTATTTCCTACTATAGATACCAACATAGTTTCCGTTTTGCAGACGGCAGAATTAATAGAGCCGTTGTGCAGAATTACCATTTGGGTAATTAGAGTAACGGCAGAATTAATAGAGACGTTGTGCATAATTACCTAAATTTACATTGCAGCATACCAAATCCTTTTTAAAACAGTTTTAAGCTGTTTGCTCGTCTATGTAAATCATCCGCATCTTGTGTGTACATCAAGGTTTGTTGTGAAGTTAGTAAAGGACCTGCAAGGTAGTCGTACATGTATTCACCAGCAAGAATGATTTTTTTTTTTAATATGGGCCTATATGAATGACGGGGCCCAACGCCACTGATAATCCGTATGGCCTTTTGTGTGGCATGAACACCTTATTGCTTGCTGTGCATTTTACACAAACAACTTCCCCCTCCCCCCATCGAAAGTAATTAACAGCAAACAAACTTCGATCAAGACAACCTAACCTAACTTTTAACGTTACACTCTTCATACGTAACCCATTTTATTACTTACATGGGTATATCCTTCACTATTCGAGGGAATAAAATCACATTGCTGAGATATCAAATTGGCGTACATTAGTTAATGCATGATTATTCCAAAATAACTTAACAAACACAATGTTTGGTTAATTACACCTCTATAACTAAACTATCAAATACAAAGTTTTAATTACACCTATATTTACCTGGAAATCTCCGGTTGCATAAAATCTTAGTGCACACAGAATTTGATAAATTGGAGGCACTGGTAGGCCTCTTTGTGTCCTCGGTTCTTCGAACTGCAGTAATGGTAAAATAGTTTCTGTAACAGAATTTTTTTGTGAATCTGTACCGTTTGAAAAACTGTGCATCACTATAATGCTCTAAAGGATTTTCGCTGCCGCGTAAATACCTCCGATTCATTTTCAAAATCTTCATTTTCCATAAAATCGCGAAACTCGATTAAATTATGGTCAAAAATGCCTGCCATTGTGAAAAAATCGAGCGAAGGATTACTTAAGGAGAGGATAAACATGCACTCGAGCGGCCTTGTCTGTTCCTCGGCGATTACTAAGGTCTACTTAGGTATTTGCGACTCTGCATACCAAACTGCCAATGTAACCTTAAGTAATCCTTGCGGTAACGACTATGCATACCGCCCTAAGAGGCAAATGTAGGGAAGCGATGAGATACTTTTTCTGCATCTTTATCATTCGCTGATCCATTCCAAGTTAGACCAGGGATGTCTTGTTTATGCCTCAGCACGACCATCTGTGCTGAGAAGGTTCGATGCTGTGTATAATCAGGACATCCTTTCCAACCAGCCGAATTGCGGACCGTTTTTGCAAAGCTTGCTTTGTGAAAAAATTAAATTTTTCAGCAGGGATAAAAGTACTGTTTACCAATCAGGTTTTAAACGCTAAAAAAAGTATTTTAAAGTATTCATTTTATAATTAGGAATTTTAAATGTTTATATGCGGAGTTTATTTAACACAACAATTGTACACTTTATGAAGTTTCAAAATGTAACTGTTTTTCCAAAATATGCTTTCTACATAGAATGTCAATACAACAAATTATTTGTAATTATAATAATAGAAGCCTCTTGGAGCTTTTCATCAATAGTTAAAGATATCCATTTACAATGTGAGTAATGTAGTCAGTCAGCCATTTTTTACATTCTAAAAAAAACTCCTTATGAACAATCTTGACATAAAGATATAAAAAGGAACAAAACAAGAACAAAAATTATGTGTAAATTATTACAAGAGTAATTAACTTCAGTATTTTATCCAATGCTCATACAACTTCTTGATCATCAGAGTCCTCACTAATAACATAAATTGTGTTTTTATCACTTAAGCGTATTTCAGTAGTGTTTATCACATTGGCATAGCGCGAAACTTCAAAAAATTGCATCAATTTTACCACATCTTTTTCTTTTTGCTCACTTGATTTGTTTGTCGCTATCCATGAGTTTGAAGTTTCTATTCCCTCACTTTGTCCCTATTTCTGGTCTTGACAACGTATTTTTCACCAGAATTAACACAAGTCCTCTCCGACATAGTTCTTTGTATTTTATGACTCGAACCTTTGAAATTTGGAATGGCAAATTACTCTTCAGCACTTTGGTTGATTTTTCTTTCAAATCATAGATGTTCTAGTTGCTTCCTAATACTGTCACAAATCCATAGTTTTTAATTATATCATAGCCTGATGTGGAGATAAGATTTCTTCCTTCTTTCTGCACCTTTTCTCTATGTTCCCAAATATCCTATACGGGGGCATAAAGCTCCTCGAATAGGAAAATAGTGTTGAACCTCCAGAATCACGTTGGACATTTCCAAAAATCTTGCTACAGTTGCCATAAGTATGCTGTTTTTTGTTTGTTTGTTTGTTTTTTGAGATGTACATGAATCTGAAAAGTCTAAGAATCAATGTTTTCTTCCCTTCTTTTAAGAAAGTTCTCTCAAGTTCCTGAAGATAATCTTGTAAAGCTGAAGCTACTAAGTTAGCACCTCGAGCAGACTGACTATGTAACCACGTGTAAAAATTCACCTCAGATTTATTTATAGGCGATTTATTTCGCATTATGCACAGGTTCTAGAGGCATACCTTTTTTTTTTTTGTAGTGTTTAACGCCCGCTTTAACTACTTATGGCACCGCAGGCGGTGATACTGATGATACATGAATGAAGAAGGAGCACCGGTGGCATGCGATGGTGGGGGAACCGGGGAACCCGGAGAAAACCCGCCCCAGCGCCGCTTTGTCCAGCACAAATCTCAAGTGCGGTCGCTTAGGATCGAACCCGGGCCGGCTAGGTGAAAGGCGAGCGGTCACAGAGCCAAACGTGCCCAGAATAGAACACCTCACCAATGGATAACTTTGAAAGGCGTTGCTTCTGTTGCATGTCGAACATCACATCTATACCATTGTCCTTACTCTCCTTCCTTATCTGGAAAAATCTATTTGTTCTCAATTTATGTAATCGGTAGTTAATTTGAGCCTTCTTCTTCTTCTCTTCCAGATTTTTGCAGGATTTTGATTTAAGCAGTAAGAATTTACACATTGAACGTGTATCGGAGTGGGACTTACCAAAACCTATAGTAAAGTTTTTATAAAATACACCTTTGAATTTTAATAGTGAGCATTTCTTTCTTCCCTCTTGTTCTTGTTCTCTGGTGAAATTCCTGTGCATTATATTGGTGTTAAGTTCAGGTGGTAAGCATGATCTCTTGCATTTACTTCGGCTGTAGTGCACTTCCCTGTACTTGTATTTTGTAATGTGTATTAATATAACTTCAGTGAGCTGCCTCGGTTCCTTCGTTTGGCGCCTGTTATGTCTTGGAAGGCTTTTGTGAACACGTGGATCATATCACTGTCTCTTTTTATATAATACCTTACTGACACTTCTTTGGGAGTTTTAGCTGCATCGGGATCTACAGGTAATCTTCTTGGCTTATTAACCTCCATATACTTTAATAGAAAAGCATCTTGTTCAGATTTTGTTTTATTGATATAAAGAAGTTTTCTAAATTCATCCATATCGTCATAAGCAGAAACATAACAGCCGTTTTGATCTCGCTTACTCGTATACTCTTGAGTGAAATGATTACAACTTGCATTCAGATCTCCGGCATTTTCTTCTGAATATTTAACGTTTTTCTTCCTTCTTGAACAACTGTCTCTCCTTCTTTTCCTACCTCGTTCAACTACCGATATGACATGAATATTCTTCTGTCATGTTATATTAGTTACTAACTTCACTACTTATAATGCATGTACATAAAATGACAAAGCTTATTCATTTAGTGAACTGGCAAGAATAACAACTGACAATGAAGACTACAGGCAGGAAATGAACAAGTACAGACTTATTGTTACCATTCTCATATTCATGTCATTAGCAACGTCATAAAATCAACGTTGTCATATAAACAACGTTTTCAGTACCGGTAACTTTAACAAAACGTACTTTGCAGTAGAAAGCAGGTTTTGCTGTAACTCTTGCATAGTAGAAAGCCAGTTTTGGAAAAACTCACAAGTTTTATCATATTATTATAGCTGCAGGAAGTACGTTTAGCAAAAACAAATTGCACCATCACATAGAGGGCTTGAATATGCATTTGGGTCAATAAAAGAGTGAATTTCGATTTTTTTGTGGGCAGCAAGTTTCGCAAAAACTCTCCTCAATTGTGAGCTTCTTCGCTAAATCGGCAGGAAGCCCTCTGTGACTTCGGCGTAATATCGTGCCAGCAAGGTATGACTGCGGGGTCAAGGGCATGACTACGCATCCAACGATTTCCCTTTTAACTCCACTGAGCTGGAGAACGTTACAGCCATCTATCGCTTTGTTCAAATGCTGCAGGTTTTTGTTTCCAAGAACTTCTTCGGAACTACAGTATTGCATTACATAGCATGATTCCCAAGGGAGAGAAGACGTATCAGCCTTGTTGCGTGCTACAGTCCACATCGATCTCATGATGCAGGCATTCGGGAAGTCTAAATGACTGGGTGTAGTATACGTACTTATTTTTAGAATGTTTATCTCATTACAGTGACCAAATTTGTACATGGTGGAAATAATTGCACTGATGTTGTTGGAAATGCCTTCATTACTGGAATCGAAACATATTTTCGGTTTTTCTAGAACCACATCCATTTATACTGTAAACTGTATGCTATTTACCGAGACATTCTGTATGTTCGCCGTCCAATTTGGTGACTGAGTTGTTCCCTTAGCGCACTTCAGAGCGTTCGTCAACTGTATATCTGCCATCTTTTAGTGCAATACATTCAGGCTGTCTTTCACATTTTCTACGCCTCCTGTGTTAGTGCGGGTGCGCATGCATTCCTGGACACGCTGGGTTGTAAGGTAATAAACTGACGGAAGTTTTTTTTTTTTTTTTTTGATTGTGTTTAACGCCCGCTTTTACCACCAAGGTGACTAACGGAAGTGATGGCAGAGTCATTAACAACCAAGTCAAGTGTTATAGGTAGCTTTTCGACAGTCGGAGATTTTAGGCTTGTTGTGCGGAGAGCAGTGCATTCGTGCTGGAGTGCAGTGAGGTCGGCTCTCAGCGGCAAACAACTTAAAGCAATGAAGTATCATCCTGTTCACTGGTCGACTTCCTCTCATGTATCTCGACGTGAGGAAGAGATTTTGCGTCATCTGCGTATTGATCACCGTTTTATTTACACACAACTACCTACTCATAGGGGAGCCTGTACCTATCTGTTCCTTATGTAAGACACATTTGTCTGTTTGCCATGTACTGGAATGTGTTGCTCTATCTGCCTTCCAGGCAACTTTTCAGCTTCCGATCTTCCTTTCCGAGGTTCTCCGGGATAACAACAACGGAATACACGGTGTTTTTTTTTGTTTTTTGTTTTTTTTTGTTTTTTTTTTCCTCCCTATATCCCAGGTTACTTTCCTGAAAACGTTTTAGTTTTAAGCAGATTTTATCGTTGGTGTTTTTTGTTTTTTCTCATTTTTAACGACGAGGGTTTATATTTAGATCTCTTATGTTTTTATGTTTCAAGTTCGATCCAGGTTTTAGATCCCTCTATGGCCATTGGCATAGATTCTTTTATTTTCTCTGGGGGTTTATTAGTGACGTTGCCCTGTTTTATTCGTGATTTATTTTTATAATGTTTTTACTGTCTATTCTTTCCTTTTAAGACCGCCGATAAGCATGCACCTGAGCGCCCTAATCCCTATATATCATCATCGTCATCATCATATATACCTGCAAAGTTTTCATGTAGTTTAATGGTGTATTGATACTCTGGCTGATAGACTTTGATTATATGTACAAAATATCGAATTACAGTACATTTGCATGTAGACCATATTAAGTAATACTTTTGTCTTTCCTACACTAGAACTTCCTAAGGTAAGAGCTATAAGGCTGCATATAAACAACTTCCCGTGATGATCCTATCTTAGATCGCTTTCAAAATCTAGAACTTGTATCGAGAGGCAGGACTCTTGCTTGATATGCTCCATCACATAAACTAAACTATAAATGGAATAGTTAATGAATACATATCTCTTATGATATGAACTTAGCTATAAATCTGCATGTATTAAAGGATATGTCAATGAGAAGTGAGATTAAAATACGATGATAGCTTAGGAAATAGATACTGTTGTCCTGCAATTAAGCTGGATAAACGCCAGATCCAGATATTAATCCTTTAAATGAATGATAATTGTAATTGTTTTGTTACAGAAACCGTGTGTAGTACAGGAGTTGAAAAGGTGGAGTCACACTGAAAAATTCAATGCCATTGCCGGGATTTGAACCACGGATCTCCCGGTCTCTAGCTGGTTGCTCTACAACTGAGCTACCATGGCAACATACCGACATAGCACTGAATTTCTCAACTGACTCGCAAGTTTTCTTTGTAAACCATATAAGGTGATCTCAAATTATTTTGAGATGGCAACCTCAATGGCGACTTACAATGTTGTAGGTAGTTTAAGTCCCAGGAAGCATAGTTTTAGCCAACTATTATGGACAATTGTGATAATTTTTATTGTTTTCTCAACAGAAGCCGCCTGTAGGACAGCAGTTCGATAGGTGGAGTCAGACTGAAAAATTCAATGCCATACACGGAATTTGAGCCATGGATCTCCCGGTCTCTATCACTGAGCTACCATGGCAACATGCCGGCATAGCAGTGGCCCTATGCGGTGTAATGCTTACCATGTTAACTTCATATTCCCAAGATCGCGAGTTCAAACCCGGCGGAGGACGATCCTTAATATGGCTTCCTACGGAAAGGAAGTAAAGCCGTTGGTCCTGTGTCGTAGATTTACGGCGCCTAAAATACCTCAACCCTTATAGAGAGGCCTGTGAGCAAAATTAAGCGGTATTTCACGCCCAGCATAGAATTGGACGTTGAGAACCACAGCAGTTAAAGAGCGTCCATAAATAAAACGCCATTTCATTTTGCACTGAATTTCTCAACTGGCTCACATGTTTTCCCGGTGAACCGTACAAGATAATCTCAAATTATTTTGGGATGATAACCCCAGTGGCAACTTACAATATTGTAGTACTTTACCGGGAAAACATGTGAGTCAATTGAGAAATTCAGTGCTGTACCGGCATGTTGCCATGGTAGCTCAGTGGTAGAGCAACCGGCTAGAGACTGGTAGATCCGTGTTTCAAACCCCGGCTATGCCATTGAATTTTTCAGTCTGACTCCACCTAGCCTTTAGACGAATGTTGCAAACTTCACGATATGGCTATGATACGCACCAAGAACACTGCAGATAAGATAATGGCTGAGAAGGCTTGAAACATAGTTCAATCACCTGATTCGAGCAGAGGACATAAGTTAGCTGCAAGACTTGTAAGTACCATTACGAAAAGTTGTACTTGGAGCTGGCTATAAGAAGAAGAGGAGGAGGAAGAAGAAGAAGAAGAAGAAGAAGCAGAGAGGATTTTTGCCGCTCATCCCTACAATCGCTGCACTATAAGGTGCTGCAGGAGATGCAGCCCAAGTTGCATGTACACTGAGCAAAAAGAAATGCTGCAGACTGCCAAGTTGCAGAAATGGCAAAAATAAGAAAGTTATGGAAGTAAAACAAAAAGGTCTTCGCAAGAAAAAGAGAAGAGGGGTTTCTTGATAATACTGCCTCTGGCGATTGCTCTCAAAATTGCCAGAAGCATAAAAACAAATAATGATGTTAAAAGAAATGGTCTGAAGAGAGGAAAGAGGAAGAACCGCAAGACCACCAAGGAGTCAAAAAAACTCGGCAGCTGCCTATACTTGTGCCCAAAAAGTAATTGAGCAACATTGATATAGAGTTGTATGCTAAACGATTTAAAATAGATAACTGCTCCTCAAACCATTATTTGAATGAAAGCATTATTGCGAATTTGGAGTCAACTCATAATGAGGGCACTAATTGGGTTGCTGTAAAGAGAATTAAAAAGGCAGCTCTTTATTTGGTAGTTTCTGTAATTTGAAGTCGCCAAAATAGATAGAGATATATCTCAGGGGAGTTAAGATAATGTATAATACAAATAGGTTGCATGATTTTAGCTCAGTCATCTGCAGGTGGTTGTGCTTGCAATTTTGTTTTTAATGAGTTATACCATTCCAGCTAGAGGCACCGATTTGGTGATCACTGTGTGTCTAAATCACCCTCTGCAGCTCGATCCTGAAGGATATTGTGAGATTGCCTCATTGAACTTTGAGACCTTCTATTCTATTCCAAAATGTTGAAGGTGGTAAAAGTCGTTTTCATTTCATTTTAAATGATAAGCTAAAGAGCATTGAAATACCTTCTGGAACATATGACATAGCTGATACTAATCCATTCTTGAAGATTAAACTCGGAATGGGAAGCGATGGCTTCTTTAGTAGACCAAATAATAATACCATGAAGGATGAAGTAAAATGTCTCTACATTGTTGATTTCTCGAAAGAACGTTCTATTAACTAACTTTTAGGTTTTTGAGATACCACTGTCATTCCTTTTGGAAAGGTAATTGAATCCGATTTCATCGTAAACGTATTTAAAGTGAGAGACATTCAAGTCGAGTACAGTATTGCAACAGGTTCCTTCATCAATGGAAGGAGCAGACACTCGATATACGAGTCCTTTCCTTCGGTTACACCTGAATATCATATTTCTCAATAACCCTTAAATGCCAATTATCAAGTCTAACTTTATTGATCAAATCGTCCTTTGAATCGTCGCTCAAGACGGAGACATCCGCAGCTTTGGGAGCAAGTATATGAGCATAAGACTTCATCTCAGGCGGAATGGGAATGAGGAAGCGTTGTCCTCAAATATATAATAACTTGGGGATTAGTCGTTCGCAAGGTACTTTATCTCCAGGCATCAGACTGTTAACAGAAAAGAATCATATGTTCCTCGTGGCTTTGGGATATTGAAGCCTATGATAGACATCTCTATCTTTGACAACAAAATTGCCAAAGGAGAAGAACAGTGTTTCTACCGTATAATTCGTCAGTGTTAATGATCAGATAAAGCTCTCTGGCCAAGCTGAAGATTTATATAATTTGCTTAGCAAGAATTTTCTCTACACTGAAGGATCGCTTGCTACACCGGATGGAATGGTTACTACTGCAATGCTTAGTAATAATGCTATCGCTTTAATGTTTGAAGAGATTCGATTGGATATGAATGGACCGCTTATAGATAGCACCAGAAATCTGGTTATCTCAACACTGATGTGCAACTGTGACAGCTCACAACCCCATGGAATGAAGTTGATTGCTAAATTCTGAATAAGCTTACGCTGGAAATTAACTTGACATTGTGCATCCTGCGCGAAGTGTTCAATGCTCCAGTCCCGCTATTGATGCTCCTGGAATTGGCTGATGATCACAAAGAAGTAATCCTGAATATCAAGCTTGAACTGGTTCTGATTCGAAACAGGACTCTAGAAACAGTATTGTAGCTCCTGTTGGAGCAGAAGTTGTTAAACTAGAGTGCATCGAAAGGTGAATGCCATTAATGCGTCTTTCTGAAGGTAAAAGAGCGGAATTTCTCAAGACAATTAACGCTGACAGGACCCTACACATCGCTTCTCGAACCATAGATCTTCGTACATAGCCTGCTGTTCCTCAAACAAAATTATTTACATGGAACGTTGCGAAAACGTCCAAGCCTGAGGTGCCTAGATTTGTTATTGTAGGTGTTCAAACATCCAGAATAAAGGATGCAAAACAGAACTGCTCCGAATTTGATAATTGTAACATAACTAGCCTAAGACTTTATTTCAATAGTGAATTTTAACATTGTCATGATATGAATTTGGATTTTGGTAACTCTAGACTCAAAGTTTCAGAGTTAGTTTTAAATAAACAAAATTACCCTTATTATATAGACCAAATTTTCTGAAATATGCTCCATTATTCATCATCCACCACTCTCACCAACTAGAGCAGTCAGTCAACGTATCTGTAAATATTAGACTTGAAATTCA
Source organism: Hymenopus coronatus (assembly GCA_030762935.1). NCBI lineage: Eukaryota > Metazoa > Arthropoda > Insecta > Mantodea > Hymenopodidae > Hymenopus > Hymenopus coronatus. Next base: position 304,690,417 of record CM060900.1, on the reverse strand, counting down.
AGCAAGTGATAATATCGTCGCTCAGACATGTTTATATTGACTGATTATACCTGATAAAATATTTACCTACAAGTCATTATCTCATGTCATGCAGTCTCTGATATAAATGTATAACTATTCAAGAAACAGGATGCGGGAGTTTATAACCTGTATGTGAAATATAACAATTATGAAGGTATATATGCAACTTTTTTATTTTTTTGAGTGATTCCAGCACATCCCTTTTCCATCTTCTTTTTTCCTGATAGTGCTTAACGTCCGCTTTTATTACTTTGGCACCGCAGGCGATGACATTGATGATGGATGGAATGAAGATGGAGCACCGGTGAAATGTGATGGCGGGGAAACCGGAGAACCCAGAGAAACCCGCCCCTACGACGCTCTGTCTACCACAAGTTTCACATGTGGTCGTTTAGGATCGAACCCGGGCCGTCTAAGTGAACGGCGAGTGGTGTAACCACTCTGCCACGGCGCGGCCGTCTCCATCTCCTTTTTCCCACATGTGGTTCATTATTTACAATAGATAAATTCTGTAAATGCCTTGCGATAAATAAATATCTTCCTTTTAGTCTATGAATGTCTTCATTTTTTAAAAGCTCCTTGGCGTCATTTAGGTCTGTATTGAAAATTCTAATACGCTAATTTTTCCTAATTGCAATAACATTATATGAGAACACTATGTTTTCAGTTTATTCTGGATACGCGAGAATTAGCTACTTACCTTTGTTTCATCTGGCTTCAGCGATGCACGCTGCAGTCGAAATAGCAATTATATGATTTACTCTGTTGTTCTGCAGGGTATGAACATGACACAACATGAGTGTACCCGTTATATAGCTCGGAATGGTAGTGAGTGCCACGTATGGTTCTGAAGACATCCACTTCATCTACGTCCTTTTCGTAAAATTCAGCGGTTCCCTAGAGATAATTATTTTCAGTTAGTTATTATTTATGTATTTTATGTAGTATTATTTTTCTTTAAATTATATATCTATATTTACAACATCTTTCTTTCGTAGGGAGGACAGATCTCTGTGTAAACAAGTGTCTATATCCTCATATGTTTTCACTTCACTTTTAGCGAACACTTTAAAAGTGGACAGAATCGAATGTTGGGCCTGATACTGTTTTGATGCGTATGTAGCTGCATGTCTAAAAACCATAATTTCCTTATTAGTGAGAAAGTGGGGGATGGCATCCTAGGTTGATTTATCTGGGGATGGGGAGGCAGGTTACTTCCCACGCTTGGGTTGGTAAAGGCAGCAGACTCCATCTTGTCATTGACACACACACACACACACACACACACATATATATATATATAAGAAAGTTAAGGAATGCGACCCTACTTTAAATTCTTGTTGTTTCCGCAGATGGGAGCGGGAGGGTTTGGAATGATTTATAATATTACTTCTTTGTTACTGTCCTTGGGCTCCATCGTAATGTATAAAGAAAGGAGAGCGTATAGTTCAACTGCGGTTGTATGTCGTTCATGTCACATGACCTCTATTATCTCCCGTTTATGTATTATTAATTATGGTTCCCTTGAAAAATATAACCATATTTATGTTAGTTTTATTTTCAGGTGTTGAAATTGTGTATTCCAACTTTGTTGTATACAAACAGGAAAAGTGTTTTTTTTTGGTAGTGTTTACCGCCCGCTTTAACTACTAATGGCACCGCAGGCCGAGGTAAAGTATGAAGTCAACTTGTCATCACACGGAAATGTCTATTCATGCTCCAATAAATCAACTATAGCAAATATAAGATTTAGTACTGTATAAAATACTTATTGCGTAATGCTAGTTTAAATCTTGTCGCATAATTGGGATCGTCGTTAAGTTACAGTTGAACATAACCCTTCAAAGTCCATTGTACTTCAACATTTACAAAAGTTAAAACCTTTTAGCGAATTCCGGGAGCTGACTGGGGCACTAGGTGGGCTCATTAATGTGCATTAGTGTGTCAAAATGATTGCTACCTCTCAGGTATCGAAATATAATGCAAATTCATTGTTCTAATTATTATGAAAAATTTTCATATGCAAATGTATTGCTTTAGTTATGCAATTAATTTCTCTGTACTTATTATACAAGTTGTCGGCGCTTTTGTATGCCAGAATCGTCACTGAGTAAAGATTATATCACAATGATTGCGCTTCCTACCATTTCATTCTCACAACGACTTCAGCCTTGATTATTGCATGACCTCAATGAGGAGTTATATTGCTCGCTAATAGTGAACTCTGTGATTAAGTCACTGTTTTTGGAGCGCACTAAACAGATAGCGCACGTAAACAGATTGTTGTCTCCGTCCAGTTGCTCCAAATACAGTGCTTTTCCAGCAGCATGCCAACATGACATTAAATTCCACAAATGATACTTTTTACATGCAAACCTCAAGGAATTCTCATGTTGTTTTGAGATAACATAGTCCATTTGTGACCTTTTTGCCATGGTAGCTCAGTGGTTAGAACAACCACTGAATGGAGATCGGGGGATCCGGGATTCAAATCTCGGCTATGGCGTTGAATTTTTTAGTCTGATTTTATCTTTCCAAAATTTATCCTACACATCGCTGGGAAAAAGGATGAATGAAATGATAATGAAAACGACGTTGAGGGACAGGAAATTAAGGGGATGAAAGAAACCCACCCAGCATTCACCTGGCCACACGGAGAAATCCGCGAAAAATCAATGGGCCAGGTACGCCGCATGGGAAGCGAACACAGGCCTCCCGAATGCGGGCCATAGACGATACCACCTGATGGAGGGGTGCTGCAATCCCCATCGTGCGAAGCGTCACCGCACATAGAACATGTAGACCGACCAGTATAAAATTCACTGGTATGCCCAAACCGCTGGCACTTTTAACAGCGTAAGGGGTTTGAAATGTAGGGCCTCACCTCGATGGCTTCGCACCCTGCCTAAACTCTTTGAGAGAGATCTACCCGATCAAAGGTAAGGAACAGGGTACGGGTAGGCACGACTTCATCATGTACTTTCCGTTGAACGCTATAGACGGCTCTTACGTCTTGTTCTGCCAGATATTCTTGAAGCTCGGGTGATAACACCACGCGAGGAGTACAGTGTGTTTTTGTACCTTTACCGGGTAGCTGCCTAATATTTTCGCTCGAAGGATCTTCACCGCCTGGTATGCTGAAATTGCCTCAACCAGTAGGGTACCAATTCGGACTCTAACACAAGAATTAACCGGGTCAGCTATGTTGTATAATCCCTTTTGGATAGCGAAAGGGCTCTCAGACGTAAATTTTCTACCTTCCTCTGTCCTAGATATAACTAAATAGCTAGAATCATTAGACTCGACTACTTCTTTTCCACTTACAAATTGATTTTTAGGTTTGTTGTTTGCCATAAAAGTGGTGATAAATTTCATCCCCCAGTGCTCCGCACCCACCATGGTGCCCAACAAGGGGTCACCCCACTGGGGGGACAGAGCTACACAGGGGATATAGCAGGCTCGCCGTCCCATTCACCCTGGAGTGCGGTATAATACCTAGGCCTGGCTGATTGACTACAGATGGGTTAGTCCCTAGCCTCCAGTTTAGGCGAGCAGAAACAAAGAGGTGTATTAGGCTGCGCACCCTCCTCAGCTACTGAAGATCAGAAGCTCAGGCTCAGATTAGCAACCATTATCCAAATAGGATATCCCTTTCCACCAACACGGGTCTGCACGCACGGCCTACACGTGTGTGGGCATTTTGACCTACTGACTCCCTCACCTCTGCCTCAGAAATACTTTAAACAAAGACACAAATAAAAAAAGTAAAGAAACGAACATTTGTGCTGTGTCAGATTTACAGCCTAAGCAACACTGGAAATCCTACATATATCCTCCAGGCTTCACAAGGTAGGATTTGAACATAAAGAAGTTCGTGAGGGATACAATATGACTATTAAAGGACCACTGCAACACAATGCAGAAATAATCGTAAAGGATTCAAAATAGAGAAAAATATTAAATATCTGTAAAAGAACCTCTATAAAAGCGATAAAACTCTCCGGGACCTTATGGAAATGAAACAAAACGTAACAACTAACATAAAAAACATAAAAAAATATTGTTACAATGCCAAAAATGACTGTAGAAACCTTGAAAATGTAGTAATAAATAACACAAACTAACAACAAATTCCAACAATTGCTAAAACACCTGTGACTTGACAATCATACCTGATCCATAACCTGAATATGATCAAAACATTTCTAAGTGTTCTAAAAGTCTTCCAATATACCTTTACTTCGTTTCCAAGTTCTTAAAGAAAATTAAAAAAAAGTCAAAGGGTACTGAAATAAGTATGGACTGAGGGAATGACACCTGATCCATGGTTGTGAATACCTTAAAAATGACATGTATGTAAGGAGACATAGAAGAATACAAAAGACTGTAAGAACACTGTAATAGTCCCCAAGTGTCCTAAAATACATTTAGACGTTTTAAAAATCATTAGCAAAAGGGTCCAAAATTATGTAAAATATGAGCAAATAGTATGAAAAGGGCTAAATACTTATTTTAAAGTTCTAAAAATCGTAATACTGGGTCGAAGTGATTGGAAAAACAACTAAAAAGGCTCGTTGCAGACCTAAAACTATCTGTTCTAGAGTCCCAAATATCCTAAAAAATTACACTGAACGTATTTAAAAGCATTCTAAGCTGCTTATTACAGCGCTCAAAATGACACAACACGAGTGGAAAAAGCCCAAAAATGACTAATGAATACCCTGAAAGAAGCTGTCTTAGAGCTCTAAGCATCCTCTAAATAGCAGGAATGCCACTAAAAGCATTCGAAACAACTTCCTAGCACTAAAACCACCTTCGAAAATCCCTACAAATGTATGGTAAAGCTTCACAGATATTAGAAAACACTCAAAAATATTCCAAAATTGTGCTAAATTGCCCGTAAAACTGTTAGAAAACTCCCGAAAATGCTGTAAAATAAGCGCAAAAAGGTCTGAAAAGGGACAAATGTCTGTATTAGAGCCCTAAATGGCACGAAGTGCTAGAAAAGAGCTAAAATATCTTATGAATACACTGAAACTATCTGCCCTGAAGTCCACAACACCCTCCAAATGGTATGGAACACCATTAAAAGCATTCAAAACAATTGTACTAACACTCAAAGAATCTCCAGGAAGTTCCATAAGCGATCTCCAAGCTCACAAAAAGGAGAACAGCACAGTGCAAAATAATAATAAAAAAACAGGCCGTCAAACATAATCCACGATAAGTGGGAACGGGCTAAAACGTTATTACATGTCCAAATATTATCCCACAGTGCATTTTTCCACTACCTCTAAATATGTCAGAATATAAAATATGTGCCTAGGTTAGGTTCCCTTCTTCTATTACCATGTGTCCTTGAATTCCTGATGTCTCCCATGTATACGCATTAACTGCTGGCACAGCTCTGTCCTTCCTTAACTACTATCCTACGTTGTTGCATTTCTTTCATTCGTCACAGTTAAAATCCTTATTTCCTTAAATGCATAGGTGCTAATTTTTTACTATTATTGATGTCAATGTTGTGCTAAAGTAATACCTTCTATCACTGGATGTTAACGAGAAGTATTTATTTGGACTCAGTTGGCTCAAATTGAAATGAAAATGACACTGCGATTGGTGTGCTACAGTGTGTCCATTTATTCTGCGCTTGGTTCTATTTCATACATTCTTAACACTCACCTTTTCAACTTTATTCGTTCATATCAGTCCGTACTGTTATTATTATCTCAAATTGTTATTAGATCAAATGTAATATTCCGTGCTCGTAATCAGGTTTAGATCTGCATTTCTGTGGAAGAACGTTTCAGTATATCATTTATCGGCATTGAATTATATTTTGTGTTATTCATAACTCCCAAGCGCACGCATGTGGAATTTGTGGTGCACGAAGCGGTGTCTGGGCGGGTTTTCTCCGGGACCTCTGCCTTTCCCCACTACTCATTTCACCAATTGCTCCATTATCGCGTTTCCTATCATTCATTTCTTTTGCATTTCATATCATCTACTTCTTCACGCTTATGGTTGGGTACGGGCCCACCACTCATTCAAGGTTCTCTTGTTTAGTGCCGTTGGCTCCCTGACAGTGTTCTGACCCCCAGACATTCGCTTGTAAGTCCTAGAGGGGTGTCACGCCTAGAAATTCGGAGAGGGTAAGCCGACTACGAAACGAATTATTTATAACTGTACTGTATAACAGTATATTTGGGGGAATTTATTGACTAGGTGTACTTGAAAAATCGCAGCACGCTGTTCTTCACGATGTTTGTGCACTGAGACGGAAAAAAAGTGGAGGACGTTCAGATTGAATCCATCTGCATATTACAAAAATGAACTTGTTTCATGTACCTAAATCTCGGCATGAAAATGTCCGTATATAGAGAATACATGTTTTTGTTAATGCCAATAGCAGTAACGTGATCAATGTCTGTGCTTTTTGGTTTTCCGTTTGGTTGTTTCTTTGCAGGAATCCGAGTTCTCCTGTCTTTTTACTTTCTCTATGCGTGTTATGTATATAGTGTATAGAGAAGGTATTGCACTCCACCAAAAAATTCGATACCGAGATTTCACCGGAAATATATATATTTTAGAGTCCCTTGTATCCAAAAAAGGTATTTTCAGAAAAAGGTCCGTGTGTGTGTCCGTATGTCCGTGTGTCCGTGTGTCTGTGTGCCCGTGTGTCTATGAACACGATAATTCAAAAACGAAAAGTCGGTAAAATACCAAACTTAAATTTAAGTTTAGTATCTTCCAGGGATGCGATACGAAGATTTTGAGAAATATACCCCTACCCTAAACTACATGGAAGTTTTTTCGAACATTTTTATTTTCTAAAAAATGGCTCTAACGATTTTGATTAAAATATCGTATATTAAAGATATTTACATGACAAATAAAATGTATATTTTAAATTTTCTGGGAATAGCCCCTGAAGACTACTTTAATCTCGGTCAATTTTACGGAATTTTGCATAACTGCTTAAACCGTAAGAGATGGACGAAAACTTACCACACAACAAATATAGAGCACCTTAAAACACACAATTTATGTTATATACATTTTTTCATGGAGTTGATTGTTTTTGAGATATTCCTTGGTTTGTTTTTCAGCTATAAAGACATAATTTTTTCATACATGACTTTGTGAACTCGTGTGCCTACAAACAAAGGAACTTCAGTCGCAGAGCAACCAGCTTTTGACTATCACTTTAACCTATGGTACCCCCTTATTTCGCTTCTACTAACAAGGAAGCAAGTAATAAGACTATTTCTGCTAATTTTTGCTCCATTAGATGAAATAAATAGAATAATTTGTTGCAGTCATATAGAGAAAGTAATGTGAATGGAACACATTAGATTTTTTCACTTACTTTACACTTCCCACCGATAATCTGGTATACCAACCTTGGGATCTGTTTGTAGTAGCCGTAATGCTTCCAATAATGATGGTTTTTAATATTTTAGGTAGTGAGTTACATAAAGCTTCAATTTATGAGTTAAAACAATGAACTGTTGACATAGCTTTCGCCCCATTTGATTGCGCTTAGTTTCCCTTTGGACCACCTATTAGTTTAATTGTTAATACAGGAAAACATATAATGTAGCTGAAATGAAATTATAGTAGACATTTGACTGTCATAACTAAATTTGAGCTGCAGTTCTTTGGTCACAGCACTAATGTTGCCCGTTGATATTTATTTTCAGTAGCTCGCTGATAACTAGCTTTGATTGCAAGTGAGTGACAGCTAAAACTAAGCTGCAAGCCACTAAAACTGTATTTAATATGAAGAAATGTCGTTATTTACTGGACAATAGAATAGATACTTGTGCTAAGTATCTTACATGCACAGTATTTCTATTACAAACATGAAAGCAATGTCATGTTGTTCCACCTATATTGCTATAAGAGGAGTAACATGGGTTAGGTAAGGACCAAATGGTTTCTGTGTTTCGGGTCCCTAATGAGCAAGGTTTGGTAGGGAAATGTATCATTTTTTTAGACGGCAGTATTAGAAATTAAATATGAATTATAGATCATTTTTATACTTTACCTACCACCGCTTTAGTATTTTGAAACAACACTATATTCCACGGAAAACTCAGACTTAAGATGGCACCGGATAGATACTTTCTTATCCACCGAACACCAAAGGAAAAGAAAAACAAAACTGTGTGTGTGTGTGGGGGGGGGGTGAGTCTACACGTGTCTTTCTCTCTGCATTTATGTGTGTCTGTTTATTTGTCTCTTCGTGGAAAATATGACTTGGAAATTAAACTTGGATCCGAATTTAACGTTTGACCCAGAGGTCGTTGAAAGTCCAGAGTTCCTGCCACGGCTAGATATATTAAATTTGTGCAAACATACCAGAAAAAATGTTGCATGGTTGCCTCATCTAGTCCGTTGACCCCCCTTACCCTTGATAGCCGCGACAAAACCGTTGTAAGTCCGGAGCCGCTGCTACTCCTGTATGTGTGTGTGTGTGTGTGTATATATATATATATATATATATATATATATATATATATATACACACACATATAATTTGTGTAAACAGCGAGAATGCATCTGTAAGAAAGGTCTTGAGTTATCGTTTCACATGCGCGAGGTGAACTTATTATTTTAATTGTTGGGAGGGGAATAATTAACAAATAAGTATCAGTTTAAGTTGTAAGCCAATAACGTAGCTTACACACTTTACATTTCTTAAATTTGATGTGTTGTCATCAGAGCCAGGAAGTTTGTACCAGATTCCTTATGCAGAGTAAGACCGGCTAGGCTTGGCAATACCATGCGGCAGAAGTCAACACAGAGTGCAGCCGATTACTGTAAAATAGCTATCACTACATAGCACAGAACCACGTCGATAGGTAGGTGTGAATAACATATTTGTTGTGTTCAAATGTGAGCAACGTTAATTTGTTTCATAGCCATAGTAAGCTTTCTAGCGGTAAACTTATTCGTGTACTTATTTAGAAGCCAATGGCAGTTCTATTATACAAATTGTAAATCGTCTAGTAACAGAACAATTGAGGGGGTCAGTGCAACAGTGGTCTAACCCATCTTTTTGAAAAATAGACCATAACTCAGTTAAACACACCTGGTTTCTTTGAGAATAACGAAAACTTCATTTTAATCGAACTGATTGTTCACTCACACTTTTCCTGATTATTACACAACACATTGAGTACTGTTAACATAATGTTGAGATATACCTAACAATTTTATATTAGTGTGACGCAAATATTTTTCTGGGTTAGACCACTGTTGCGCTGACACCCTCAATGTCACACAGACATATTATTGATTGAAAAAAGTTTCAATAAGTTACTCACAATTATCACACTGTTACTGAGGTATGGCTGAACTGAATCTGTGTGGCACGTAGAACTGTAAAACTGTGGAACTGTCAAGACGATCCATGAGTATCCTACCTGAAATAAAGATAAAAATGAAAAGCGTAATTCAAAATAATATAGGATTCAGTATGTATCGCATATAAGCTACACTTTTAGATCCCAACAAATGCTATTGGTGATACTGGTACGAACGACAAAATATTTCAAATTTGTCCTGATTACATGCAAAGTGGATCGAACCTTTTCGCATATCTTGTTTGTCGAAACTTAGAATGAGGTTTGCCTTTGAAAGGATTCAGAAGTACATAATATAGTTTTCAATAATACGGTAGCAGATGAGTAAATATTTAGTTTAATTCTTGCTTTCGTTTTTACTTAGTAAGATTCTGAAGTTAATTAAGAAAGGTCATTATTTGGATATTATTTTACATTCGAGCAGTAAATATTACAATCCGTGTTAGAATTGCCTGTGTGTTTTTATAATGCACATATGTAAAGAAGGAAATCAGTCAGAGCCAGTCTTATATGTGCAACAATTTGTATTTTGTACATAATTAATGATCAAAATAAGTGTACTTTTACGAGTGTTTCATATGTTACTTTTGTTCTCTGGAAACAGTACTGTTTACTTGACAACAGGTTTGTTTGCCTCTATTCACTGCGCCTTGTTATCAATGACTTGTTTTGATGCAGCGAGACGGCCGTTCGTAACCTGTATTCGGAACGGCGAACGGTACGAACTTACTAGCTCTGGTTATCATAGTTATGTTTATTACATATAAGAAGAACATTGAAAATTCCATTTGAAACGACTTTTATCTAATGACTAATAATACAGTTTATAAATCGTGTTTTATTTGTAACACAATTTTTAAGCAATTGTTATATTATATAACATGTGACAATACCAAAATTTAGCTAACGACACAGTTAGTATTTTGAAGGAAAACAACTGAGTCGGTTTTCTGAGCAAACGGTATGTTACAACAGATAAAATTGCCGTCGATTTGTAAACTGAAAGTACGCACACACCTTAATGGTACTTGACGGCAACACATGCAACAACAAATGTAGCAGCAGGCGAGCCAACAAGAATAAAAACTGGAAACCGTCACAATGGTTAGTGCATCTCCCGCCATAATTATACTGGTAGAAGTATCCACCCACCCAATCTGGTAATGTTATATCACAGGTCTTCTTATTCTTCTTCATTTCTGTTATATCATTGGTTCAGTCACCGGCACACCTCCTCCAAAATCCACCTTTAATCCTACAGAAACATTCATTAAGCCAATTCACATTCGCTTCTGTATAAAATCTTATATAGGTATTCATAAAAAGAATATTGCTATCTCTACTACAACACATTAAAAGTTTTGAATATAAGAGATTTTACCCGTTATACACGTTTTGAGGCTTCGGAAACAAAAATAGCACTTTTAAGTTCTCTGGCACGCATGTATAATGCACATTAGTAATTAGAAAAGGTGTATTCCACCCAAAAATTCAATTCCCAGATTTCACCATAAATACATGTTTTGAAGACTGCTGAAGCAAAAAAATGCATTTTATAAGAATGTCTCTGGTTGTCTCAAGTTCAGTATCTTCCAAGGATGCAACACGAAGATTTTCTGGAAAGCCCCTCTCTCTAAACTAAGCTTTACATGAAATATTTTACGAAATACTAAAATTTTAGCAAAAATAGCTCTAACAATTTAAATTGAAAGTAGGTAAATAAGAAGAGAGCTGGACCAGGGGCAAGTCAGCATACATGGGAAAGATAAGTAATAAATGGACGATGTGTACTCTAGCGTGAGCATACATGGGAAAAATAAGGAATTCAAGGAGCCATGCTACGAGGAGGGGGAACATAACCTAGGCTCAGAGTATTAGGATCATTTTTGAGTGCCTTAAGGCCCATTTCAAGGTCGATTGCTTTGTTTTAATTGTTTTATGGTTTTTCCTAGGATTTTGACATTTTGAACAATTGTTTTGTATTGTGAGTGTGTTGTTTAAGGACTTTCTTACTAGTTTGCAGCGTCTGGCTATGCTTTTCGAGTGCTTACAGATAATTTATAAGCCCTTGCTAGGTACTTTGCTAGCACAGCTGTTTCGAATGCCTTTTTAATGACATTTCATATCATTTGGAGGATGTTTAGGGCTATAGGACAGCTAGTTTCAGGATACTTATCAGACATTTTAGTTCTTTTCAACTGATTTCAAGACATTTTGTGGGCACTTAAACTCTAAAGGTAGTATTTCAGGCTTTTTCAAACATTTTTGCTCATATTTTACATTATTTTACAGTGCCTTCTATTCATTTTTGCCGCTTTTATATGCATTTTAGTACGTTTTAGAACTATGCTTCAGTCATTGTAGTGTTTACACATGCATTTTTCGGGATTTGTAAAATGAGTTTAATCTTGCCGCTGTTGTTTAGTATGCTTTTAATGCCATGCCATACCATTTTGGGGGTCGGCGTTATAACTCTCATACAGTCAGTTTCAGGGTTTTTATCAAACACTTTAGCTCCTTTTTCCACACCCCTCAAGCCATTTTGCATGTATTTGGAATCATAGAATAGGCATTTTAGGCTGTTTCCTCATAGCTTACATTATTTTGCAGAGTTTTCTAATGCTTTTCAGCACTTTCGCGGGCAATTTGGGCATTTGAAGACTATTTTTCAGTGATTGTAGTGCTTCCTACTATTTTTTTTAAAGTATTATGAAAGTGATTGTAGCGTGTCACTGTTGTTTACTATGTTTTTCATGTCTTACCATACCATTTGGAGAGGGTGTTTAGGACTGTAGGACAGGGTATTGATCAGACATTTTAGCTTTTATCCATACATCTCGAACATTTTTTTATATAGAACTCTAAAACAGGCACTTTAACCCTTTCCAGGCGTTTTGATATGTGCCAGTATTTTGCAATATTTTCGGTTTTTAACCCTTTTATAGACATTTTAGCACATTTTGGCTCTAACTAACAGTAATCCGTAGCGTTTTGTAGTGCTTTCTGCATTGCTACAGTTTGTTTTCGACTTTTAAAATATTAAGAGCTATAGAATAGCGTTAAATCCTCTGACAATAGGTAGTTCAACGCACTTTGAATGTAGTTTTTGGAAGCTCTTTAACAACTTTGTGACAACAACGAAGGTGTACTGATGACATTTTAGTTCGTTTAAGAGCACCTTAAGCGTATTTGAGGCAATACTATTTTCAAGACGGTTTTTAGCTTCGCTTTTTTAATGATTGATAGTACTTGGTGTAATTTTTGTGCTAGTTTATGTGGTTTCTATAACAATGTTATGCATTTTTGGAGTAATTGATATCATCCTTTCAGTGTTTCAGATATTTTCCACACTATTTATTGGCCCAGCCGTGGCCAAGTGGTCAGACCATTCGCCTCTCACCTAGACGGCCCGGGTTCGATTCCAAGCGACCGCATGTGAGATTTGTGGTGGACAAAGCGGCGGGTTTTCTCCGACTTCTCCCCCGCCATCTCATTCCACTAGGGCTCCATCTTTATGTATCATCAGTCATCGCCTGCGGTGTCAGAGAAGTAAAAGCGGGCGTTAACACTACCAAAAAACACTATTATGTTCTATAAAAGTTTAATATGTTCCAGGATGATCTGATCGACTTTATAGACTATATAATCATTTGTGGATTCGTCATATTTTTCCATATGATCCCTTTATGATCATTTCTTTATTCTGTTGTAGTTTTTGCAGTCCTTTAAAAGTCATAATATATATCCTTTTTACATACGACTACATAACCGCCTGCGGTGCCATTAGTAGTTAAAGCGGGCGTTAAACACTACCAAAAAAAAAATACGACTACATATTCAGATTATAACTTGTGAAGCGAGCGAATATATTTGTATGATATACAATCTTTCTTAGGTTGTAAGTCCAACATAACCTAATTCTTCATGTCTCCATCTTTTTGTATTTGTCTTTTGGTATGACGTCTCTCTTCCAAGGATGTCACTAGAAGAATGACCTGAGCCTTTGTTGTTGAAGTGTTCAAAGTTTAGTGAACATTATGATTCCCCGTGTTTTATTAGTGTTTTGTTATTTTTTACAGTATATTTGATTTTATTCAAGATGTTTTTGCACTACATTAATGATATCGACATTTGTTTTTGTTGTTGTGTTTGCTGTTGTACTGTTGAAGTGTTGACCATATTTTATGACACATTGTTAGCATTTTTAGCTTGTAGTTTTTATCTAAAGATATCTAATCTAGCATGTCAGGTTAGGCATCTTTCCTCTTGTATGTGGGCTTGAGACCAGCATTAGAACTTTGTTCCATTGACAGAGTTCCCGCCGACCCTCATTCTCATTCTTCTTATTCTTCTATCTTTATATGTGTTTTACTAGGTGCATGGGAGCGTATGCAGCGTAAACTTAAATTGTCTTACCACGTTACAGATGATGAGCAATGTATGTAGTATTCTGTCATGATTAGTTCAAAACTTTGTAGTGACAATAAGCATAGGTTCATATTCCATTATCCGCAATCACTCTTTTATCATCATGGGACGAGAAAGGGATTTTGCTGATTTTACTTACGAAACGTTACACTGTTGTGACATGATCAAACTCATAGTTCTTATTATTTCACTGTTTTAAGACAATCTAGATAAATATCGTATGTGATGTACTGCTTAATATCGCTTCGTTTTATACTTTTCATATTTTTATCATTCCTCCATCAATATCGAGAGCATACCTAAAACGTTGGATGCCTTTTCCGTTAGCTTCATCTTTAAACTTTCCCAACACTTTTTTGTTCTGTGAAGAGTGGCACATGTGACCTCCAGATGTATCTAAATGTTCAAAAAATTGCATTTTGTACTGGTATATGTCAGCTGTTGTAACTCGATGAACAAAGGAGTCTGTATCCATTTACACAAGTTTGGGCTTTCAGTCCTATAATACGGCAATAGCACATCATATTGGCATGAGTACATGAGGGCTATTGAGATATCCAGCACACTCATTCTGAAGTATATCGGCTTGTTGAATAAGTCTGTCCTGATGCTATATGTACAGCTGCTAGGTAATGTCCATATATACTTCTGTCGATGAATGTAGGCTTCGAAATCAGCCTTTCCAATCCTTTCTCGTTTGTCACACGGCATATATCCATTCAGTTTCGTATATTCTGCATGGTTTTTTTAACATCGCATTGTTGAAGAGTTTGTATAGGTCATTTCCAAAGTAATTTCTAGCCTGTTGCCTAAGCTTGTTATTCAACGCTATTGAAGTTTTAAACCAACACGATTGTTGAAATTGTAGCACACGATGTATTTTTGCAAGTCGTAGTCTATATGAGGGTGCCTGTTTTAACGTCATGTAATGGCCACCATGCTTGTTCCTGCCTGCTTCCATGGTGCGTAATTAGTTTCTTTACACTTGAGTCCTTTGGTTTCAAGCATTCAGGCAAGAATGGCAAGACATTATGAAGATCCTGAAGCTCAGTAGGATACTCCATATCACTCTGAATATATATCTAAGAGGATCATCTTTTTTTAATGTTCCTATATTAATATTCTAAGAAGAAACCCACTGAAATCCTCCATAAGGTAATGGATGCTGCATAGTAATCCATATTGGTTATTCACGTTTTCGTATGTAATAAATTAAGTTGGTTTATCAGGATCAAACTCCGCCATGTAGGTGTTGTTAGCCTGGGCATACCGATGAGACACTTGACATAATCCTCCCTTTATGCCAGATTCCATTCTGAGAAGCTGCTCATAATCCAATAACAATTCTAGCTGAATCTCGGTATATAAAAACATAACATCCCAGGTAAGCCCTGGAGATGTAAAGTAATGTGCAGGATCAACTTTATGAGCATTGAGTGTTTGCTCTCTGAAGGCTTCAAATACATCAGCGAGAAGAAATACATCTGAGTATAAAAAGAGGTCACTGTATTCTCCCAAATTTCGGATTTTAAATTGTACCCATACATTTTTAGCAATCTCGTAGTCTTGGTCATTGATGTCCTCTTCATTTAGTCTATTATAAAACGCTTCCTTGGGAGGTACACCTGTTTCTTTCAAAATATGCCATGACGTGATGTAATAATTAGGAAATATTTCTTGGCGCGCCTCCAAATGATCTTCTCTCCTCTAAAGTATTTGCATATCACAGGAAAGGATGTTAGCGTTTTTGTTAGTTTATCCAAACCTGAACTGAGGAAACGGTGTGTATCCACAAACCGAAGCTTAGTGTTTCTAACATGCCGAAATATACTTTACTTCTGAGCACGGAATACTCTCCATTTTTTCAGTTGAGCAACCCTACTGTTTAACGATGAAATGAAAATTATATCCGCTTAAGTTGCGCATGAAGACTATAATATATTTTGATGTTTTGAAAGCTAGATTGCACTTATTATGAAGACTCCCGCGTTATTCACCAGTCATGATCCCTAATTTCCGGTTTTCTTCAGTGAAGTTTTTTATTACATAAATAACATTCGGTAGAAGATCCGAAATTCTTCTGTTTCTGATCCGTTAGCTTCAGCGGTATATACTGCTAATCTTATTTGCAACAGATATTAGATAGTCTATAAACTTTTCAGCAGCATCATATTCTCTGTATACAAAAGTGACAGTAGAAAGATCAGTCTGTAGCTGCTCAAAAGATGAGGCTGGTTTAATGTAAACAGCAAAATTCACAGGAGACTGCTTCTGATAGGGTGTTGTATAGGAACATTCTAGATTAGGCTCGCATGAGAAATACGGACTAAGATGACTCTCGAATCCGCATATATGACACACTGGAGTTTCAGCAACCTTTCCAAAATCTTAAGCTCAACGATACAGGTTTCCTTTGTAGGCATAACTATCCTAACGACAGCATGCTGCCTGCAGACAGTTTCATGTTCGTTCAACTTTTCCACTCCACTTCGTCCATATCGGTCATCTAAATGGGTGAAACAGCATTTCAGCTGTACACTCGTGCGCTATGCTTTGTCTTTTGCTCCCGAATAAGCTTCTCAAAATTCTTGATGTATACATAATGATGCCTGCTATTTCCATCACTCAGAAGAAGAAGAAGAAGAAGAAGAAGAAGAAGAAGAAGAAGAGGAAGGTCACGATGATCAGCTAGTTATTCCTTCACATCCTTTATTGGAAACACTTTTTCTTCCCATTCAGTCGAAACACGTTGATAGATATTTCATTTTTCTTTTGAAATGCAGAGATTTCAAATAATGGTGTAGGAAATGTAATGCATGCGAAGTCGTATTTTTCCTCCAGTTTCTTGTATTTGCTGACACGTGAGGCTTGTTGTCGACGAATTGAGCAAAAATAGCTTATAAAAAGCACCGCTCATCATAATGGTTCTGAGGGTTCACACACGCTTTCTTTGCTTCTATAGATGCAGGTAGAGGAATATAACTGCTTCCACGAAGGGGGTTGCACTTGTTAATTCGAAGGCAAGCAGACCCCTATTGCTTCCTATCAGTTATGATTCCTCCATTTCAGCAGTCAGTTTCTTAAATTTAGTCTCCAGCATAGTATCTAACTCAGTTTGTAGAAACATTGCAAGATTCCTGGTTTTGAAGGTCCTGTCGGTAGATTCTCTTGCACTATTTATAAATCGACAATCCACTAATAGGTTAATCTTCACAGATTTATGTATAGAGAGCTCTTTTTGGACAGATTGTATAATCCTGTGCTTAGCTTCCTGTAGGTAAGTCTTCATGTCCTTGCTCTAATTGCATCGGATGAAGTAGGATTTCAGACGCCCTTCAAACGATGTCTCATGTTCTTTCATATTGCATTTGTTCTTCATTGTAGTCAATATTTAATGCCTGGTAGACTCGGTTTGTCTTCTTCAGGGGCATGTCTGCACCGCAATGCTCTTCATGACGAATTTCATTGTATCCGCTGTTGAAGATTGCAGAACAGTGTTTACATTTCAGGAGTTGTCCACAGTTCATGTCTTGCCGTCTTGTTATAGCTCGTTTGAAAACTTTTACCACACTTAATACAAATGCAACCAGATTTAGGTTTCGTAGATGCTTCGTTGATTGTAGCTTTCTACTTGTCTCCAATTCGATAAATACTTCTGTATGATTAAAAGGTCACCACGGCACGTTCTTCTCGCTAACAATAGCTAGTTTTACTAAGAGCAGTCAATATAATCGACTCGAAGCAAACTGTCGCAATGATTTTTTTTTTTTTTTTTCGAGTGGAGGAAAAATCTACCTTATAGACTACCCGGGCACGTCCGGAGTGTCGGGTTCACCCTGGTGGCCATACCGACTAAAAGACCTCCACCGGTACTGGAGTGGGTTGGAGAAGGATTACTGCGGTACCCCTATTGCACCCGCATAGTAGTGGTGGGAATGACTGGCCCGCTGTGCGGCCGCCAGAGGGTGTTTTGAGTGCCGGCAGGCAGGGGCAGCCTGCCCCTGGCGAATTCCAGGAGATCTTTTAAGGAGAGGTACTGGAGTAGGTTATTAGGATAAGTGGGAAGGAAGATCGTGCTTACCTAGTATCCGCTAGGTCGTTGTTTTATGGAGCTATCTTCGCTGAGCGCTGCGTCTCTGAAACAAATTAAATAGTAATTAGTAGGCCGTCGTATGTGGCCACTGTCATGACATTAACTAAGAGTATTTTCTCTTAAGGTATAGGTGTATTTATAGTTGTGGTCTGCCATAGGCTTCGTCTGTGCGTGAGTTCCACCTATGTAGGCTTCATTATTAGTATAATGGTATCTAGGTGTTAATATCTATCTTACGAGTAACCTCATTATATATATATATATATATGTACATTTGTGATTATGTTCAACCTAAGACTTCGTCATGATGAGTTAGTATATATATATATATATATATATATATATATATATATATATATATATATATATATATAGTGTAATATTTTCCACCTTAGGTGTACGTCCATTGCAACTTCTAGGCAGTGTCCATTGACTGAGCATTGTCGTGTACAGTGCACCCGTGCCTGGCTGCCTGCCTATCATGACACAGGTGCGGACCCGTGCCACTCGAGGGGGGCCTTCTTCCCCCGGGGCCGCCTTGGCTGGGTAAGCGCAAGGACTTAGAGGGCTGCTGAAAAGGATGTTATACCCCAATTAGGGTGTTAAGATAATCTTGAATGTCGATTTCAGGCTCTCCTATTTCGATATTTCTGTCAAAGAGTGATAGTGGGAGGGGGTACTTATCGTGATCGGTGTCGTAGTTTCCTAGAATTTGAATGACTTCGTTGTAGTTGTTATACTTGCGCTTATATAGGTTGTATTTTTTTTTGGTAGTGTTTAACACCCGCTTTAACTACTTATGGCACCGCAGGCGGTGGCACTGATGATACATGAATGAAGATGGAGCACCAGTGGAATGCGATGGCGGGGGAAACCGGAGAACCCGGAGAAAACCCGCCCCAGTGCCGCTTTGTACACCACAAATCTCCCATGCGGTCGCTTGGGATCGAACCCGGGCCGTCTAGCTGAAAGGCGAGTGGTCTAACCACTCGGCTACGGCGCGGCCATAGGTTATATGCCAGGTGTTCTATGTATGTTTCGATGGAGCAGATTTTGAGCTCCTCATGCAGAGCCCACTGCTGGCAGTTTCGCAATTATGCGCAGTATACGGTTTTGCATTGTTTGGAGACGTTTGATGTGAGTTTTCGCCGCGTACCCCCATACGAGGGCGGCGTGCGTTAATATTGGGCGAATCAAGGTTTTATATAGCGCTAAAGGTTTATTATGCTGGCCGTTTGCTTTGGCTCGAACCATGTTTATGTGTTGTTTCCACGTGAGGCATTCGTCCATCCTTACTCCTAGATAAGTGACTGAGCTCCCACACTGGATAGGCTCTTGCCTGTA
Organism: Hymenopus coronatus; assembly: GCA_030762935.1. NCBI lineage: Eukaryota > Metazoa > Arthropoda > Insecta > Mantodea > Hymenopodidae > Hymenopus > Hymenopus coronatus. The sequence continues at coordinate 304,671,160 of CM060900.1, read as the reverse complement.
GTTAGGCTCTTTGCCTGTGCAAGTGGCGCTTTGTGAAAACTATTGCTTGACATTTTCTGGCATTGATTTTCACCCTCCATTTGGTTAGCCACGGCTCCAGATCGTTTAATGCCTTCTGGAGTCTTAGGTGAATGGTTCATGGTTGGGTTGACTGGGTGACAAGAGCTGTATCGTCGGCATAGATGTACTTTCTACCCGGATGAATTGAGGCAGGTCATTTATGTAGATATTGAACAGCACAGGTCCTAGGATACTTCATTGGGGAACGCCTGCTTGTATTGGGTGGAGAGATGACACCGCCTCACCCACTGCTGTTCTGAAGGTCCTATCTTTTAGGTAGTCTGAAATTAAGGTTATCATTGAGTATTGTACTCCATACAGCTTAATTTTCGTATATGGTCAGACCTTGTCGAAGGTGCGCTCTATGTCAAGAAGAACTGCTCCTGTTGAGCGGTTGGTATTAAAACCCATAGTTGTACTTTAGTTTAGTCGTAGTAGTTGGTGAGTAGTAGAGTCTTTGGATCTAAAGTCGAATTGTTCTTTGGTTAATAGGTCGTTTTTAATTGCGAATGAATTAAGTGCCTTCTGTATAATTTTCTCCAAGAGTTCATTCATGATGTTTAGTAGGCTGATAGGCCTATAGTTCATTGGCTGAGAGAGGTCTTTGTGTTGTTTAGGGAATAGCAAACTGTTTTCCTCTTTCCGCTGTATGGGGAATCTTCCGTTTTCTATGGTGTAGGTAAATATTCCGCAAGCAATTTTATGGTCTTCAGAGGCAAGTGTTTGGGCACAATCTTTGGTATTTTGTCCGGTCCCGGTGCTCTGTGGTTCGGCAGGTGCATAATTAACCATTTAAGTTCTCCAGCGTTCGTTTTCCTAGTTTTGTTGTGCGTTTGCGCGGTTCTCAAAGAGTTTGTCAGCCTTTCCGTGTCCACCAAGAAGTTTTGGTCGCATGGGTGGGCGTTTGACTGAAAGGTCATCTGCAAAGGCTTCCCCTTTTTCCCCCTGGCGTCTCCATAATTTGGCCTCCAATGCGGAGAGGTGGAATATTTGTAGCTGTCCGCGTGAGGCATATTGGGATCCTCCAAACCAAATGATTCATTGGATCCAAGTTTTCCAGGGTATTGTTCCATTGGTTGCGTGTATATTCGGCAATGTGGGTATTGGCCCCAATTCTTCGCTCATCGTATTGATTTCGATGGATTATGTTTTGGCTGCGCTGCCATTTCCGACGTGCATTATTCTGTTCCTTAACGGCTTGCCTGACGTCCTGCGGAAATTACGTCCCAATATTCTGGTTGCACCGTTTGAGTGGGACGTGTTGCTCTGTAGCTTGGTGTATTGCTCTTGTGATTTGTGTTACGGCTAGTTCCAGGGTCTCATGAGACGTAACCGCCGTGGCGTTTATCTGCGCGTCTATGGCCGCTTCGAAGGAGGGCCGGTCTGCCAGCCTGTAGCTCGGTCTGGTCTGTTCAGGCCGAAAAGATACTGGGACAGCAACTTCCAGTATAACTGGCAGATGATCGGACGTGAGGTCATTTATAGTTGTGTTCCGTGCATTATAGGTTATACCTTGTAATAACGCAATATCCAGAATATCTGGAGCATGATGTTGTATTCGCGGGATAAATGTGGGTTCTTCAGGTCCCGTTAGTATTAGAGTCACTTATATATGCCATAAGTTTGTTATCTGCCACATTGGCAGTCCTGCAGTTCCATAGGAAGTGTTTGGCATTAAAGCCCCTGCAGCTATGACTTTTTCGTATATTCTCATAAGGACGTCCACGTCCCCCGTGTCTATATCACCGGGCTGGTTATATGCTGCTATCATTGTGACGGCCGTGTTATGCAATTGCACATTGACCGCTGTAGCTTCCAGTCTATTTAGTTGCGGGACTTGTTTTTGGTAGTGTGTAAGTGAGTTCTGGATTGCTACTGCCGTTCCCCCGCCTCTGCGATTTCTGTCGTTACGTTAGATGTTATATCCAAGAATTGAAAACCTATCTCCTGGCCCCAAATGTGTTTCATTGAGTAGAGCTACTTGGACTGAGTTCCTAGAAAGGAAATCGGTGAGTTCTTTACGTTTTCTTCGGAGATTATTGCAGTTCCAGTATAGAATGTTAACTGCTGTTGCGAGAGCCATTTATAGATGCTGGTGGTGAATATGTGAGATATCTGGCGACATAGTTGAACAGGTAGAGTTGGTCGAAGTTTGGATCTGATATTGGGGTGTGTTCTATAAAGGCTTCCCAGTCTACAGCAGGTGAGACTCCCATACTGTTCAGGAGTTCACACAGGGCCACGCCATTGTGGAATGCTTCCCGGACGGTGATGTTGTTACGTTGAATGTGCTACGATCGGCGGATGATCGCTTCGGCCTACCTTCGTCATGATGCAGATGATGAATGATTATAACTGGTGAGATTAAAAAGTGGGTCGTGTGTATTAAGTGTAACCTAGCTTAGAGCTAACTATAAGAAGAAGGAAGAGAGCAGATATAGAAAGCCTTGATGTTCTGTTGCTGAGCCACTGACTGGTTGTGTACCACTGCTCTTTTGTTATGTGGCTTCAGCAAACAGCTCCTAACTTAATGCTAGGGGTTCTGAAAATAAAAATAGAGAAAGGAGGAAAATAGAGAAAGAAAAAGATAAAGATCAGCTAGAGGGCGCTGAAAAACGCGAGAAACACTGGACCTGCCCGAGGATGCTTTGGTTCCAGTCGTGTGACTATTGGCTGCGTCTTTGTTTCTTTACCCTGCTAAACTGTTACTGTAGATTTTTTTTAGTTTCCAGTGGAGGGGAAAAATCCACCTTAAGGCCTAACCCGGGCTGGCAAGCCCGGAGTGTCGGGGTCTCCCTGAAAGGGCCTACCGACTAAAAAAAAACCCTTCACCGGTAGTGAAAGGTGAGGATGATGCGGTAGCTCTGTTGCACCCGCGCAGTCTAATATGAAGGTGAACTGGCCCGCTGTGCGGCCGCCGGGGGAAAGAGTTCTGCTAGCAGGCCCGCTTGACTGAGCCCCAGCCGGCCCCCGTAGTGGTAGCATAGGTGAGGAAGTGTGAGGAAGTTGTAGGTGCTGGTGTTTGGATTTGATGGTGAGAATGGAATTTGGAGTGCAGGGAGAGCTGTTGTGATGATGATGGTCTTAACGGTTCTTTCTCCTGGAAGTTGGAGCCGTTCCGATGTGGGTGAGAAGGTCTGTGGCGAGTCCTTCCTGAAGGTCATGGAGTTGTTTGGAGATGGATTGGGGAAGTTAGTGCTGCAGCTCTCGAATATCCCCGACTGAGGCCTCAAGAGACCCCAGCCGCTAGTCCCAGTCGTCGCTGTCCTTGGCAGGTGGATTAGCGAGGTGGCTCTAAATTCGTTCCAGCTTGCGCTGGACAGACTCAAGTACCTCGCCATTGTCGCCGCCAACCCGTTCTGAAGCCTGGTGCTCGGCCTTCAATGCCGCGAGTCGTTCATTGGTTGCCCTCTGAAGTTCCTCGAGACGGATGACGAGTTGGTGTGTAGCCGCCAGGATAGCGGCGATGTGCTGCTGGATGGAGTCTACGGCGTCCTTAAGGAAGGTGTCCGGCGGTGAAGAGGAGTTGTGCGGTGAAGTACTAGGCGAAGAGTTGAGTTGTGGTGATGGTTGATGCTGCTGTGGAGGTGGTGGCCTGCTCCGGGGATACAGGTGGCAGTTGGCTTGCCCTGTGTAGTGACAGTTCCCGGAGCTGGTAGCGCAGTAGTGGCGTCGACGGCGTAGATCATGGTTGAGGCAAGCAGCTGTGAGCGAGCTTGCCCCACAATAGTGGCACCTTGGCGCGGCGTGCCAATCCTCCGAACGATGTCCGAGTTTTTTTTTTTTTTTTTTTTACCGTGGAGGGGGAAAATGCATTACGCATTCAACTCCCAGCCGAAGTGCAATGGCTGGGAGGATATGTGGGACTCTCTGCTTTCTCATACGGCATACCCACTAAAAAAAAAAACCTCCTAGTTATAACAGTAGTTTGTTGTGAATCTCGTGGCTTTGCGCGGTCCCGCTAATGCACCCGCGTTAGTAGAAGAAAGACAGGAAGCTGCGGCACGTTGTGCGGGAGCAGGTGAAAGGTTATTTCTAGGCTCACAGCCATGGAACCTGACTGCAGCCTAGGGAATAGAGGTGATATTAGAAAGGAAATAAAAGGTGAAAATTGAGGAGAGAATAGGACGTAGAACTTACGGATTCCTTCTGCTTCTGTAGTGCTCAGCAGAACTCCCAGTCATCTTCCAGTTGGTTGACAATCGGGTATCCGCTGGCCGCGGCTGACCTTCAGCCTGCACAGGAGGAAGAGTGGTGTTGGGGTGCTGACGTCTTGAATTGAACAGCTCAGCAGAGTAAGCACCTTGCTACTGGAGAACCTGCCTCAGTGACTGCATGAGGGGGTCGATCCTGGTGGACAGTTCGGCGGCTGTAGTCTGCTGGCTGGTGGCTGCTGCGGCGTTAGAAACTTGCAATTCCTGCAGCTTCTGTGTGAGGAGGCTGCATGTCTCTTCCAGGGCAGATAGTCGAGCGCCCACGTTCAGGATCTCCGCGTGGAGGTCCTGAATGGCTTCTCGCGTCGCTGCGTCTGTTGAGAGTGCAGGTGGTGAGGCCTCGGTGGTTGATGTCTGCGGTGGTGTAGTGCGGCGGGCAGGAGGTGGCGAAGAAGTGCTGCTCCTTGGGTAGAGAGGGCACTGGGCTTGCCCGGTGAAGTGTCCTGTGTCGTGACAGGTGGCACAGAATCGGCGGCGACGGCGGAGTTCGTCACATCATACCAAAAAAACATATCAAAAGGACGAGGACACGAAAATTTAGGTTGTGTTAGATTTACAACCCAAGAAAGCCTGGTAAGCATACAAACATATCCCCTCGCCTGAAGTGTTATCATCTGAACAAGTAGTATGTAAAAAGAAAATATAATTAGACTCTTAAAGGACTGCAAGAAACTGTAACAGAATACAGAAATGGTCATAAAGGGTACCATCTATGGAAAAATATGACAAAAATATAAAACACTATGTAGTATATAAAATCGAGCAGATCATCCTGGAACTTATTAAAATGCTGTAAAACATAATAAGTACTGTGAAAACGTTTGAAACACGCAAACGATGACGTCAGTTACTGCAAAATGTATAAAATATTGTAGAAACGTGAAAAAACTAGCACAAAAATTCCATTAATTACTATAAAAGATTAAAAAAGAGCTATAAGCCGTCATGAAAACAGTATTACCTCACATACGCTTAAAGTGCTCTTAAACCAACTAAAGTACACCTTCGTCGCTGTCACACAGTAATTAAACACCTTCCAAAAATTACATTAAAATTGCGTTGAAATACTTATTGTCTGAAGATTTAACACTTTTCTATACTTCTGAATATTTTAAAGGTCGAAAATGAACTGTAACGAGACAGAAAGCAGTACAAAACATCAGGAATTACTGCTAATTAGAGCCAAAATGTGCTATAATGTCTATAAAAGGGTTAAAAACCGAAAACATTGCAAAATACTGGAACATACCAAAACGCCTGGGAAGGATTAAAATGCCTGTTTAAGAGTTCTATGTACAAACATTACTGTTCGAGATGTATGGGAAAGAGCTAAAATGCCTGATCAATACCCTGTCCTATAGTCATAAGCATCCTCTTCAAATGGTATGACATGACATCAAAAGCATATTAAACAACAGCGACAACGCTACAAATAACCTTCATAATCCTTAAAAAAAATGTATATGAAGGCACTACAATTACTGAAGAATAGTCTTAAAACGCACAAGGTGCTTGTAAAAGCGCTGAAAAGCGTTAGAAAACACGATAAAATAATATAAAATATGAGGAAAAACCAATTGCAAAAAACCTAAAATACCTGTTCTAGGATTCCAAATACTTTCAAAATGGTTTGAAGGGTGTGAAAAAAAAAAGGCTAAAATGCTTGATAGATACCTTCAAACTAACTATCCTAGAGTTCTAACACCGTCCTCGTAAATGATATAGCATGACATTAAAAGCATACCAAACAACAGCGTCAACCCCAAACTCATCCTACAAATCCCGAAAAACGCATGTATAAAACTACAATTACTGAAAAATTGTTCTAAAATGTGGTAAAATGCTTATAAAGGCGACAAAAATGAATAGGAGACATTGTAAAGCAATGTAAAATATGAGCAAAAACGTCTGAAAAAACCTAAAGTACTAGCTTTAGAGTCTTAAATACATACAAAATGGCGTGAAACCAGTTGAAAGGAGCTAAAATGTCTGATAAGTACCCTGAAACTAGCTGTCTTAGAGCCCTATACATCCTCCAAATTATATAAAATGTCAATAAAAGCACTCAAAACAGCCGGGCTAGCACTCAAAGTAACAAGTAAGGGTTTATAAATTATTTGCAAGCATAGCAAAACACAGCCAAATAATAAAATGGACTTCAAACAACACACTCACAATACAAAACAATCGTTCAACATGTGTAAATTCTAGGAAAAAGTAATTAAATATATTAATGCAAATTCTTAAAGTAGTTTTCAACATAAATTCTTAACTCTGCCTATAAACAATAGTTTTAAATGTTAAATGAAGAATTAAACGTTTAACCGTGCAATGGTCATTATTTATATGCAAAACTTGCCTATTTTATTGAACATTGCAAATGACTGTATTATAATACGACAAAGAACAGCTAACTTTTACATTTTAATATGATTTCGGCCTTCTTAGCTTAAACCCAGCAATATCATTTTCGGTTTTGTTCTTCGCAAACCATCTCCCTAAAAGTAAACCCACACAAACAGACAACGCTTACAGCAAAAGTTGCAAATACAATTCATATTTCTGCTCAAATGCAAATAGGAACTAATAGTCTGAATGTTTAACCTAATAGTACTGCTACTGCTACTACTCCTGCTCCTGCTCATGCCGCTGCCGCCGCCGCCGCTAATAATAATAATAATAATAATTATTATTATTATTATAATAGCAATAAGTTATTAAATTACGTTTAATTAACCTATTCCGGTTTAATTTGCTCAATCATTATAATTGTAATTAATATAACAATTAGACTGCAGACACCGAAAATATGTGCACACAGGATTTATCTGGGACCTGTAGCTACCTAATCATAGCTGTTCATTCACTCTAAGTAAGCGAACAGCACATTTACAGCGTGATCTGAAAGTTGCAGGTGCAATAGAAGACGTTTTGCTTTTGATACATTCAGAAAATGTATTGTAAACCTGTACATACACATACTTCTGTGTTCACCTATAACTATAACACAAACCTAGTAGCGCACGAGAATTCTGCCTATCCCTTCTCCGCTCGCTTGTAAGCAACGTACTAGTATACTGGAAGTTAAGCTATACTGGTGTCATGTCCTAAGCCTCATAATATTGTCGCATGTACGTGTACGAGGAACAGTTTTATTTTACAATACTTTGACATATATTATTCCCCTGTCACACTTCTAAATTCTTTCGATTTCATATTTTATATTTTCTGGCTTAAGAGACTTTGCTAAGATTCATTCGGGACAGGATGTGTGTGGGTATGCTAGACTTCCTGAGCATTACCACATGGGACATTTCGAATGACGTTAGTTCCATGGAATATTCTAGAACATTGTTGCATCAGACAACATGGTTCGATCACGTGTTTCCTCTCAATCCAACGCTCAAGTTAGGCGTCGCCTCACCACAAAAAGGAAACACACATCATTAGGATTGAGTCAGATCGAAGTGATATAAGGCAGCGCGATAGCGCTGATCCGGGCAGATACATTCTGGAATGAGGGCCACGACGCTGCCCGTCGATCTTTTCGTCTTGTAGATTCGCTAAGTCTGGACGTTGTAGCCTCCACAACTCCTCCTCGATACACAATACTTCAAGGTAAGATTCGTCATGTATTTTAGCCTCCATTCCCCCTCACATTGTAAACCCGGCACTGCTGGTCATTAGATTCAATAAACCAAAATAATTAGTATTAAGCCATGCTGAGTTGTTCTATTCTGAACCAGCTACACCCCTAAGCTCCAACCATTGTGGCTGTAACAACATATTGGACCTTTTCTAAATTATTATCTTGAGAAGTATCGTTCGATCTACAGCTTCTGAATGTTAAAGTTATTTCAATGCCGGCCAAGTAATTGTAAATGTTTCTAGTTTTAAGTCTGCTGCTCATATTTCAGTACTACTTTAGTATCATAGGTGCATTTTGGTCTACATTTCGTTTAAGATTGATGAACATACTTTTGAGTTGTGATACAGGTATTTTAGCATTAGTATACATTTGTCTCAATGCAGAGTAGCATCTTTTGCATCTTATTTTCTGTATGGACTATCTTATCGTTACCCCTATTTAGTGTTATACACTTCCAGACACTTAAATGCATGGAATTGTTATCAAAGTATCTCAGTTATAGCCCTGGTAGTACCGAAATCCGGACATTGGTTCACGAGTATCAAACCATCGTGGAAAAAACACTCAACATCAGGTCCCAGTGTCAATGTCCAATATCCGAGTTAGATCTAGTAGAAGACTCCGGGGTTTAACTCCCATTCAGTATTTTGTTCCAAAAGAACGTAGTCTGAGCGTGGGTGACCTCAGCTACACAGTATCGCCCTAAAAGCATTTTAAACCTCTAGCGTCTTCAGGTTCTAACTCGACCGAAGACCTTATAAAAATGACCACGGCCTCCACCTCGGCCGCACACTCGGTTCCCGAAAGGACCCAGTACACACCAGTAGTCACCACAAACGTGCCTTTTGCACGTCCGTTCATTGACCCAGGAAAATTCGACGGTAAACCCGGTCAATATGTGGAAAACTACCTCTATAGCTTTGAAAACATCGCCAAAGCGAATGGATGGGAGGATAAGCACAAGGTACAATATCTGGCGTGCTATTTACGAGAAGCAGCAGCAAACTGGTTCAAAATATATTCCCTTCGTCATCCAAGTCTTGAATGAACTGCCCAGAAACACGCCCTTCAGGCAGCATTCGTGCCAATGGCACATGATGATGTTTTGGAATGCCGCCTACGCCAGAGCGTTCAGGACCTGTCCGAACCAACCGAAAATTATATATATGACGTACTAGCTCTCTGCGACCAAGTGAATCCTAACATGAAAGAACCTGAAAGAATTCGCCATATTATGCGCGGATTAAAGACCTCGCTGCTAGAACGTGTCCTCCCCTCGAACACATAATCCATTGGAGGACTGATACAATTTGTTCGGCGCAATGAAATGGCCAGATACCTTGCCGGGCAACGAGTTGATGCTCAAATATTCCCCACCTCTAAAACAGTATCGCTGGTCAGCCAGCCAAGTCCACGATCAGACTTAAATCAACTTCAGCGTCAGATTCGTGACTTGCAGAAAGAAATGCAAAAATGCAATTTAAATATCAGAGACCAATTATTGACACGCCTCGCAATCCCCCCCCACCAGCAAAATAATGTAACCGGACAAGGCCAGTGGCATGATAGCTATAGTCAACGTGGCGGTCTTAACTTTGCTTCCAGAGGAACATGGCGTAGTCCTAATGCCCCCCGTCGCATGCCAAAAAGTAAATTCACATGCTTTTAATGCGGACAGCCAGGTCACACTTCCCCAATTTGCAGACAACAATACCATCACCCAAACGGGCAGGAAACGTCACGGGAATAAGTTCCGTGACGTCCATCACCGAGAGTACACCAAAACAAACGACGACACTTATTCAGCCGGTAAATGTCACTACTATACAAGGTACGGTTGCCAATCAACCAGTGAGTATACTGTTTGATACAGGCAGCGCAACCAGCATAGTACAACAAAATGCTGTGACCACACCCAACCCCCTGTTCCAACAGATTTGGTACTACGGACAGCGGATAATACATTACTGGATGTATGTTATTCCACCACACTTAGCTTCAATATTAACAGCGTATCCTTTGAGGAGGACGTCCTTGTTGTTAAAGAATTCGGACATGAGCTTCTATTATGAATGGATTTCATGAACCGATATAAGGCCCTAATTAACTTGGAAACATACACAATCATTCTTAAATTTCCAAACTCATCCAAATTAGAATTAAATTGTGGCGAAAAAATACGATGCCCGTTGGCACAAATTACCGTGGAATCGGACGAAGAAACCGCGGAGCCACACAAAGCATGTTTTATACAAGATATTCGCATTTCCCCTTTCGCATCAGTAAATGTTAAAGTTAGATTGCCATCTAATGTAATGGGTAGAATTCTCTTAGAACCAAAGGGAGCTATTATGCAGAAGAAAAATTTGCAAATATCCCCTATCTTTTGAAAAGCTCGCAAAGAATGTGTCACTCCAGTATACAATAATACAGCAGAGCCTAAAACAATTTTCTGTGGAACCACTCTTGCACATGCGCATAAAGTAGCGCTACTACAAGCTGCAAATTGGTCTCCCGAAGATACACAATCAGTCGATATTAAAAATGCAAAATTTAACTTGAACTCACAACTCACACATAAGCAACAAATGTAATTGAATGCATTATTGCAAAAATACCGACACCTTTTGCTACAAAACTAAAGGAGCTAGGAAAAACTAACTATCTATCTATCTATCCTATCTATCCTATCTATCCTATCTAGTCTATCTACTCTATCTACTCTGTCTATCTATCTGTCTATCCTATTCTGTCTATCCTATTCTGTCTATCCTATTCTGTCTATCCTATTCTATCTATCCTATTCTATCTATCCTATTCTATCTACCCTATTCAAGTCACTGATGACAAACCTATAAAACAAAGACCCTATCGTATATCTCAGGCACAAAGAGAAAACATACAATTCCAGGTGCGGCAGATGCTCGACGCAGGTATTATCAGGGAAGAGCATAGCCTTTGGGATTCCCCTGTAGTCTTAGTTAAGAAAAAGAATGGTGAAATGCGCTTTTGCGTAGATTATCGAAAGTTAAATGCAGTAATAGTAACTTCATCTTATCCCTTACCCCTTATTGACGATCTTCTTAGCTATTTGGGAAATTCTCGATGGTGTTGTACTCTAGACTTGTTAAGTGCATATATTCAAGTCCCAATCGAGGAATCTAGTCAACAATATACAGGATTCTCCACAGACCAGGGTCACTACATTTTTAACCGAATCGCTTTCGGTCTGGTTAATGCCCCTTGTTTCTTTTCCGAAATATCCAGTAAACTGCTAGAATATCTAAAATTAAAAAAGGCGTTGGTCTGTCTTGATGTCATTGTCGTATTCGCATCCACTTTCCCCGAACTGCTTAACAATTTTGAGGAAGTGTTTCTCAAACTGCAAACACACAACTTTAAATTAAAGCCTGAAAAATGTTTCTTTGGAATATCTCGAATTAAACCTCTTGGATTCGAAATTTCGGCTAAAGGGATTGAGCCGGATTCTGATAAACTCCGAACCATCACACAATTGCCGACTCCCAAAAGTTTTGGGCTTAATTAGCTTTTACAGAAGGTTTGTACCAAATTTTGCGTCCATTGCGAGCCCCCTCCACGAACTTACACGAAAGGACAAAGATTTTGAATGGACTCAAAGTCAACAGGATGCTTTTGAAAAATTGAAATGTTTAATGACCCAATCACCCATTCTTGGATATTTCCAGCCACGTGCATACACAGAAATGCTTGCGGATGCCAGTACAGTTGGTATAGGCTGTAAACTTCTACAGAGAATAAATGGAGAACTTCACCCCATAGCTTTCTGTTCTAGATCTCTGAACAAACATGAAAAGAATTACAGTATTTCCGAATTGGAATTACTTGACATTGTGTACGGCTTAACACACTTTATACCCTATATTTACGGGTTCCCCGTCCATGTTGTAACTGACCATCCTGCATTGTGCGTCCTAGCAACCTCAAAGATATAGCAGGAAGACTGGCTAGATAGGCCCTCAAACTTCAAGAATATAACGTCACCATTTGTTATAAGTCAGGTAAAAAGCATCTAGACGCCGACACACTATCTCGTTTTCCAGTTGATCAACATACACTCCATATAGTTGAACAACTGGACGAACTAATTACTTGCCTACTAACGCCAGTGCAAGTTGCACAAGAGCAACAACGTGATCCTCAACTACAACCACTAATAGCTGCATGAGAAAATCGGAACACAGGCTCACCGAAATTGCAATGGCAAGCTGCCTCTTACACCTTAAAATCAGGTATGCTATATCGCAAAAATGTAGGAGCCTCAGGACCATTGCACCTAATGGTGATACCAGAACAGTTGAAGCATGAAATATTATTTTCATGTCATGATGACACACTGTCAGGTCATCTAGGTTTTACCGGAACCTTCACGAAAATCAGTTCGCGTTACTACTGGATAGGAATGCGAAAACACATTGAGAAATACGTAAAGGGTTGTCCAAGATGTTAATCACGCAAGGGTCCCCGAAATGCTAAACCAGGTGGATTCCTAAAACCCATCCCTGTGTCTCAGGTAGGCGCAAGGTGGGGTATAGAATTATTTGGGTCATTTAAAAGGTCAAAAAGAGGTAACACCATGACAGCTATTGCCACAGACTATCTGTCTAAATGGACAGAAGGCAAGGTAAGCCCAAAAGTATCCATAGAACATGTCGCAAAATTTACACTAGAAAACATCATCTGTCGTCATGGCACACCAGCTCAATTGCTCTCCGACAGAGGATCAGTATTCCTGAGCGAAATAACGAAACAACGTTTACGCTTGCTCGGTGTTCAATCTGTTTTCACTTCAGCTTATCATCCAGCCTGTAATGGATTAGTAGAAAGAGCACACCAGACTGTCATTAACATGATGTCACATTATACCTTCACAAAACAGGACGATTGGGCCGCGGCACTACCGCACGTACAACACAAGTAAACAGGAATCTACAGGAATGACCCCCTTTTTCCTACTATATGGACGGGACCCCACATTACCGGAAGAAGTCCAACTGAAGGCGACGACCGACAACTTCTTTGTCAAAGAAGTACATACTCCAATTCAGGACGCTCGAGAAATTGTGAAAGCCAACATAACCCGCAAGCAAAGTAAGTACAAGCAAATCTTTGACAGGAAGAGAAGAGCGCTAAAATTTCAACCAGGACAGTTAGTGAAGCTGTTCACACCTACACGTAAGAAGGGTGGATCGACTAAGTTATTACACAGGTACTATGGTCCTTATGAAATTGTGCAACAGACATCACCAGTTAATTATAAAATAAGAAATTCAACAGGACCCAGAAGAAACAAAAGTATCGTCCATGTCTCCAGGTTATACCCATACTATAAACCGTTTAGGAGAAATTAATCTCAGAAAGCTAAAGATCATAAGATAATGGGCGTATATATAACATAATTAATGTTAGGTTCATATTAATTGAAGTAAAAATACAGTTTCATCTATTACAACTCTTTTATTTTGCCGTATACTAAAAGTTCACAGTAGGTCCCCCACTATTATAGTAGTAGCAGTACATAAATGATAACTGCACTGCACTACAGCTAGGTAACCAAAGATAACCAATTGAACGTAAACGAAAAAAAAAATATAAATAAAAGAAAATAACGGTGTTAGTAAAGCCTTAAATGCAAACGAGGATTGATGAGCATTAAGTAAACACATTTAAAAGTAAAAGAAAGTATTCGCAGAGTGGATAGACCGATATGAATCACTTTCTCATTCACATATCAGTCATCGGATGAATCACCCATTCGGATATTCGCTGATATAAACCCCTGTTTTTAACAAGCCTCGAACCCCAGACACTAATGTGTAGACCACACAGTAATTTAACTATTACCCAGGGAGTGTATAAAACAAAGATAAGACGAAGAAAAAGAAGAAGAGGCAACAGTAGAATTAATAAGAGACGTTAAAATGTTTAAACTACTCATGGTTCAAAATCTGAAAGAGAAACCAAACCTAACACCCTAGGATCACTTGAGGATGTATATTCATAAGGATAATAAGTATACACATGTAATTAACATTAAGTTACTAGTAATGTTGGTAAACGTACAATTTGACTTACTGCACCTTCCCCACTTTACCTTATTTTCAAAATTAAGAATCACCTCCCTTACTTCATAATTGTAACAGAACTTAACTGTTAATTGTACTAAACTACAGTTGCATTACCAAAGATCAGTATTAACAGCATGTACCTAAATACACACAGGATAATGATGTTCAACAAATACCTAAAGAATAATATTCGTATTAACAATAGTAACAATACAATTCTTTTCCTCTATCTTAAAAAGCTCAACTAGTATAAATTGACTGAGTTGCTATAATTTGTTTTCATATAAAAGTACATAAGTAATCGATAAAACCAATTCCATATGTAATGGATATACATAAAATTAATCGAACATTATTAAGAAAGCCAAAGAATAAAGAATAAAAGTCATACGAACAACGCGTATAAAATAATAATAATAATAATAATAATAATAATAATCATGATTATAGCTGAACTAATAATAAACTAATAATAACCTTAATACTAACACTGGTGATACTTACCATAATCATAAATGATTTGACAACGATAATTTTTGTTCATTGTTTTAATGGTTACATACCTCTGAAATTACTTTCAGTATATAGAGAAGGTTACTGAAACGGAAATCGCTTGTACCGCTGACTGATAGCAAACATAATTTTCCTTTATTTATTTTATATATGTTCAAGTTTGTTCGTCATTAAGTCCAAATTCATTTTAACTAAGATTGATCCTTATTCATATTCAATGATGCGAACAATGATTTATTTCCATACCATGCGCATTATATATATATATATATAGTCACCAAGTGTCTCATTCATTATTATAAGTCCTTAAATCAATAACCAATAAAACAAAATTTTACTGATTACTCATGTTAATTTGAATACAATACCGATCAAATTGAAGGATCAGACATCTATGAAGTTCTATACACTTGCACTTCACCCTTCATAAACTTAACGACACAAATGTCTTATTATCAATTACGCATTAAATATAATTAAAGCAGACATCTGTTTTGGCCAACATTGCACGTCACTGAAACAATTAGGATATAAGCTCAATCGGCATTTCCATTTCGGCGCAGTGTATCCGCCGGAAGTTACTAATGTTGGATAAGAACCATCAAGTACAGATATACTAGCCCCCTCTCATTAACTAAATAATCCATCAATTTTTGTTACGAGGCTATGAATGTCACTCGTAGATTTTTTTTTTTTTTTAGTTTACCTTCTATTTTTATTTTTATTTTTCCGTCTCCGAAATTTAACAGGTGTTTTGTATCTTTAATATATCAATGACACTAATTTGTTTTGCTTACTTCCTTGCATTAACTCACGATGTTATACATATTTATACTAACTAGCTTTACGGTATACTACAAGTCCATAAGCTCTGTCTTTAGTAATAATCTGTGATTATCATTAGGTACACTTCGCTAAAATAATTAAGAAACAACTTAAGGATACGATCCTTACACGCTCTGCTTGGGTACGCAGCACATACATTGCACTAGCGCTGCTTTCCATCGAAATTTCGATCCCGCTATTTTAATGGAAATGCACGGTGTGAGGTCACCTTGGTCCGACATGATCATTTCTCAATTTTTTTTTTTTAAATGGTGCGTATGTGAATAAACACTGTAACTCAAAAAAAGTCTCTTCCCCGATTTATATATTCTACTTGACATATTTTCAATATGTTCTTTATTTTTTTTTCTCTTCTTCAAAACTAACTCTTACGATTTTGATTACAATATTCTATTTTGCTAGCATGATAGGCAAACTATTATTACATGATTTTGATTCTTCGTCATACTCACTTTTTCTGCGACGCTTTGGCAAATTTGTAAGAACGCGGCCAGGTGATCAGCAGCTTCCTCATAATGGGCCGACACACGTTGCGTGCTACTCATGTTGATTTCTGTACTGTTACCCGTGAAACATTTCGCGTACATTAGTTAGATTTCCGCCTAGTATGACGCGCTATTCTGCGGTGATGCTGGAGTTTCTCTGTGGTTACAACCACATCCATGGATTTTTCCTTCTTAAATCTCATATATAAAAAGTAAAGAACTATGGAATTTTCCCGTTCAACTCACGTCAAAAATTTACGATAACTTAGTTCCTAGTAAAAGTAAGGCGATAGAATACCAATTACGTTATGTTTAATATGCGATTTAAATGATTTAATGCGACCATGCTTTTCGTTTTAATTCTAAGTATGTTGGTGTTATTGAGAAAGAAGGACTGATGGCTCTTAACTCCTATATAATGAATAAATACGTTTTATTGTCTTTGTACACATTTTCTCTCGTATTTTGAGAGTCCCATATAATTTTTCTTGCATAAGTCCTAGTTACCTTAAATATTTCACGAAATGTATTTAATCAATAAGTAAATATTGCCTAAATTGTGTTCCGCTATGCGAGAACTTTATTTGTTTAGTTATATAACCTCAACCTCAGGTTAGGAGGATATATCATTCTACTCTGTAAATACATAACTGCTATACCAGCCTGGTATACGCACGTAAGTATATGCAGGAAACTGTGCTTGGACAGCAACCTGTTAATTGCGATATTTAGTAAACATAAGTTTCTTACGCAACATCACTTATAGTTCTGTACATATATTTTATTTATGGAATATTTTCAATTTTTTTGTCAAGTTGTGATGTGCTCACTGCTATACCAGTAAGGTTGCAGTATGCGTATATTTCTTCGAACACTGGTTTTGGACACTGTTCCATATATCGTCAGTTTCCGACGACAGATTTTGAAGCACACTTTGGACTTGTTTCACATTTACAGGTACGCATAATTCTGTCTGTCTTATTTGTTTTCATAGATAGAAGCATCTCTCCCAGAGAGTGCCTCTTGGAAATTTATACTGAAGCGACTTCCGCTTAACTTATCTTGGTTATGGTTTGAGAAATATATATATGAGAGTTCTTTTGTTAACTTTAAAGATACCTAGAGATTATCAGTGATTTTATTACACGCTTTATAGCCTAATTTTAAATTTCAACCTTAACTAAGGGTGAATCACAAGATCCCCCTAGATTAATGATCTGAACACACGACAAGAGTATAGGAATGATTTTCATGACTAATTACGCTTCCGGATTTACTGGCAGGTTCCGTTAGCATTTTTAATTTTTGGAGCTCTTATGCCTTTCTTAATGAATTCATGAGTAGATTTTTGTATCTACGTTTTTTTTATCGTGTGCATAGATATGATTACAAATATTCAGCAATTACGATTTTTGTGAATGATATCAGTCTTTCTTGCGAATCTGATATTAGGATGATTTTTTTTTTTTGTATAGTAGCACTCATGATTAGTATAGGATATTGGTACTAAGTTATTTTATTTATGCTGAAGTAAATGATTCAGATATAGAGTGTTTGGTTATGAATTAAATATGCCTAGCAATAATTTTTCTTTTACGTGGTTAAGGTTCCACGAATGACTGATTTTTATAGATACCTCATACTGATAACCTCTAGGATATAACAATGTTGCTCATTCCTCACCCAGGATACATGATATTAAAATGAAAGTTGTGTAATGTATGATGTAATCCATTTATTATTGTTTTAAAGTACAATATTGTAAAAATTGTTACTAGCTCTGCTGAGCACTTTTTCTATTCTCTGCACGGTTTCATCTAGGTAGCCATTGCATTTTTTTTGTGTCACTGTTTGACCTCCTTGTAAAACCTAGGCTGTTTCCCTATATTGTTCACCTCCTATTGAACACAGCTTGTAAGCTTGAGAAATGCCAGGTGCATTTCATTATGTATGATCATTTTTTTGACCATTGTTTTCCGTACGAATTTGGCTGGCCAGCCTCCTTTTTACTACAGAAATTCTACCCCCGTTTCCCATTATTTACCCCTTTGCACATTAGACATTCACTTCGAGGCACACCCTTTTACAATGTACCTCTGTGCACATTTTGAGTTATTATTGTGGCAGGGCGCTACCTTGAGTCAACTGTTCTAAACATTGCTTTCGTCCATTTATGGTCGGCTCGGGATGGTAGGGATTCATTTTTTTCTTTCTTTTCTCCCGATTCCTCCCCCTTTATACGCATTTTTGTATCAAAATGTTTTTTTTTTCCTCGCTTTCCTCGGCAACTTTAAGCTTTACAACATTGTGTTCACCCAGTACTTTAAATTGGAGAATTGAACAACCGTATAGTTTCAAAAACGAATACATTATTTGTATCACTTATTATTATGCACGGAAACTAAGACTTTCCGTTTATGTTAAACTATGTTGTGTTACGTTCATTGAAACCAAGTTATAATTTTATGTATTTTGTGTGCAATGATACATTCATATATCTCTCGCTCTATCTTTTCATATACATATTTGGCATGTACATTGCCTAGTATATCATTTTTGGTATTATTTTTATCCAATTTTCAGACGCATATGTTGTCTGACTTGGTTATAGGAATGTTTCACTTCACCCCTGCCTCTCACATGTTTCACTAAAGTTTTGATTCATGTTTTAGTTTGTAAGAGGCAACCTGTACAATTCCCTTTCCTTTATTCGCCCTCCATACTATTCCTCATTATTTTCCCAGGATTATTCTTACATATTGATATTTCATGTACCCTTGTGACTCGTTCATGTGCTCCCCTGATCCCTGTTTATTTCTTTATTTATGGATATGGTGCGGTCACCACTTCGACGCCTGAATTACATCAAGGACCTGCAGGGCTCGACTTTCGCCATACGCCGCACTGGACACACTGGCCGACGTATGATATGCTACAAGACATTCTTAATCCCTAACAAGCCAATGGGATGTATAATGGTCATGTCTTCATCTCTAATAAATCAGCTCTTCGAATACATGCCTTGGACTTTAACGAGGTATTCCTGTTTCCGAGCGCCGCAGCCGGATTTCCTTGCCGCAGCTGCAAATATGTGCGGACACTTGCACTTATTTTCCTGTATTTAGAGCAGTGCGGACATTTTGTGAAATGTCCTTGGGCGCGTTCGACGAGTATAAACGTGCGCTATGGTTGCGCCGATGTTTTAGGTGTTACAGTGTGTCCTAGTCTTGCCAGACATTGCAGTGCTATGCCTTGATGGACCTTGACCTCGCCCACGCTGGGGCTGCGACTATCTTTCCACCTCTTCGTTATTTTCTATTTTTCCCCTCCTTACATCCCTATAATCTGATTCTTTTCAGCTGCCACATTTTATATATTGTTTATCATTTCCATGAAGGCAGGGCTACACTTTATTTTGTCAAGTTTCTCTACTTGCTTTTCGCAAGTGTACTGAGTTGCCTATGTGCCCTGTAATGATTTTGTATTTTTCTCACACTTTATATATATTGTATTGTATTAGTATAATAAGCAGTGCTGGGTTCCCCTTAATGGTATATTTTCGCTCTTTGTAGCAATTCTTCTTATTGGCGGCACCAGGGGGTGCCTTTTTAGAACCCTGGGGTGTTGTCGCATGTATATGTAGGAACAACAGTTTCATTTTACAATACTTTGACATATATTATTCCCCTGTCATACTTCTAAATTCTTTCGGTTTTATATTTTCTGGCTTAAGAGACTTTGCTAAGATTCATTCGGGACAGGATGTGTGTGGGTATGCTAGACTTCCTGAGCATTACCACATGGGACATTTCCAATGACGTTAGTTCCATGGAATATTCTAGAACATTGTTGCATCAGACAACATGGTTCGATCACGTGTTTCCGCTCAATCCAACGCTCAAGTTAGGCGTCGCCTCACCACAAAAAGGAAACACACATCATTAGGATTGAGTCAGATGGAAGTGATATAAGGCAGCGCGATAGCGCTGATCCGGGCAGATACTTACATTCTGGAATGAGGGCCACGACGCTGCCCGTCGATCTTTTCGTCTTGTAGATTCGCTAAGTCTGGACGATGTAGCCTTCACAACTCCTCGATACACAATACTTCGAGGTAAGATTCGTCATGTATTTTAGCCTCCATTCCCCCTCACATTGTAAACCCGGCACTGCTGGTCATTAGATTCAATAAACCAAAATAATTAGTATTTAGCCAAGCTGAGTTGTTCTATTCTGAACGAGCTACACCCCTAAGCTCCAACTATTATGGTTGTGACAGTATACACAACAGAATAATAATACGTAATTAACAATATAATCGGTGCCTCAGGTAGTGTTTAAATTGTAATGCAATGATTCAATAGGGTTACAACGAGACAGACGCAATATATGTAAGTATCCTTCCTAGTGCATAAGACAAGCACCTATTTGCAGGAGAGTTGCCAATTATGAATGGAGACTATCAACCGGAATATCACCAGATTATAGTGGCTTATCCCACAATGATGGAAAACTGCCAAAGTTGCACTTCTACGCATGAAACTATAAGGTTTAAGTTTTAATGTTACCTTCGGGCGTAAAAATCCTTAGCATGGCTTCCTTCGGAAGGGGAGTAAAGCCGTTTGTCTGGTGTAGATATACGGCATATAAAAGAAACTCAAGCCTGATAAAGAGGCCTCTCAGCGAAATCAAGTGACCTATCACACCTAAATTACAATGGGACGCTAAGAACACCACCAGTAAAGAGCGTCTATAAAGAAAACTCAATTTCATTTACAAATGAATACTCTGAAATAAAATATTTGTCTTGAATGTGTAGGAAATAGACTCTGCGGTCCTTTTCATTATATTGACATTTGCATAACTGGCCAACCGTAAGAAGCACATAAAATATTACTACAGAAAAATGTAGATCTGGTTGAAACACACAATTTATGCCCAATTGATTTCTTGTGGAGTATACTATTTAGCAGATGCTCATTGATATTGGTTCCCAAACGGGAAGTCGTCATTTGTTTTTATTTATTTATATTTTACCACGCAAGGAGAACGCAATTTCATTGCACCATAAAACAACCACTCTTTAAATCATTTGATTGGTGCTTTTGGCTAGTATAATCCCATATTTCTCTTGTATCTACAAGGAAATAAGTAATAAAACAATGTCTGTAAATGTATATCTTGATTTTCATGTAGATAGAATGTCTGGGTTTTGTAATAATAACTTGTTACAGAGTAGATAGATAAAGTCATGTGAATAAAACATGTCATATTTTAATGATGAGGTCTTAGTTCCTTGTGATATATGGCATATTGTTTTAGTGGTTTATTTTAATTTGTTTTTAATTTTGCTGAAAAAATCCATTATAATAATGTTTGCTTTTAAGGATCAATAAGGGCAAATATTAACATATACAATAAGAGTACCGGTAGTTCAAGCTTCACCTAACAGCTCAACGTAAAAGGTTATGTTAGTGTTGAAGCTACAAAATAATTAAGAATTCCCTTAACCCTTATGACGCCTAATACAAATTAAAAAAATAAATTCTGAGGTGCGAGAAAGCAAATATTTAAACCTATTAATCCTATATGGAATGAATATAATGTATAATATGAAATATCAAACTTGTTTTGCACATACTTCTTAACATTTAAACCAAATACTAAGGCGTAGATGACTAAAGGACTTTTCTACGTCAGAAATAAATCTTGTTCTTAGGTTAATGTATATGTGAAATTAAGAAAATCAACAGCATATAAGATGTCTAGTAGAAATTTAGAGCAGTTATAACAAAAAATAGCATTACTTTTTTTTTCCATGTTTTAAAATTCAAGCTTGCATATCTATTTAAATAAAACTTGTATTGTCTAAATGTATAATTATAAAATATCTACACGATGTTTTACTTTCTCTATCTCGTATGTGCAATACACACAATGGATAGAGAGGGTATTGTATTCCAGCCAAAAAATCGTTACCAAAGTTTCTCCGGAAATACATTTTTCGACACCTCCTGAATACAAATAAAGCATTTTTACTTTCTCTGAATAGTACACAGTACGTAGGTAAAGCAGGTATTGCACTCCATTAAAAATTTCACTTCTAAGATTTCACCGGAAATACACGTATTAGTGTCCCCTGTATAAAAACCTTTATAGAAAAAGGTCCATGGTGTGTGAACACGATTACTCAAAAAAAAAAAAAGCTGGAAAATATCAAATTTGGTATTTAACTTTAATATCTTTCAAGGACTCGAAGCGAAATTTTTCCGGGAAACCCCCACCTTTAACTACACTATTCATGGAAACATTTTATAATATTTTCATTTTCTCAAAAACGATTTTGATTAGAATACGTTTACTAAAGGTATTTCCATGACAAATAAACTATATATTTAGAGTTATCTGGGAATAACCTCTGAAGTGATTTTCAATTATATTTCCTGAACGGCTTAAGATAGAACAATGGGTAAAAAATGATCAACTCCTCTACTAATTGCGGCCGAAGAACAATTACCGTAGAGACTCCAAATTGCTTGGGTTCGATTCTGGGTGGATATATTAAACTTTAGCTTTATATATCTCTTAAATTAATTTAGATAAAGACTTCGAGGAAAGTGCATTAAATATATAGGAATTAGTATAATGTTCTAAATATACACCAGTTTACTTTAGGGTCCTGGGTTCGATGTGAAAATGTAAACCTGATTTTCTCATAGCAGCAGCAGCAGTAGTATAGCTTTAGGGCGCACAACTGCATTGGTTATTAGCGCCCTAGGGTAAATAAAAGAGCTAACAGTTAAAGGGCATAAAAACCATTAAAACAGAAGTACCACACACGGGTTAAAACCAGAGAGAGCATAAAAAGGCTACCGAAGCCAGACTAAAACCTAGGGACTAGAAACACAAGTCGGTAAAATGTAAAATTTCGAGATAAAATCAAACCCTACTGTACATCCCGCAGAGGCGGAGAAAATTAATAAGTCCCTCGCAAGAAGCAGAGTTGTCGCCCAGAAGGGTGGGGATGTAAGTAGGAAGACATAGGGACGCACGCAACACAGTAAAAAGGTGGCACTCCAATAAAAAATGACGCACCGTCAAAGGCTCGTTGCACGAAGCACATTGAGGTGCGGGTTCCCCACGTAAAATATGCTGGTGGCTAAAACGGCAATGCCCGATACGCAATCGCGCTAAAACCACCTCATCGCGGCGACATGCACGCGAGGAAATAGGCCAGGGGACTTGACCGCTCTCTGTTTGTTGTCACGCACCCCGGACCATTCCGCGAACCAGCGCGAAAGAATGGCCCGACGCAGGCGAACACGAACATCACCTGGATGAACAGTGGTGCTAAAACAATTAGTCAATAAAATTGCAGAATTGGCAGCTGTGTCCGCTTGTTTGTTTCCCCTCACACCTACGAGACCAGGAACCCAAAAAAGCGACACGCTGACGCCAGCATCAGCGAGCGAATGCAGGCGATCCTGAATACGTTGTATCAAAGGATGGTATGGATACAGATCACATAGGCCCTGTAGAGCACTGAGGGAATCGCTGCAAATAACAAATTGTCTTAAATCCTGTCCCCGGATAAAAAGAAGAGCCTGAAAGATACAAAAAAGTTCGGCGGTGAAAATCAAACATTGCTCCAAAAGAAATGTATAACTCCGCGAATTAAAAACGAAAGCACATCCCACACCACTTCCTTGGAACAATCCGTGTAAATGAAACAATGGTTTGGAAACTCGGCCTATAACTCTAAAAATGCGAGGCGGAAGACTGAAGGCGGAGTCGTCAATTTCGGCATGGGTACCAACCCAAGGTGGAACTGGGTGTCGCAACGTAACCAAGGGGGGAAGGAACATTCCCCCAGTGGAAACACAGGGGTAGGCGAACATCCAAGATCCGAAGAAGCAGACGAAAACGAACTCCTGCGGGAAGCAAGGCAACCGTGCTGACAGCATATTGAGGGTCAAAAGACTCGTCAAAGAATGACCTGAATGATGGGTGATCTGGCAAGGCAAAGAGGCGGATAGCATAGCTACAAAGAAGCAGCTCACCCCTATGAGACAGCGGAGGTTCAGCAGCCTCCGCAGACAAACTAATGACCGGGCTAGTCGGAAACGCACCCACCGTCAGACGAATCCCTCGGTGGTGAACTGGGTTTAACCTTCGTAAAACCGAAGGACAGTCCGAAGAGTACACAATGCACCCATAATCAAGTTTAGAGCGCACAAGCGAACGGTAAAGCTGTAGTACCACGGTGCGATCTGCCCCCCAGGATGTGCCACATAAAACACGTAAAATATTAAGTGCACGATCACATCTACACTTCAAAGAAGAGATATGGGACGACCAGCTAAGCTTCCTGTCGAACACCAAGCCAAGAAACTTCACAGTTTCGGCGAAGGGCAGCGGTTCAGTTCCGAGATGTAGAGAAGGCGGTTCGTGTGGTTTCCGACGCCAGAAGTTGACACAAACTGTCTTCTCGGAAGAAAAACGGAACCCATTTGTAACACTCCAGGCATTATACGGTCAAGACATGCCTATAGGCGACGCTCCAAAAGGCACGTGCACCGAGAACTGCAATAAATCGCAAAGTCGTCCACAAATAAGGAGGAGATACCAGCAGGAACATATTCGACAATGGGTTTGATGGCGATAGCAGAGAGAGTGACGCTCAATAGGGACCCTTGTGGTACTCCGTTCTCCTCATTAAAAACACGAGAGCAAACAGAACCCACACGCACACGAAAGACCCTGTTCATCATGAACTCCCGGAGGAACACTGGAAGGCGGCTACGGCAGCCCCACTTGTGCAGGGTACGCAATAAACCAGTCCAGCAAGTATCATAAGCTTTCTCGAGATCGAAAAAAATGGCCACAGTTTGACACTTCCGAAGAAAACCATTCAGGGTGTGAGTCGAGAGGGAGACGAGGTGGTCAGTCGAGGAGCGATATCGGCGAAAGCCGCACTGGATATTGCAGAGCAGTTTCACAGACTCCAGCCACCATCTTAACCGGCCGTTGATCATGCGCTCCATCGCCTTGCAAACAGCACTGGTGAGGGAGATAGGACGGTAACTTGAAGGAAGTCTACTATCCTTTCCCGGGTTTAAAATGAGAACAACGGTGGCTTCACACCAAGCCGTAGGAAACACACCCTCTTGCCATAAGCGGTTATATATGCTCAGAAGATAGACTTTACCATCAGAAGACAGGTGTTGCAGCATTGCGGTGTGGATAACATCAGATCCTGGAGGGGAATGCCGAGAAGCTACTAATGATGCATCTTTCTCTCGCATGCTAAAAAATGTGCCATAGCATTCAATGTCAGAGGACTGGAAAGAGAGGCTCTGAGACTCAACGTCCGCCTTAATGGCACGGAACGCCGGGTCATAATTGGCGGAGCTGGACGCAGTTGCGAACGTGTTACCAACAGCATCTGCAACAGTAACCGGATCAACGGCGGAGCTTCTCCCACACAACAGATGAAGGTGTTGTGCGATCAAATGTTTGGAAAAAATATGTCCATGAGGCCCGTTTGGTATCTTGAATAATTCGCCGTGCCCGGGCACTTGCTTGCTTAAAAGTGATCAAATGCTCCAGCGTAGGGTGATGGCGAAATACTCGAAGAGCCCTCCGAAGAACACGAATAGCATCGTGGCACTCGGCAGTCCACCAAGGGACCGGTAATCGTCTAGGGTAGGAAGACGACCGCAGTATTGACTGCTCGGCAGCGGAGATTACTACAGAGTTGAAATGCTCAGCCATTAGGCCAACGGAGCCAAGCTGCCAAGTACTCGCACGCGAGGAGGAAATGTTATGGGATAGCAAAGTGATGACACATGGGGAATGATCACTGGAGTGAGTGTCTGATACTACGTTCCATTGAAAGCGGTGAGTAAGCTGTGCAGAGCAAACTCAAAGGTCCATGTGGTATAGCGTGGCAGAAGAATGGGAAATGTAATTTGGTTAACCGTGTTCAAAACAGCGAGACTATGTTGAACGAAAAGGTCAGAAAGAACAGTGCCCGCGCGCAGGCCCTAGGGGAACCCCATAGGGGATGGTGCGCATTGAAATCCCCTAGCAGAAGAAAAGGTGCCGGGAGCTGCGACAAAAGATGGAGCATTTCAGCGGCGCAGAGGATAGATGAAGGCGGAATGTAGACATTACATACAGTAAAGGAGAAACCAGGAAGAGTAAGTCGGATAGCGACGGCTTGCAGGGTTGTGGTAAGCAGATGTCACTGCGCGTTAGGATCATAACACCCCCATGAGCATGAGAGCCTTCCTCCGGTGTAAGATCAAACCGTAACGGAAGATATTGGTGCAGGGCAAAAGCATCGTGGAGGCGAAGCTTTGTCTCCTGCAAACACAGAACCAGAGGGTTATAGGACCGTAGTAATAGCTGCAATTCTGCCTTATGCGTACGGACACCACGGATATTCCACGTCAGGAGGGCCATGGTGGACAGTTTGAGTCGTGAAAGGTTAGCGATTAATCATAATGTGAGTTTGCAGCTGGGACGCAAACGAATGGTGGAAACGAAGTAGATGAAGTTAAGGTGGGCGTTTCTTGTTCTTTACACTCTTTGGACCCACAAGAGTATAGCCTCTTTCGTCGCCGCTCTCCGCTGATGTTCGGGATGTGGAAGATCACCTAAGGCTCGTAGAACGAGAACGGGACTTGGAAGGTTTAACAGTGGTCTTGAGTTTTTTACGACTGCGCTCATGAGGGGCAGTGACAGATGGTGTCGGTCTAACTAGCGGTTTACGAGCAGGTTCTGGAGAAATAGAAATTGATGCAGTGGGTGCTGTGGATGTTGAGGACTGCAAGATCGTTATGCTCGGCGCCTGCTCTGTTTGCGTACACGCGTCGGCTACGGGAACGGTTTGTAGAACCACTAAGGAAACAGAAGTGCGGCGGAGCGCAGAGGCGTAGCCTGAGATGGTCGTAGGCTTCAGTTGTTGGAAGCGACACCGGGCTTCAGGAAAAGTTAGGCCTTTCTCAGCCTGCAACTCCTGGATGGCTTTTTCTTCGAGAAAACGCGGACACTGCCGGGAGCTGGATGAATGGTTCCCTTTACAATGGACGCAGCAAGGGTCTCGGGCACAAGCAGTTTCACCGTGTGCAGGTTGGCCGCAACGTTTACATGTAGCATCGAAGATGCACGGACTTTGGGTATGACCAAATTTCTGACACCGAAAACAACGCATGGGATTTGGTACATACGGTCTCACAGCAGCGCGTTCATAACCACAGTAAAGTGCCTCCGGTAGGGTGGTGCCTTTGAACGTTAGGAATACCGACTGACCAGAAGACGGTACGCCTGACATACACCCTGGTCGGAGAGATGGGAAACAATGTCTGCATCTGAAACACCGTCTAAGCAGGTGGTGGTCACCACACCTCTACAGGTATTCAAAAATTTGTGTGGGGCTACCGTTATTGGGTAGGAACCCAACAAGTCGGCTTTCAGAAGCTTCTTGGACTGGTCTTCGGTCTTGGTTTCCACTAACAGCGTACCTTCTCTAGTCCTGGTTGCGTTGCGTACTTTACCACAGATCCTGTCAATTTCCCGTTGAATATAAAATGGGTTAATATCTCGCATAGTTTTAGATTCGCAAGACAACGTCACTACCAAAAAGCGGTCAAATTGAAGACTTTTGCGCGGAGGGATCATGATGAAATAGCCCCCTTCCGGTACTGTCGGCGTCAGCCTGCCATATGGAGGAAAGAGAAAAAAGACACTAAAAATACTTTCCGGTCTGTGCCGCCTGGGAGATCCCTCCCAGACCGATATCACAGAGTACTTAGAAGGAGTTACCCTCCAGCCTCCACTGCTGGTCCATTCGGGTAAGCCCTCCGCCATGCACAACCCGGCTTTATGCCCCTACCACAGGTATAACCACCTGTGGCCCCCCACTTTAGGCCATGGTGGGTAATGACACATCCATGGATTCAGGGGACTTGTGGTTGATTACACCGGGTTTTTGATAGCGGTAACACAACCTGCGTTCGTCGGGAGATTAACACGGGCCGGACTCCCAAAGAAGCTACGTGGGTGTACATATCGGTATGGACGAGCTCCGCACCTAAGGCTTACACATAGGGTTAGTGTGAAGGGTGCACTCAACCGTCACGCCTGAGACCTCCGAAGAGCACACAAGTTGGAAGCCTCGCTGGAACCGTGGGACAGGAACCACGGAGATAGAAGAAAGATCCCTGTTGGTGAGGCAGGAGTTAATAAACCTAAAGCCTTAAAACTAAATATATAGGGAATA
The DNA here is from genome assembly GCA_030762935.1 of Hymenopus coronatus. Taxonomy (NCBI): domain Eukaryota; kingdom Metazoa; phylum Arthropoda; class Insecta; order Mantodea; family Hymenopodidae; genus Hymenopus; species Hymenopus coronatus. The sequence goes on along the minus strand of CM060900.1, from coordinate 304,643,000 downwards.
AGCCTAGAAGAGGAAGAAGATGAGGCGAGTAATCTCGCACCCACAAGTACACAAAGAAATGCGCAGACACACGCAGACATAAAAACAAAACGTGGCCCAGTGGATGGCGATGGGGAGGATGATATGACGGCGAGTGGCTCGGGAACCCCCGGGTGCGCCAAACCCGTACCTACCGTAGTAGGCCCCTGGGGGGGGGATTTTCTCTGTAACTGTTACTCGCAGCATGAAGGGACAAGGAATATGTGGTAACTATTATTGCGCTACATCAGATTAAAGTATAATTTGTAATCCTAGTCCTCGGTTCGAATCAATAACTTTCAATGACTTTTTAAGTTTTTGGCTGAATCCTGAACTATAACGCCTAAATTAACATAGAAAGCTGGTGTTGATGGTTTTAGCATACCAGAGTATGATTGTATATTAATTTTAACCTATAAATTCTCTGTTTGATTTTAGGTTAATGTGTGAAAATTTAATCTTTTGTAGGGGCTATATTAATTTAGACACTGACTTCCAACAAACGTTATTCAGTATACAGCATTACATGCAATGATCTAAATATATACAGATTTACTTAAAGGTCCTGGGTTCGATCCAAAGTTTTCAAAATAGTTATCTCAGGAACGAGACGGAACAAAGCTTCCAACACAGTTATTATTACGCATCAACAGTTATGAGAATAAATTATGATTGCAGGTTCTTTGTTCGAATTTATAACTTTCGAGGACATTTTAATTTTTGAGCATAATCATCAACTATTAGACCAACATTAAATGGAAAACGTGTATATTGATGCTGTTAGCACATGCATTTAAGATTCTAAGTACTTCTTAGCCTAGAGGACCTGCTTCGATCCCCGACTCTAATGGGCTTTAATTCCAAGGTGAATAGCTTTGAGAGGAATGGAGATGAAGAGCGCGAATAAAGCGGAAGCAGATGGCCCTCCCTCCGTTTTGGAATATTGAAACAAATAAAAAAGATGGCATTAGCATCTTAGTTCGAGTCTATAAACGGTCCGTTTCTATAACTTCTAAACTAAAAGTGTTATATAGCTTAAATACAATAAGTGCTAATATCAATATTACACTGGTTAATAGCTATAAAAAGTGATCTCTACTTAATCTTAAATGTTCTGCTAATCGCAGAGTTTTTAAACCCTTCAGAGAGCAAATATTGAATACTCATAAAGTTGATCCTACACATTACTTTACATCCCCGGGGCTTACCTGAGATGCTATGCTTTTTTATACCGGGATTGAGCTAGAATTGTTATTGGATTATGATCAGCTTCTCATGGAGGAATCTGGCATAAGGGGAGGATTATGTTAGGTGTCTCACCAGTATGCCCAGGCTAACAACACCTACATGGTGGAGTTTGATCCTAAGAAACCAACTGAATTTATAACATACGAAGACGCAAATAACCAATAGCTTATGGAGGATTTCAGTGAGTTTCTCCTGATAGAATCAAAGTAGAAACACTAAAAGGAGATGATCCCCTTGGATATATATTCAAATTTGATGTGGATTATTCTACTGAGCTTCACGATCTTCATAATGATTTGCCACTCTTGCCTGAGTGTCTAAAGCCAAAGAGTTCAAGTGTAAAGAAACTAATTGCGCACCTTGGAAGTATAAAGAAATATGTTGTACATTACATTATGTTAAAACAGGCAATCTCAAATTGACTACGACTAACAAAAATTCATCGTGTGCAACAATTCCAACAATCGTGCTGGATAAAACCTTACATAGCGTTTAATAACAAGCTGAGGCAACAGGTTAGAAATGACTTTGAAAACGACTTGTACAAACTCTTCAACAATGTTACGTTTGGAAAAGCCATGGAGAATATACGAATTCGCGTGGATATACGCCTTGAGAAAAACGAGAAAACATTGCAAAAACTGATTTCTAAACCTACATTCATTGACAGAGTTATATATGGATCTAAATTAGCAGCTGTTCATATGGCAGCACGACAGATTATATTCAATAAGCCAATATACATCGGAATGAGCGTGCTGGATATCTCAATAAACCTCATGTACTCATACCAATATGATGTGCTATTGCCGTACTATGGGAGTGAAAACCTGAAGCTTATGTACATAGATATGGACTCCTTCATTCATCAAGTAACAACAGCTGACATATACCACGACAAAGTGAAATTTCTTGAACATTTGGATACATGCGATTATCCTGAAGGCCACATATGCCACTCGACACAGAACAAAAAAGAGTTGCGATAGTTTAAAGATGATGCTAACGGAAGAATCAGCCAACTATTTGTCGGACTAAGATGTATACTCTCGATATTGATGGAGGAATGCTCAAAAAGATTAAGCGGTACATCACATTCGACAGTTATATAGATTGTCTTAAAAACAGCGAAATAATAAGTTCTATGAATTTGATCATGTCACAACAGCATAACGTTTCGTCTGTAAAAGTCAACAAAAGCGCTGTATCGTCCCATGATGATAAAAAACTGATTGCTGATAATGGAATATCAACCTATGCTTATGGTCATTACAACATACGTTGCTCATCGTCGGTAGCGTGGTAACAGAAAATTGAAGCTTAGACTCCAAACACTCCCATGCGTCTAGCAAAGGCATGCGAAAAGAGAAGAAAAAGAAAAATAAGAATGAGAGGTGGCGGGAACTCTGCCATTAGAATAAATGTCTAATGTTGGTCTCAAGTCTAGATAAAAGAGGAGAGTCGCTTAACCTCTAATGCTGATTAACCTTATATAAAAACAAATAGAAATAAAAAGGCTGAAAAGACTGGCTAGAACTCAGAAAATATGTCCAACGCTTGAACAGAAACAGCAATAAATGTCGATATCATTATTCTAGAGAAAACACATTCTATTTAAAATAAAACAGGTTGTAAAACAAAACAAAAAACAAAAAAGACGAATAAACATGAAGAATCATAATGTTCACTAAATTGTTAACACTACAACAACAAAGGCTTAGGTCATTCTTCTAGTAACATCCTAGGAAGTTAGACATCATATAAAAAGTCAAATACAAAAAGATGGAGACTCGAAAAGTTAGGTTATGTTAGATTTACAACCTAAGAAAGACAGTAAACCATTACAAACATATTCCCTTGCTTCACAAGTTATCATCTGAACATGTAGCTGTTTGTAAAAAGGATATATATAATATGAATCTTAAAGGACTGCAAAAAAACTGTAACATAAAACAGAAATGATCATAAAGGTTGCAAACTATGGAAAAATATGACAAATCTATAAAATGCTAGATAGTCTATAAAAGCAACCATATCATCCTAGAATATATTAAAATTTTATAAAACATAATAAATAGTTTGAAACGAAGTCATCAGTTACTGCAAAAAACGATGAAATTGTTGTACAACCATATAAACTAACACAAAAATTACATCATTTACTATCAAGCATTAAGAAAAGGGCTACAAGCCGTCATGTCGCTTCAAATACGTTTTCAGTACTCATAAACGAACAAAAATGTCGACAGTACACCTTCGTCACCGTCACAAAGTAATTAAAGACCTTCCAAAAATACATTCAAAGTGAATTGAAATACCTGTAGCCTGAGAGTTTGACACAACACTACAGTTCTGAATACCTTAAAAGTCGTAAATGATCTGTAGGGAGACAAAAAGCACTACAAAATACTACAAAATTCTGCTAAATATATTCAAAATGTGTAACATGTCTATAAAAGCGGTAAAAACATTAGAAAACCCCGTAAAATACTGTTAAATATTATTCATACGCCTGAAAGGGGATAAAATATCTGTTTTATAGCCCTATATAACGACAATACGATTCGAGATGTATGGAAAAGAGCTAAAATGTCCCATCAATACCCTGTCCTCCAGTCTTAAACGTCCTTTCCAAATGGTATGGCATGACATTAAAAGCATACTAAGCAACAGTGGCAGCACTAAAATCATCTTAAAAATTTCTAAAAATGCATTGAAAAACACTACAATCTCTGAAAAGTAATACTGAAGCATACTAAAATGCCTATAAAAGCATCAAAAATCAATAAAAATTACTGTTAAATAGTGTAAGATATGAGCAAAAGCTTCTCAAAAAGCCTAAAATTCTAGCTTTAGGGTCCTAAATACCCTCAAAAAGTTTCGAAGGGTGTGGAACAAAGAGGTAAAATGCTTGATCAATACAACACAACTATCTGTCCTAGAGTCCTAAACATCCTCCAAATTACATGGAATGCCAGTAAAGGCATACTAAACAAATGTTAAAAGTTAAAAGTCCTGAAAAATACGTGTGGAGACACTAAAATCGCTGAAAAGGAACACAAAAACATACTAAAATGTTTATAAAAGCATCAAAAGTTAATAGAAAACACTGGAAAATAATGTAAAATATGAGCCAAAACGTCTAAAAAAGCCTAAAGTACTAGCTTTGGAGGCTTAAATACTCACAAATTGGCGTGAAATCAGTTGAAAAGCGCTAAAATTTCTGGTAAGTACCCTGAAACTAGCTAATCTATAGACCTAAACTCCGTTCAAATGGTATGAAATGCCACTAAAAGCATTCGAAACATCTGTGCTAGCACCGGAAAACCCCCCGAGAAGTGCTGTAAATGATCTGTAAGCACTGAAAAAGCAGAGCAAGTACTGCAAAATAATAAAAAAAAAAAAAATGGTTCTCAACCACCGGTTGCAATACAAGTAATCGTTAAAACATGTTAAAATTCTGAGAAGCATAAAAATAACTCATAAACAAAGTAAACGACCTTGAAAGGGACCCCAGAGGAGTGAAAAATACCGCTACTACTCTGAGCCTAGGTTAGGTTTCCCCTCCTTCTAGTATGAGCTCCTTGAATTCCCTATCTTTGCCATGTATGCTCACTTGCCCCAGCCCTCATCTCTTGCCAGGGTCTACCTCATCCTTGAACTCCCTATCATTACCATGTATGCACACCTGCCCCTCTGCATGGATCCCTCTATCTTAACTACTATTATTGGTTGCAGTTTTAAAATAGTTAAAACTTTTCTTATTGGGAATTTGTCAACACCTGCTCCGTGAGATTTACAGAATTTAAATTACGGTTAAACAGCAAGAAATAGACAAAAACTTCCTGCACAAAAGATGTAGAACTCGTTAAAGCACACGACTTAAGTCATATACAGTTTTCTTGTAGAATTGATGGTTTTGAGATTTTTTTGATATGTATTTCAATTTAAAACTACCTAAATATTCCTCAAATGGGATCATGCAATGCGAACCGAACCTATATTGTTTCACATAGTGAGCAGCTTTTAAAATATTTAGCTATCCCTTGAGCCTAGTGTATTCCCTTATATCCTTTCTACTTACAAGGAAGCAATCCTGCTGATTTTTAACCCAATTAGCATGATGTAGATAAAAGAATAATCTTTTGGAAGAATACTTTGTATATGGAACAGCTACAGAAAGTTATGTGAATGGAACACATCGGATTTTTAGAAACATGTCCGTGTGGGTGTCTTGTCTATGTGTGTATCTTTCGGCAGCATAGTTCAAAGACGAAAAGTTTAAGTTCATTATCTTCCAAGGATGTGACAAGAAGGTTTTCAAGAACCCCCCCACACTCAACTACCCCTTACATGGAACATTTTTTCAAAAGTTTGATTTTCTCACAAATGGCTCTAACGAATTTGATTAATGGGCCATATATGTAAGATATTTTCAAAAATATATATTTGAATTTTCTGGGAATGGCCTCTCAAGACCTCTTCATTCTGGATGAATATCGTATAACCGGGAAACCATAAGAGACAAAACCTTGCTGCACAGAAAATGTAAAATTTCATCAAAACAGAAAATGTATGTCTTATGCCCTTTTTTTGTAGAGTAAACCGTTTTCGAGATGTTCAGAATTATTAGTTTCACCTTTAAGTTACTTAAACTTTTATCAAATCCGAGGTCATCTTTTTTTGGTCTCTCTTTTATTTGTTCCTATCAAGTAAAGAGAACCGAATTTCAGCTGTATCAGATAGAAGCCAGCTTTTAAACTATTTAACTATCACTTTAGTCTATCGTATTACTTTATTTCCCTTCTACAACATAAAAGCAAACAAGTAATAACAAAATTCTGCTAATGTTTATCTGGATTGTTTTATAAGCAAACACTTTTGTGGAGCAGCTAGAGAAAGTTATGTAAATGGAGCACATTACATTTTTTCTCTTTCAATTGCGTGGCTTGAATGCCACAGTTTTATGGGCTATTTTACGGCTTCTGTGGATTGCAAAACGAAGGTAAGTTCTAATTTCCATCCAAAATGTTAGTACACATTGCAAAAATATGTAGTTGCAAAATAGGCAATTATGCACTAAAGCATTGTATAACACTAAATCTTGAATACATGAATGTAGTAATGGATATACCGAAAAATGTCATTTTAGTTTATTATTAGTCATATAATTTACATATATACGGTTTACTATAATATATATAGACACACACACACATAGGATGTTAATGAGCTACATCGAAATAATTTGTGCACTTAGATTGTGCACTTGACTAAGTAATTTGAGATCGGCGATGCATGGTCCCGGCATAAACATAGCGCAACTACAGAGCGTTAAACGTCTGGGTATTAGGTGCAGATAAGTCAGTGTTAAAGCAAAGCAGGTTGATAAAATCGCTTAGAATGTCTTTAAAACTACTGTCTGAGTATAGAAGTATCGATTTTTAGCAGCTCGTACTAGCGTTCTCAAGATTTAATGTTCCAAAAATCTGCAAAATCTCGAACTAATCACTTGATAGTGTGACACCGAGCATTCATTAAGTACATTGTTGAGGTAGCCTACTCTGGAAGCAATTTTTCAATTGCTATGGTGGCTTAATGAGTAACGTGGGAAGCTGCTATCCCAAAGTTCATGAGTTTCATTTCTGTCATAGAGTAATTTTTTTTATTATTATTTTTTTTTCATTCCAGACGAAGTGCCGCAATATGTGAACGAGACCCGAACTCGGAAATTATCTTTCACTTGAAAGTCAGTATCATAACCACTGCGCTAGAGAGGTAGGCTGTAACATGTCAGTAGTTAAATAAGGAGAGAGCTGAGCCAGGAGCAAGTGAGCACACATGGCAGAGATAGGGAATACACAGAGGGTGTGTACTCTAGCGCACACATGGGAAAGATAGGGAATTCAAGGAGCCATGCTAGGAGGAGGGGGAACTTAACTTAGGTTCAGAAATTAGGAGAACTTTTCGGTGCTTTAAGGCCCCTTTCAAGGTTGTTTGCCTTGTTTTAATTACTTTAGGTCTTTCGTAGAATTAAGACATGTTGAACGATTGTTTTGTATTGTTAGTGTGTTGTTTGAGAACCTTTTTTTTTTTTTTTTTTTTAATTTTGCAGTGTTTACTCTGCTTTTTGCGTACTTACACATCATTTATAACACTTCTTGTGGGGGTTTATGGGTGCTAGGATAAATGTTTCGAATGTTTTAATGGAATTTCATACCATTTGGAGGGTGTTTAGGTCTTTAGATCAGCTAGTTTTAGGGTGCTTATCAGATATTTTAGCTCTTTTCAACTGATTTCTCGCCATTTTGTGAGCTTTTAAAACTCTAAAGCTAATTTTAGGCTTTTCAGACGTTTTCGCTCATATTTTACAGTGTTTTCCATTGACTTTTTACGCTTTTATAAGCATTTCTGTGCGATTTGGGTCTATTTTTCAGTGTCTGTAGTGCTTTCACATACATTGTTCAAGATTTTTAATGGTGATTTGTAACGTTGTCATTGTTGTTTGGTATGCTTTTAGTGTCATTTCATACAATTTGGAGAGTGTTTAGGTCTCTAGATCAGCTAGTTACAGGGCATTTATCAGATATTTTAGCTTTTTTTTGACTGATTTCTAAACATTTTTAGGTACTTGAGGCTCTAAAGCTACCTAGTAGTTAAGGCATTTTCAGATGTTCTTGCTCATATTTTACATTATTTTACGGTGTTTTCTAGTGTTTTTAATGCTTTTATAGACATTTTTCACATTTTGAGTCTATTCAGCAGAATTTTGTAGTGTTTTGTAGTGCTTTCTGTCTCCTTACAGATTATTTACATCTTTTATGCTATTCAGAGCTACCGGGTAGTGTTAAATTCTCATGCAATAGGTATTTCAACTCACTTTGAATGTAATCTTGGAAGGTCTTTCATAACTTTGTGACGGCGACGAAGGTGTACTGACGACATTGTTGTTCATTTAGGTGCATTTTAAGCGTATTTGAAGTGACATGACGGCTTGTAGCCCTTTTCTTAATGCTTGATAGTAATTTATGTAATTTTTGTGCTAGTTTATGTGGTTTCTACAACAATTTCATCATATTTTGCAATAATTGATGTCATAGTTTCAGCGTTTTTCAAACATTGTTCACACTATTTATTATGTTTTATAGAATTTTAATATGTTCCAGGATGATCTGATCGCTTTTATAGACTATCTAATGTTTTATAGTTTTGTGATATTTTTCCATAGTTTGCACCCTTTATGATCACTTCCGTATTCTGTTACAGTTTTTTGCAGTCCTTTAAGATTGATAGTATATATCCCCTTTTTACATGCTGCTACATGTTCAGATGATAAACTGTGAAGCGAGGGAATATGTTTGTATGGTTTACAGTTTTTCTTAGGTTGTAAATCTAACATGAATTAACTTTTCGTGTCTCCATCTTTTTGTATTTGCCTTTTGGAATGATGTCTCTCTTCCTAGGATGTCACTAGAAGAACACCCTAAGCCTTTGTTGTTGTAGTGTTACCAGTTTAGGGAACATTATGGTTCCTTATGTTTTATTCATCCTTTTTTGTTTTACTATACTGTTTTGTTTTAAATATGTGTTTTCTCTAGAATAATGATATGGACATATATTGCTACTTCTGTTGAAGGGTTGGGCATACTTTCTGAGTTCTGGCCAGGCTTTTCAGCTTTTTTAGTTCTATTTGTTTTTATATAAAGATAATCAGCATTAGAGGTTAGGCGTCTCTCCTCTTTTAACTAGGCTTGAAACCAGCATTATAAATGTATTCTAATGGCAGAGATCCAGCCACCTCTCATTCTTATTCTTCTCTTCCGTGTGCCCTTACTACATTTATGGGAGTGTTTGGACTCTAAGCTTCAATTTTCTGCTACCACGCTTCCAATGATGAGCAATGTATGTAACATTATCTCATTATATGCTTACAACTTTGTAATGACTATAAGCGTAGGTTTATATTCTATCACCAGCAATCACTCTCTTATTATCATAAGGCGATACAACGATTTTGTTGATTTTTACGGACGAAACGTTTTGCGGTTGTGACATGATCAAATTCATAGGACCTCTTATTATTTCGCTGTTTTTAAGACAATCTACATAGCTCTTGAAGGTGATGTACTGCTTAATGGCTCTTCGTTTTATACCTTTAATCATTTTAATCATTTCTCCATCAATATCAAGAGCATACATCTTAGTCCGACAAATCGTTGGCTGAATTTTCCGTTAGCTTCATCTTTAAACTTTCCCGACACTTTTTTGTTCTTTGTGGAGTGGCACATGTAGCTTGCAGGATAATCAGATGTATTCAAATGTTCAAGAAATTGCCTTTTTTCATGATATATGTCAGCTGTTGAAACCCGATGAATGCAGGAGTCCGTGTCCTTGTACATAAGCTTCAGGTTTTCAGTCCCATAATACGGCAATAGCACATCATAATGGTATGAGTACATGAGGTTTTTTGAGATATCCAGCACGCTAATTCCAATGTATATTGGCTTGTTGAATATAATCTGACGTGATGCCATATGAACAGCTGTTGGGTTAGGTCTATGTATACTTCTGTCGATGAGTGTAGGCTTAGAAATCAGCGTTTACAATGCTTTCTCGTATGTCACAAGGCGTATATCCATACGGTTTCGTATATTCTCCATGGTTTTTCCAAACATTGTTTTGTTGAATAGTTTGTACAGGTCCTTTTAAAGTCATATCTAGCCTGTTGCCTCAGCATGTTATTAAACGCTAAGTAAGGTTTTAACTAACTCGACTGTTGAAATTCTAACACACGATGGATTTTTGATAGCCGTAGTCATGTGAGAGTGCCTTTTTTAACGTCATGTAATGGACAACATACTTGTTCCTGCTTCCAAGTTGCGCAATTAGTTTCTTTACACTTGAAGTCTTTGGTTTCAGACATTCAGGGAAGAATGGCAAATCATCATGAGGATCGTGAAGCTCAGTAGGATAATCCACGTCAACTGCGAATATATATCCAAGAGAATCATCTTCTTTTAATGTTTCTACATTAATACTATCAGGAGAAGCCACTTAAATCCTCCATAAGGTAGTGGATGATGATGATGATGATGATGATGATGATGATGAGTGGGGCTTAAGGGCGCTTAACTTCGTGGTCATAAGCGTCCTGAAAACCAAACTGTACCAACCATACATAAAATCCTGAGAAAACTAAAGCTTAAAAGGCTAAAAGCAAACCATTCAGGTCTGAGGACAAAGAAACGAAGTGATTGAAAGCTTAGCCGAAAAATGGAGCATAAACTCAATAAAATGTTAAAAGCCAGAAGGCGATAAAAGGAAAAAAGTCGTTTGAATAAAAGTTGAAACTGTTACAAAACCAGAACTAGTGTCCCAAATCTAGCCTAAGAGAAATAAAATGATCTTAAAACGCATTATAAAAGGTACTCTAGATAAAAATCTAAAAACTTCATCTGTTATGCTCTTATTGTCAGCCAGGACATCCGCTAGGCAGCCCGGAATGTCCGCAAGTGAGCGAATGTGTGCTAGAGCAGCACACTCCAGCAACACATGGCTGAAAGTCAACGCTGCGCCACAGAGTTGACAGAGAGGAGCCGGTTCGTGTTTAAGAATATAACTATTTGTAAAAACACAGTGACCAATCTGCAAGCAAGCTAATAACACTTCCTCTCGGCGAGAATTATGAGAAGAGGTGGCCCAGTGTACAGGGACATCCTTCACTTCCCTGAGCTTTTTCCCGTGGAGAGACGTCTACACTGAATGCCAGCACGAGAGCACCGCCCTGCGCACAAGAAGCCTGAAGTCTGCAGTGGTTACACTAGGAAGCGCGGAGCTGGGTTACGTTGCTGCCCTCTTAGCTGTCAAATCCGCCAGTTTACTTCCCTGCAGACCAACGTGACCAGGAATTCATGTACACTCCACATTGTCACTGGAAATATGTAAAATGTGGAGGAGGTATGGGATCCACTGTACAATGGCACTAAGGTAATCATTTAATATGAGGCAGTCACTCAGATTCCGACGGCGAACGTAAACAATGGCTCGACAGATGGCATACAGTTCAGCAGTGCAAATGCATGTGCTACTATGCAAAGTAAAAGTATATGTTTTGGTTCTAGTTACAAAGGCACATCCAACACCGTCGGCACCCTTACTGCCGTCAGTGTATATAAAGATACGGTTACTGTAGTGCGTTAAAAATTCTAAAAAAAAAAAAAAATCGGGTACAAGATTCAGGTATGGCAAATTTTTGGTACACCGTCATCCTCAGATCTACGTGAGATGTAGTACATAACCCTCTCGCCATAGGAAAACATATGAAGCATTGCGATATCGTGTTTTCGAAGGAGCTCGCGAAAGCAGAAACCTGCAGGCCTGGGATTGAATGACAATTTTCCATGTCGTTCGTGCAGCACACTATTAAAAAACGCGGCAAACGTTGGGTGCGAAGGCATGCCGCCAAGCCCACAGCCATAATTACCAAGCAATATTTCACGCCGACATCGCAGAGAGGGTTCTGCCAATTCGGCGTAGAGGCTAACATCTGGGCTGGTTGGAAAAGCCCCAACAGCCACAAGGATGCCCTGATTATGGACTCTGTCTAACCTTCGAAGCACAGGTGGTCGTGCAGAAGAATACACAATGAGCCATAATCTAACTTGGGTCGTATTAGCGCTCGATAAACACGGAATAACATTGTAAGATGTGCTCCCCAAGATTTGTTGCCTAATATCCGTAAAATATTCAGAGAACGGTCACACCGCGCTTTAAGCTGTGCTATTTGTGATAACCAGCATAAATTCCGATCGAATATCAACCCCAGGGATGTCTCCTGATCTGCAAAGGGAAGGAGATCTGGGCCGATTCGAAGAGATGGAGACATTCGCCAACTACAGTGCCAGAAGTTAGCGCAGACTGTGTTCTCAGTTGAGAAACGAAAGCCGTTTTTGGAGCTCCAATCAGAGAGGCTGTCCAAACACCGCTGGAGACGGGTTTCAAAAACGGCGTACGCTGAGAAGTGCAAAAAATGGCGAAGTCGTCTACGAACAAGCATGACGAGACACCTGGGAGAACACATTGAGAGATAGCATTAATCGCAATAGCAAACAGCGTCACGCTCAAAACAGAACCGTGCTGCACACCGTTCTCTTGAATAAAAAGTTCGATAAAGCCGAACCGACCCTTACTCGGAAAACCCGGCCACTCATAAATTCCTGAATAAACAGTGCAAGGTGTCCACGCAAATGCCAGTTGAGGAGGGATCGTAATATCCCCCCTCGCCAGCAGGTATTATAAGCTTTCTCCAAGTCAAAGAATATTCCAACTGTCTGACAGTTCTTAAGAAATCCTTCCATTATTTGCGTTCACAGCAATACAAGAAGGTCAGCTGCGGAACGACGTAGGCAAAAACCACACTGGGTGTTGGTTTAATAAGTGGTTAGTTTCAAGCCACCTTACCAAACGCCTGTTGATCATGCGTTCCATCATCTTGCAGGAAAATAGGACGGTAGCTGGAACGTAGGTGATGGTCCTTTCCAGGTTTCAAAATTGGATTTATGGTCGCTTCCCCTCACTTCTCTGGAAAAGTGGTGTCGACCCAAATACGATTCTAGACTTGGAGTAAGAAAGTCTTACCTGCAGAAGAAAGATGGTGCAACATTTGAACGTGGATTCCGTCTCGAACGGGTGCAGAGTTTCGCGAAGATGAAAGTGAATGTTCTAGCTCCGCCATGGTGAATAGACGATTATAGTCCTCAGGGTTTCCAGAAGAAAAGGAGAAACCTGTATACTTCACCTGAGCCTTGATAGGCAGAAACTCAGGGGAATAATTATCTGAGCTAGACACTTGAGCAAAAGCATTGCCAAGAGTGCTAGCCACGTCAAACGGATCTGCCAACGCGCCAACCGCTGTGTTGAGACCGGCAATTGGTATTTGAGTCGATTTTCCGGCCACATGGCTTAACTTATCCCATACGACAGAGGACGCTATATGTCGGTTAAAAGGTGCTACAAATTTACTCCAGAATGTCTTTTTGCCATCCCTAAAAATTTGTCTAGATTTGACACGCAGCTTTTTATATTCTATCATATTATCTAGTGTTGGGCGACGGTGGAACACCCTGAGAGCACGTCTGCGAGCACGAATAGCATTCCGGCAGTCATATGTCCACCAGGGGGCAGGAAAGCGACAGGGTTGTCCAGTTGACCGCGGAATAAGAAATCTCGGAAGCAGAAATTATGGTCTCTGAGAGTTTTTTTTTTTTTTTTTAGCTTAACGTCCTTTAACCTGGTTTGGTCATATTGGACGATGAATCGATGATATGATGCTCAAATGATCTCGGGGTCCATAGAGCTTAAAGTTACTCGACATTCGTCTTCTCAGAATAAGGGAAAACCCCGAAAAAAACCTTACCCAGGTAGCTCAACCTAAGCGAGATTCGAACTCACGACCTTTTGAACGTGAGGCAGACATGCTACCACCACGCTACCCTGGCGGGCTCTCTCTCTCTCTCTCTCTCTTTCTCTCTCTCTCTCTGTAAGGTGATGTACTAAATTGGTCACATAGTCGTGCTCTCTGAAATTAAAAACGGCCAGGCTGGAATAAACATTCCAGTTGGCTCTGTCGAAGCGCCACCTAGGCAAACGCGCGGAACACACATCTTGGGCTAAGAGACTAATAAGAATTGGAAAGTGGTCGCTAGAATGCAAATCAGAGACAACATCCCATTGTAAGGAAACTGCTAACTGTGGAGAACAAACCGCTATATCCAGATGCGAAGAATTATTGAAGGCATCGGAAAGGAATTTAGGCTCTCCGGTATTCCAGAGAGAGAAGTTATAAGCGTCAAAGAAATCGGCGAGTATGCTACCTCTTGCACATGCCCGAGATGAGCCCCAAAGTGGGTGGTGGGCATTTTGTCCCCCTCCAACAAGAATGGTGTGTGTAACTGGGAAACGAGGTCTTCTAGCTCGGCGCGCGAGAGGTCATCAGAGGGAGGAAGATAGATACTACAAATGGTAAATCGGGCAGATGGCAGTGTAATCCTTACAGCGACTGACTGGACGTCTGACTGTAAAAAGACGGAATCAGCATAAATGTTATCTCTGATGAGTATCGTAGTGCACCCGTGTGCTGGAACACCTTCTGTCGGTGATAAATCAAACCGTACAGAACAGTAGCGCCTGAAAGTAGCATTTTATTGTGGACGAAGCTTTGTCTCTTGTAAGCAGACGACTAGAGGTTGATGCGCGGTGAGTAACAGCTCAAGTTCTGCTCGTCGTGGTCGAATGCAGCATATGTTCCACAGTAGGATAGCCATGGTCTATATTATGGGATAAGTTCTAAATAGAAAGACGTTACTGCATATTGCGCGGTACTGGTCGGTTAAACTTATTCTTTTTAACCGTCGGTCTAATACTATGTTCATGACTCCCTGCAACTTACGCACTGTCCGTTTGGAAGTAGCAGCAGAATTCTCCTGTTCCATCTTCTCCAAGGGAAGGACCCCTAACCAATAGAGAACTTCGGTTCGAGGATCTCGAATCTATTTGAGGTGTTGATCGGCAAAGACAGACGTCGCCGATCGAAACTTCTCCCAGAAGATTCCTCAGAAGAGGATCTCCGAGCAGAGTGAAGGACTTTTGCCACCCTTGGACGTTTTAAGTGCTGGCGCAACACGCTCTTTAAGAAAGCCAATCCTGACGTTTCTGGTCTTGAAACCTTTCTGTGGTGCAGGATATTCTATAATTTTTCTTGTTTTATTGCCTGAGGTCGACGGCTGAGGTGACAATTTTGCTGGACCATGCTTTACATTGATGCATTTGGCAGATGGTGATGCCGACGAAGACGTAGTTCTTGTCTTCTTCGGGAGAGATCTAGCAACAATTATCTTTTCTGAAATAGTGGTCCCGTTTATATCGCAGGTCTGAGTTGCGATTTGCCACCTTGGCACCGGTTTAGCTGTAACAGATCTATAAGAACCGGACCGCGGGACAGAGGATTGTCGGACACGCAGGAGCTTGCGTGCTTCGGAGAAGGACCCCTTCCCTTTCAACCGTATCTCCTGGATAGCTCTCTCCAGAGCAAGACAGGGGCAATTTCGGGAAATAGATAGGTGGTCCCCGCTGCAATTTACACATGATGGAGAGGTGCTGCAATCCTAATCGACCAGTACAAATATTGCTCGTATGCCCAAATCGCTGGCACTTGTAACCGCGGAAGGGGTTCGGAATGTAAGGCCTAACCTCGATGGCTTCGTACCCTGCCTTAACCCCTTGAGGGAGATCTACCCGGTAAAAGGTAAGAAACAGGGTACGGGAAATCACGAATTCACCATTCACTTTCCGTTGAAACCTATAGATGAATGTCACGTCTTGGTCTGCCAGATCTTCTTGAAGCTCCTCGGACATAACCTCCAATGCGCGGGTGGTGATTACGCCACACGAGGAGCTCAAAGTCTTGTGCTTTTACACCTTAACTGGGTAGCAGCCTAACATTTTTGCTCGAAGAATCTTTACTGCCTAAGATGCTGAAATTGCCTCAACCAGAAGGGTACCATTTCGAGCTCTAACACAAGAATTAACCGGGCCAGCGATGTTGTCTAATCTCTTTTGGATAGCGAAAGCGCTTACAGACGAAAGGCTTCTTCCTTCCTCTGTCCTAGATAGAAATAAGTAGCGAGGACCATTAGACCCGGCTATTTCATTTCCACGCATATTAGATTTTAGTTTAGGTTTTTCTATAAAGATATGGTTTAAATTCAACCCCCAACTCTCCCCACCCACCACGGAGCCCACCTCACTAGGGTGAAAGGGCTACGCAGGGGAAATAGCAGGATCGCCGTCCCACTTACTCTGAAGTTCGGTATATACCTAGTCCTGGCCGATTAACCAGGGGTGGGTTAGTCACTAATCACCCGTTTAGGCGAAGCAGAAACCAAAGCGGTATATTAGATTGCGCACCTTCTCCAGTCACTGAAAGAACAGAAGACCAAGCTCAGATACGCAACCCTCAACCAACCACGATATTCCTTTCCACCGACATGGGTCTCCACGCTATACCTACACGTGGGCTGGCATTTTGACAGATTGACTCTCTCACCACTCGGAGGTTGCCCATACAAGGGAGTCAGGGGTGGCTCGGGAATCCCCGGATATGCCAATCCCGTAGCTAACGTAGTAGGCCCCTGGGGGCGGGTGGTAAGGTAGTGGATGCTGCATAGACCAACCAAATTGGTTATACGAGTCTTCGTATGTAATAGAATGAGTTGGTTTATTAGCATCAAACCTAGACATGTAGGTGCTGTTAGCCTGGGCATACCGATGCCATACCTGACATAATCCTCCCCTTATGCCAGATTCCATCATGAGATGCTGTTCATAACCCAACAATTCTAGCTCAATCCCGGTAAACAAAAGCATAGCATCCCAGTTAAGCCCTTGAGATGTAAAGTAATGCGCATGATCAACTTTATGAGTATTCATTGTTTGGTCTCTGAAGGCTTCAAATTCATCAGCGAGGAGGATTACATCTCAGGTTAAATAGAGATCATTGTATTCTCCCAAATTTCGGATTTTAAATTGTTCCGTTACATTTTTAGCATGGTCTTAGTCTTGATCATTGATTTCCTCTTCATTTAATCTATTCTAGAACGCTTCCTTTGAAGGTAACCACGTTTATTTCAAAACACACCATGTCGTTATGTAGTCATAGTGAAACACTCCCTTGCGTGTCACCAAACCTATTTTCTCTTCTGCAAAGTATTTGCATGTCACAGGAAACGATGTTAGGGTTTTAGTTAGTTTATCCAAACTTGAACTGGGGAAAGGATATGTATCCACAAACCGAAGCTTAATGTCTTCAACATGCTTCAAGAATGAATTATATTTTTCTTCTGAGCATGGAGTCACATCTGCTCTTTCAGTTGAACAATCTAACTGGTAAACGATGAAATGACAATCATATTCGCTTAGGCTGTGCATGAAGACAGAAATATATTTCGGTGTTTTGCAAGATAGATTACACTCATTGTGAAGACTCCCGCAATATTCACCAGTCAATTGATCATGATCCCCAACTTTCCAGTTTTCTTCAGTGAATTCTTTATTACACAAGTAGCATTCCGTAGAAGACACAAAATCCTCCTGCTGGTGATCCGTTAGTTTCAGCGGTTTAGCAGTTTTCTATAAGCCGCTAATCTTATTTGGAAGAGATATTAGATAGTCCATAAACTTTTCAGTAGCATCATATCCTCTGTATACATAAGGGCCAGTAGAAAGGTCAGTCTGTAGTTGCTCAACAGATGACGTTGGTTTGACGTAAAAAGCAAAACTCATAAGAGAAAGCTTCTGATAGCGTATCTTACAGGAACCTTCTGGAATAGACTCGCATGAATAAAACTAACTAAGAACACTCTCAAAATCCGCATAAATGACATACGGGTGTTTCAGCATCCTTTCCAAATTTTGAAACTGAAGGATGGAGGTTTCCTTTGTAGGCATAACTATCCTAGTGACAGCATGCTGCCTACAGATAGTAGCATGTTCCTTCAACTTTGACACTCCATTTCGTCCATATCGGCCATAAAAATGGGTGAAACAGCGTTTACAGCTGTGCATTGTCCGTTATGTTTTGTCCTTTGTTCCCGAATAAGCTTCTCAAAATTCTTGACGTATACATAATGATGCGTGTCATTTCCATCATTCAGAAGAAGATCAAGATGATCAACTATTACTTCCTCCACAACCTGTACTGGAAACACTTCTTTTTTTCCATCCTGTCCAAAAAGCTTGGTAGATATTTTATTATTATTTTCAAGTGTAGGAATTTCAGATAATGGTGTAGGAAATGTGATACTCGAGAAAGCGCATTTTTCCTCTATTTGCTGACACGTTGAGATGTTGTCAACGAATTGAGGACGGATAGCGTATAAAAATCACTGCTCATCACGATGGTTCTGAGGGTTCATATATGCCCTCTTTGATTCTACAGATGCAGATAGAGGAATATAACTGCTTCCGCGAAGGGAACTGCACTTGTTAGTTCGAGGACGTACTCTCTCTACAGCAAGCAGAGCACAATTTCTTCTTATAAGTTGCGCTTCTTCCATTTCAGCAGTCAGTTTCTTGAATTTAGTCCCCAGCATGGTATCTAAATCAGTTTCTAGAAACAATGAACGATAAAGGAAAGTCTTGAACATTTGCATAATAGCAACCCTTTTTCCGTGCTTTTTTGTGCGTGTATTACCATTTTTTTTCTAACGTTTCTTCATTTTCGGAAATGTATTTGAGTTTCTTTGAGACTTTCAACTTTTTTTTTGTAATAGTTGTAGTAATTACTTATTTGGCTAATTAATTGTACT
Organism: Hymenopus coronatus; assembly: GCA_030762935.1. Classification (NCBI taxonomy): domain Eukaryota; kingdom Metazoa; phylum Arthropoda; class Insecta; order Mantodea; family Hymenopodidae; genus Hymenopus; species Hymenopus coronatus. The sequence goes on along the minus strand of CM060900.1, from coordinate 304,624,371 downwards.
TTAATTATGTAAATCTCAATATATTCTGATTTTAAATTCATATTCCCTATAGAAAATTAGTTCAATCTGATATGTTGCACTTTGTACCATTATCAAAATTGTCAGAGTTATAGTGCATCCGCGTTTTTCCGCGCTTTTTTGCGGGGGCGCCATCGGCTGATACGTGGTCTACGATTTCATTAATATACATCCATGGTTAATAGCTGTCAGATATGCAAATAAATTGCTCTAATTATCATTAAAAGGTTTTATATGGAAATTTTTTTTACGCAAATGAATCAGTTATGCAAATTATTTAATAAATGAAATTGATTGCTTTAATTATTTTGCAAATGTGCGCCTGAAGTAACCCTTATACACCACTTAATAATGAATTATATCTCCTGAACAGCTTAATATAGAACAATGTGTAAAGAAGTGATCAATTCCTATGCTTACGGCGGCTCAGGCAAAATTATTGCTGAGGCTCAAAATTTGTTGGGTTCTACTCTGGGTGGATATAATGAACTTTAGCTTCTAATATCTCCTAAACAAATTTATATAAAGACTTCGGGCAAAGTGCATTCAATAGACGAAGATTAGTATAATGCTATAATTATACACCAGTTTAACTTAGGGTCCTGGGTTCGATGTGAAAACTAAAATATGATTTTCTCAGTAACTGTTAGACCTAGAAGGATGGGATGAAGACTATATGATAACTATTATTGCGTTACTGAGTTTAAGTTATAGTTTGGAATTCTGGGTTCTTGGTTGGAATCCATAGCTATCGATGATTTTTTAAGTTTTTGGCTGAATCCTTACCTATAAGGCGAAAATTAATATGAAAGCGAGTATTGATTGCCTTAGTATGATAAACTATGATTATAAACCGCATTTTACCATAGAGAGTTTCGGTTCGAATCTAGGTTGATGTATGAAAGTTTAATATCTTATAGGGGTTACAATAATTTAGATATTGACTTGGATCATACTTCATTCAGCATACAGCATTACGCGAAAGTATATAAGTATATACAGGTTTATCTGAAGTTCCTGGGTTTGAGCAAAATCTTTAAAAGTGTTTATCTCAGGAGCTATTAATCCTAACGAGACGGAGCAAAGCTATCAACACAGTTATTATTACGCAAAAACAGTTATGAGAATAAATTATGATTGTATGTCCTTGGTTCGAATTTATGGCTTTGGATGACGTTTTAAATTTTGAGCGTAATCATCAATTATTAGACCGGCATTAACAGAAAAACGTGTAAATTAATGATTTTAGCACATGTATTTAAGTTTCTAAGTATTTCTTAGTCTAGAGGACCTGCTTCAATCCGCGACTCTAATGGACTTTAATTCTAAGGTGAGTAACTCTTAGAGGAATGTTCCTGAAGAGAGCGAATAAAGCGGAAGCTGATGCGCCCCTCCCTCCGTTCTTGCATATTGATACAAATAAAAAAGATAGCATTAGGGCCATAGTTCAAGTCTATAAAGTGTCCATTTTTATAACTGCTAAACTAAGAGTATTATATAGCTTAAATAAATATACACAAAAAGGGCTAATATTGGGAATATTAAACTGGTTAATAACTTTAAAAAAGCATAAGGGGTTCGATTCCCGTCCTTTCCTGTTAGGACTTTTAAAATTTCAGGAGCATTGCAGCATTTAAAGCTCAATAATCCTTGGAACGCGTATATAAGTGTATTGGTATGCTGAATTAGCTATATACAACAATCTAGTCCTTGCGGTCTAGGCTTCGAATAAGGAAAACTTGGAGAAAATGCAACTAAATTAAATAATACTTGAATCAATTGGGGATGTCTCTACGATGCTGCCCTAGGGCTATATAAGAAAGCAGAAACCTAAAAAGTAGTGAAAATATGACGAAAACAGGATTTTTAGCGCAAGATAGCTGCAATAACCTGTTGGAAAACGTTTATGTGGGAACAGCAGGGTAATGAATCACAGGCTTCCAACTTCACAAGCAAAATACTGATTTAAATGAAAATGTATAGATTTATCTGTATAAAAGTATATAAAAGATAAAAAGGATATTAAAACATACAATGAACATGCGACTGGCGTATAATTTAGCTTCTTAAAAGCTCTAAAACATGAGTCTGCTGTACTAGTGTTGAAAGCGTATACATTTGGTCTGGCTACTATCCTTCTGGCGTGGCTTGTGGATGGTGTGGAAGGATAGCATGTCTGAACATGATGATTAGACATACTAAAAACTGGGTTCAAGGGTTCAGCTAAGTAGCGGTATATGAGGATAAGAAGAACCTGCCTGGGGTTAAAACCTGAAAACCGGTTTTAGGGGGGAGGCACATGAACTAACCTGTCGGACGGTTTTGATGAGGAACAACAGCGGGAAATGAATGTTGAACTTTCAACTGCACACGCTTAGTCCTCGATTATATGATAATTCATCGCTTTGCGCATATAAAAGTATATAAAAATTATAATATCTATTAACACATAAAAAAGCATGTAACTGATTTATACATTAACTTCTTAAAGCCTCTAAAATATGAGTACTAGCTCGAGCAGTAAATCAGTAGAAAACCATGGAAATGGCATTGCTTAAGTCACGTGAACCCCTATTTGGTATAAATAGGAGGTGCTGACTTAGCAGAACTTCATTGCGGCAGTTTGCTTCGACTCGAGTATATTAGCTCCTCTTAGTGAAACTAGCTACCAATAACGAGAAGAATGTGGTACGGCAATAAAAAAAAACCCTGTCCTTTCTATCATATTTAGAAATATTTATCAGATTGGAGACATGCAGAAAGCTACATTCAGCAGAGTATCTGCGATCTCTACTTCTGGCTACAGTTGTATTCAGTGCCGCTAAAGCCTTCAAAGAAGCTTTAACAGCAGACGGCATGAAATGAGTAGCGGACCACTCTTCGAATGTAAATATTGTGCTGCAAACTTCAGCAGCAGATACAATGGAATTCGTCATGAAGAGCATTACGGAACAGGCATGCCTCTGGCGAAAACAAAAACCGAGCCTACATACATCAACTACTGACTACAATCGAAAATAAGTGTAACATGAAAGAACACGAGACATCGTTTGAAGGGCGTGTGAAATCTTACTTCATCTGATGCAATTGGAGCAAGAACATGAAGACTTACCTGCAGGAAGCTAAGCACAGGTTATACAATCTGTCCAAAAAGAGCTCTCCATGCTTAAAGCTGTGAAGATTAACCTGTTAGTGGAGTGTCCATTTTTAAATAGTGCCGGAGAAACTATCGGCAAGACCTTCAAAACCAGGAATCGTGCATTGTGTCTAAAAACTGATTTAGATATCATGCTGGAGGCTAAATTCAAGAAACTGACTGCTGAAAAGGAAGAACCGCAACTTAATAAAGCAATTTGCATTGCTTGCTGTGGAGGGAGTAGGTCTTTGAATTAACAAGTGCAAACCCCTTCGCGAAAGCAGTTATATTCCCCTATCTGCAACTATAGAAACAAAGAAGCGCGTGTGAACATTCAGAACCATCGCGAATAGCGGTGCTTTTTATACGCTATCCTTTCTCAATTCGTCGACAACAAGCCTCAGTGTGTCAGCAAATACAAGAAACTCGAAGAAAAATAAGACTTCTTGTGTATCACATTTCCTACAGAATTATCTGAAATTCCTGCATTTGAAAATAATAATAAAATATCTATCAACGTGTTTGGACTGGATGAAAAGCAAGAAGTGTTTCCAACATAGGTCGTGGAGGAAGAAATAGCTGATCATCGCGATCTTCTTCTTCTGAGTGATAGAAAGGACACGCATTATTATGTATACATCAAGAATTTTGAGAAGCTTATTCGGGAACAAAGGACAAAACATATGGGAAGAGTGTACAGCTGTAAACGCTGTTTCACCCATTTTGATGACCAATAAGGACGAAGTAGAGTGGAAAAGTTGAAGGAATATGCTACTAACTGTAGGCAGCATGCCCCATCCTTCAGTTTCAAAATGTTGAAAGGATGCTGAAATTCCCGTATGTCATTTAGGCGGATTTTGAGAGTGTTCTTAGTCCGTATTACTCATCCGAGTCTAATCCAGAAGGATCCTTTAAGTCACCCTATCAGAAGCATTCCCTTATGAGTTTTGCTGTTTACGTCAAACTAGCGTCATCTGTTGATCAACAACAGACTGATCTTCCTACTGCCCCTTATGTATACAAAGGATGTTATGCTGCTGAAAAGTTTATGGACTATCTAATATCTCTTCCAAATAAGATTAGCGTCTTATAGAAATCTGCTAAACTGCTGAAACTAACGGATTACCAGCAGGAGGATTTTGTGTCTTCTACAGAATGCTACTTGTATAATAAAAAATTCACTGAAGAAAACTGGAAAGTTAGGGATCATGACCAATTGACTGGTGAATATCGCGGTAGTCTTCATAATGAGTGCAATATATCTTGCAAAACACCGAAATGTATTCCTGTCTTCATGCACGACCTAGGCGAATATGATTCTCGTTTCATCGTTTATCAGTTAGATTGTTCAACTGAAAGAGAGGATCTGACTCCATGCTCAGAAGAAAAGTATAATTCATTCTCGAAGCATGTTGAAGACATTAAGCTTCGGTTTATGGATACATATCGTTTCCTCAGTACAAGTTTGGATAACCTAACCAAAACACTCACATCGTTTCCTGAGGCATGCAAATACTCTGGAGAAGAGAAAATTGGTTTGGTGACAAGCATAGGGGTGTTTCCCCATAATTACATCACGTCATGGTGTGTTTTGAAGGAAACGTGCTTACCTCCAAAGGAAGCGTTCTACAATAGATTAAATGAAGACGAAATTAATTATCTAGACTACGAGCATGATAAAAATGTATGAGAACAATTTAAAATGCGAAATTTGGGAGAATACAGATATACTCCTCGCTGATGTTTTTGTAGCCTTCAGAGAGCAAACAATGAATGCTCATAAAGTTGATCCTGCACATTAGGTTACATCTCCAGGGCTTACCTTGGATGCTATGCTTTTGTATACCGGGATTGAGCTAGAATTGTTGGGTTATGAACAGCATCTCATGATGGAATCTGGCATAAGGGGAGGATTATGTCAAGTGTCTCATCGGTATGCCCAGCCTAACAACAACTACATGGCGGAGATTGATTCTTATGAACCAACTCAATTTATTAAATACTAACACACGAATAACAATATGGATGGGCTATGCAGCATCCACTACCTTATGAAGGATTTCAGTAGATTTCTCCTTACAGTATTAATATAAAAACATTAAAAGAAAATGATCGATCTTGGATATATATTTGAAGTTGATGTGGATTATCCTACTGAGCTTCACGATTTTCATAATGATTTGCCTAATTTGCCTGAATGTCTGAAAGCAAAGAATTCAAGTGTAGAGAAGCTAATTGCGCACCTCGGAAGCAGGAACAAGTATGTTGTCCATTAGCTCCATGGCACGACAGCTCACGGGGAACCTTGGCCTACCGCCCGGCCGCTGCGTCCCCCATCTCGGTCATGGATGGGGTGCAGTATTGGAGGGTGAGACGTGGTCAGCGCCTCAAGCCCCTCCCGGCCGGTTAATGCGGTCCTCACGACCTGGAGCCGCTACTTCTCCATCAAGTAGCTCCTCAATTGGCCCCCCAGGGACCTCACGAGGCTGAGTGCACCCCGGTCCAGGTCTCCCAGCGGGGGTAAATCCCCACGCCGGTACTGGGGATCGAACCCAGGTCTCCCGCTTGGTAGCCAGCTGCGCTACCACCGCGCTAAGGAGACGACCATGTTGTCCATTACATGACGTTAAAACAGGCAATCTCACATGAACTGAGACTAACAAAAATCCACCGAGTACTACAATTTAAGCAATCGTGATGGTAAAACCTTACATATTGTTTAAGAACAAGCTGAGGCAACAGGCTAGAAATGACTTTAAAAGGACCTGTACAAGCTCTTCAACAATACAATGTTTGGAAAAACCATGGAGAATATACGAAACCGCATTGATATACGCCTTGTGACAAACGAGAAAACCTTGGAAAAGCTGATTTGTAAGTCTACACTCATCGACAGAAGTATATATTGTCCTAACCTAGCAGCTGTTCATATGGCATCACGACAGATTATATTCAACAAGCCGATATACATCGGAATCACCGTGCTTGATGTATCAAAAACCCTCATGTACTCACACCAATATGATGTGCTGTTGCCATATTATGGGTCTGAAAACCTGGAGCGCATGCACATGGATACGCCTACCTTCAATCATCCAGTTACAACAGCAGACATATATCACTACAAAATACAATTTCTTGAACACTTGGATAATCTGATTATCCTGCAAGCCACATGTGCCACTCCACACAGAACAAAATATTGTTGGGAAAGTTTAAAGATGAAGCTAACGGAAAAACCATTCAACGATTTGTCAGAATGAGACCTAAGATGTATGTTCACGATATTGATGGAGGAGTGATTCAAACGATTAAAGGTATAAAACGAGGCGCTATTAAGCATTACATCACTTTCGACATCTATGTAGATTGTCTTAAAACAGCGAAATAATAGGAACTCCTATGAATTTGATCATGTCACAACAGCATAATGTTTCGTCGGTAAAAGTCAACAAAATCGCTCTATCGCCCCATGATGAAAAAAGAGTGATTGATGATGATGGAATATCAACCTACGCTTATGGTCATTTCAAAATTGTAAGCGTATAATGAGACATACATTGCTCGTCATCGTGGCGTTGCAGCCAAACACTCCCATGAATCTAGTAAAGGCATACAAAAGAGAAGAATAAGAAGAATAAGAATGAGAGGTGGTGGGAACTCTGCCATTAGAATAAATTTCTTATGCTGCTCTAGAGCCCAGATAAAAGAGGAAAGACGCCTAACTCTAATGCTGATTATCTTTATAGAGAAACAAATAGAAATAAAAAAGTCAAAAAGACTAGCCAGAACTCAGAAAATATGCCCAACGCTTCAACAGAAACAGCAATAAATTTCGATATCATTATTCTAGGGAAAACCCATCTTATTTAAAATAAAACAGGGTGGTAAAGCAAAAAAGGACGAATAAAGCATGAGGAATCATAATGTTCACTAAAGTGTTAACACTACAACAACAAAGGCTTACGGTATTTTTCTAATGACATCCTAGGAAGAGAGACATCATACAAAAAGTCAAATACAAAAACATGGAGACACAAAAAGTTAGGTGAGGTTAGATTTGCAACCTAAGAATAACTGTAAACCATACAAACAGATTCGTTCGCTTCACAAGTTATCATCTCAACATGTAGCAGTATGTAAAAAGGGATACATAATATCAATCTTAAAGGACTGGCAAAAACGGTAACAGAATACAGAAGTGATCATAAAGGGTTCAAACTATGGAAAAATATGAGAAAACAATAAAATACTAGATAGTCTATAAAGGCGATCAGATCATCCTGAAACATATTAAAATTCTATAAAACATTGTAAATAGTGTGAAAAATCTCTGAAACACCGAAACCATAACATCAATTACATCAAAAAATGATAAAATTGTTGTAGAAGCCACATAAACTAGCACAAAAATTACAGCAATTACTATCTAGCATTAATAAAAAGCTACAATGCGGCATATCGCTTCAAATACGCTTAAAATGGTCCTAAGCGAACAAAAATGTCGTCAATACACCGTCGCCGCCACAAACTATTAAAGAACTTCCAAAAATACATTCAAAGTGAGTTGAAATACATATTGCCTGATAGTTTGACACTACCCTATAGTTCTGAATACCTTATAAGATATAAATGATCTGTAAGGAGACAGAAAGTACTATAAAACGGAACAAAATTCTGCTAAATAGGCTCAAAATGTGAAAAATGTCTATAAAAGCGTTAAGAACACTAGAAAATACCGTAAAATAATATATAATTTGAGCAAAAACGTCTTAAAAAGTCTTAAGTACTAGCTTTATAGTCCTAAATACCCAAAAAAGGGCGAGCAATCAGTTGGAAAAAGCTAAAATGTCTGATAAGTACCCTGAAACTAGCTGTTCTAGAGACCTAAACACCCAACAAATGGTATGAAATGACGTTAAAAACATATTGAACCACAGTGAGAGCGTTACAAGTCACGATTAAAATATTAAAATATGTATGTGAAAGCATTACAAACACTGAAAGATGGTCCCAAATCAAACAAAAAGGCTTATTAAAGTGTCAAAAATAAGGAGAAAACACTGTAAAATAATATAAAATATACCAAAAAACTTTTGAAAGGACCAAAATACTAGCTTTAGAGTCTTAAATACTCACAAACTGGCGAGAAATCAGTTGAAAATATCTGAAAAGTACCCTACAGCTAGCTGATATATAGATCTAAACACCCTCCAAATGAAATGCCCTTAGAAACATTCGAAACATTTGTTCTGGCACATAAAAATATTTAAAACAAAGCAAACAAAACAAAGCACCGAAAAAATATTCCGAATACTCTGAACCTAGGCTAAGTTCCCCCTCCTCCTGGCATGGCTCCTTGAATTTCCTATCTTTCCCATGTATGCTCGTGCTAGAGTACACACCCTCCGTGTATTCCCTATCTTCCCCATGTATGCCCACTTGCACCTGTACCATCTCTCTCCTTATTTAACTACGCATGTCCCTTCGGTTTTCGTGTTATGTTCTCGAATGGTTGATAAATTAGCCAGTGGCGTACTGGCACTTCAGAAACTTATAGCCGTTACTTTGAAATTTCAATAAACAGGCCATAGGCCTCCTATCTAAAATTACTTATTTAAGTAATCTACATATTCTATGAAAATATTTCGGTATAGTTCATTAACATCCTGTAAATATTATATAGCATATGGTATATGAATTACAGCATTGCATTTATTACTGCAGATATGGATCCACAACTCTTTTTATGGAGCTTCTTCAGATAGCTGTCGCAGATGCTTTCTGCAGAAGGAGGTCGTCGGACCACTGGAATACAACAACTAAACAGGTGCAGTAGGGGACCAGCACCAGAAGTGCTTCAAGCTGAAGTGCGACAGGATGGCATCCACCATTTTCCCATATGGCATAAAACATGTGGAAGGTTTATATTCCCTGATTCCAAGGAAAAAGAATTGTAGCATTGGCGTGCGGTGGTTGCTAAGGCAGCCAAAGCACTTCACGTTACGATTTAAGTAATAACTGTGAGATGTGATTCCCCTTCATAAAATCAGAATTGGAATTGTAATGAATTAAATTAACCATTGTTAAAAATACGTAATAAATTATAAAATGACGAAACATTATATTGGTGGCTATTCTGGTATTGGTCGTGTTATCTTGTAGCTCATGTTTTTGCCAACGTTTCGCGCAATTTATGTTGAACTTCTTCTCTGGGCACTACCGGTTCCTCTTTTTTTTTTTTTTTTCGAGTGCAGGGGAATACCCCATTCACAGGCGACAGGGTGGAAAACTCTGTTAAGTGTGGGGGTCACCCTGAACTGGCCATACCTACTGAAAGAAACCTCCACTGTTAAGAAATAAGGTATGAAAATGCAGCACTATCGCTAATTGCACCTGCGAATTTAAGGAGAATGTTGTAAAGGCCGGCCATATTGGCACAAGCCGGGTGAGCGTGGAGCGCCAGGACACAAACATGGCAGTAGCCCTGATCGTTTTTGTTTTGGTAGTGTTTAAAGCCCGCTTTTACTACCAAGGCACCGCAGGCGAAGCCCTGATCGTGCCCTTGGAAATTCAGGGTATGGAAATCTGGGAAAGCTTAGAAGCTTGTCTCCGGATGGAGATGCAGTCACGGTCTAGTGGCCCTGCAAAAGAGGGCGTGGTCGTTGTTGAATATTTGGTTGTATTACAATTACTCCTAATTAGTTGGCATGCATTTAATAATGCTTTTCTGTGACAAGGACGAAGTCTTAAGTGTAATTGTTAGTTATGGTTTATCTAGAACCTAAATTGCTTCCCCCTCTTTTGGGGCGGAGACGTCGTAGTATTATTTGTGTTTTTCACTCAAAAGTTGAGTTTAGTTATTTTTATAGTCAGTGATTAGTTGGATAAATGATTATTCATTAGAGCTAATTGTAACTATTAGAGGGCTAAAATATATATTCAGATTGAGCATTGGCTTATGTCAATACCTTAACTTAAGGTGCAGTCCATTAGTAATTTCCTGATCATTGTCAACAGGGGGGAACTCCTAGCTGCTGGCCAGCTAGACTCAGAGAGCAAGCACTTTAAGGGATGCCAAATTTTATCAACTGCATACACGGACATGGACAATTCTTATGACGGAAATCTTACTAACATATCGAGGCATTGTTGTATATCTGTTTGCGGTTCGCCCAGGCAGAAGGTTCTGTCGAACAGGGAGAGCGGTCTCTTGTGATTATTTTCGTCTGTTTCATAATTGCCTAGTTCTTGAATTAGACCACTTCCGTTAGTTGCTTTGCGTTTGTATAAATTTGGCTTTTGATGGATTGCTCTATTTAGTGAATTTTTACTTCCTCGTGTAGGAGATGGGCCGGGACTACCTGGGGCTACATGACAATTATGCGTATTATTCTGTTTTGGAGTGTTTGTAGCTTGTGTATATGTATATATGGTTTCGTAGCATATCCCCATACGGGCTATTCAGATTTATAATTGAATAAGCCTATTTAGTTGAGAATTTGCTTTAGCTCTCACCTTAGCTATATGCTTGTTCCAGATGAGACCTTGGTCCATAGCCAAACTTAAGTCGGTTACTTGCTCATTCCACTCAATTCCTCGCCTTGGTAAATTAGCGGCTGGAGAATATGTGTTCCTTTTCTGTGGAGTAGTCTTTTTGTGAAGACTATTGCTTGAGTCTTTCTGGGGTTTCCTTTGATTATCCATTTTGTAAACAACGGCTCGAGTGTGTTTAGCGCATTTTACAGGCACAAATGCAAGATGCGTGGCTGAGTGGATTGCGTCACGATGGCAGTATCGGCTGCGTATGTGTATTTGTTTGAGCTTACTAGTTCCAGCATACAATTTATGTATAAGATAAATATAGTAGGCCCCAAGGGGCTACCTTGTGGGATTCCTACTTTTATGTTTTGCGCTTAACTCTTCAACTCTTCATTCTCTACCGAGGTGTGAAAGCGTCGGTCTTAGAGGTAGTCCCTAATTACGGCAATGCAGATTCTGGGAATTTGTATTATTTGATCTTCTGGAGGAGCCCGGCATGTCATACTTTGTCAAAGGCGCGCTCAATATTTAGGTGGATGGCGCCTGTTGATATGTTCGCACTGAAACCTTTGGTGATTTGTTCTATCATTTAAGCAGTTGTAAGGTGGTAGAGTATTTCACTCTAAATTCGAGATGTTCGGGTATTACGAGAGTGTGTCTTATTTGTGTATATGCGTATTTAGTATCTTTAATATCACTTTTTCTAATAGCTTACTGATGTTTTTCAGGAGGCCTATTGGCCTGTAATTGATAGGTAATGACAGATTCTTATTTACCTTAGGGAACAAAAGTATTTTGGCTTCTTTCCAAGTTGGAGGAAATCTACCGTTGTTGAGCGTGAGGTAAAATATCCTGACTAGAAGCTTCAGTACTTCAGCTGGCAAGTTCTGCAGTACCACATTTGGTATTTTGTCTGGCCCTGGGGCTTTTCTTATAGGCAGATTTTTGATGATCCAATCTATTTCACGTGCATTGGATTTGCGCAATTTGTTGCGAGTCCGAGCTTGCGTTATTATTTCGGCTTCATTGTCGACTTCTCGAGTAAAATCCTCCTGGCCGATTACTGGATTTGGTGAAAAAACTTCTTCAAGTGCAAACGCGAACGTTTCGGCCTTGGCCTGTAGAGTTTAGGCTTTGGTGTTATTTGTTTGGAGATGTGGATAATTCGTTCGTGCACCCGTTAAGGATTTTGCAATCCGCCAGATTGTGTTCTGCTGCGGATTGAGATTTTCTAGCGTATTGCTCGATAGATTACCTATTTAATTTGTAGTGCTTTCTGTTGCTAGATCACGTGCTCGATAACACTCGAGTCCATGTTCAATATTTCTCGATCTTTGCCGATGTGCCTGGCTTTATTTTGTGCTTTATGCAGCATCTTTATGTCATGTGGGTACCTGGTGTTTCTCTTTGTTACCATTTTAAGGGTACGCACGTGTTGGTAGCTATTTTTATTGCTAATTCTAGTTTACTAGTTGCCTCGTCCTGTTGTTCGGCTGTGTTTACCTCTAGATCAGGTACAGGGAGTAGACAAAATAATGGAAACACCTCTTGAAATGAACAAACACTTTATTAATATGGTGTTGCTCCACCATTTGCTTTCAAAACAGCTTCAATCCTTCGTGGAATTGATCCATACAGTGCATGAATTGTTACTAGAGGTATTTTATACCACTCATCATGAATAATAGTTTCAAGCTCCTTAAGGGATGAAGGAGGAGGAAATCTCGCCCTCACTCTTCTTTCCAATTCATCCCACATGGGCTCAATAATGTTCATATCTGGGGATTGAGCTGGCCATGGAAGATGTTTAACTTCATCTTCATGCTCTTCAAACCACTCTGCTACACATCCAGCAGTATGAACAGGTGCTTTGTCATCTTGGAATATTGCATTGCTTGCAGGAAACAATTCTGCCCCAAGAACTCCCTTATAGACATTAGCAGTCACTTTACCAGTCAGTGTTATGATAGGACCTACAGAAAACCAAGATATTGCAGCCCAAACCATGACTGACCCACCACCATGCTTAACAGTAGGCATTAAACAGTCAGGATCATAAGCTTCTTTAGGTGTTCTCCAAACATATACTCTGCCAGTGGTAGGGAAAAGTGTGAATGATGATTCATCAGACCATATCACATGTTTCCAGTCATCAACTATCCAGGTCTTATGTTCATGGCACCATTGTTTTCGCTTTGTTGCATTAGTCTGTGTGATTAGTGGTTTGGCAATTGCTGCTCTGCCATGTAATCCGAACTTGTGAAGCTCTCTCCTTACAGTTCTGGTAGAAACAGGTTGACTGACACATGTATTCAGTTCTGCTGTCACTTTATCTGCAGTAGTTTTACGATTTCTTAATACAATCTTCTTTAAGGCTCTCCTGTCTCTGTCGTTTAACTTCTGTTTGCGGCCACTGTTACTTTTTGCAGAAGATGTTTTACCTTTTGACAAGTATGCTGACATAACCTTCTAAACTGTACTTCTTGCAATATTTAATAGATTGGCAGTTTGAGTCACTGTAGCTCCTGCTAGCCGGGCACCAACAATTTGCCCTCTTTGAAAATCAGAAAGGTCTTTCATTGTCCAATGGTTTACACTTGCAGCACACCTGAAACAATAACAATGCTGGAAAACAGTTCTAGTATATCCACTTTGTACTCAAAAACAAAAGAATGCAGATCTAATTAGAACTTCAGGGTAGGCAACCTCTTCTAATAATATGTCTGAAACTGGAGTGTAGGTAGCGGTCGACAGTATTTTTGAAGTGTTCCCAATCTACTTGATTATAATAGAACCTAATTGAGGCATTAATTGACATAAGGACAGGCAAGTGATCTGTTCTTATAGAACAGCTAGATCTATGTTATAAGGTACGACTTTCAGGAGCGCGATGTCAAGAATGTCCGGCGTGTGGTTCGGCATATGCGGCACGAAATTTCGTTCATCGGGGCCGCCTATCAGATATTTTGTATTATTGATCTGATTTAATAATTTAGTGCCTTGCGCAATCGTATTTGTGCAATTCCAGAGAAAATGTTTACAGTTAAAATCACCTGCGGCAATTACTTTATGTACTAAGCTCATGAGTCGATCTACGTCATATATGTATGTCTATGACCCCCGGGGTACTGTATACTGACGGAATGACAACTTCAACAACGTTTATCACCGTGGCTTCGGCTCGAGTTAATATAGGAGTGCTGATTTGATAATGATCAATCGCCTGAATGGCTATGGAGGTTTCTCCGCCCCTGCAATCGCGGTTGTTTCTGTATATTTTAAATCCGGGAACGGAAAAACGATATGTGTGGTTTATGTATGTTTCGCTTAGCAGCGCTATTTGTATTGAGCGTGTCTGTAGCAAATCTGCTAGGTCTTTCGCTTTCTAACGGATGCCGTAGCGGTTCCAGGAGACTATTCTAACTGTGTCTGAATTATCCATAGCCATAGCCGCAGATGTTGTATGAGTCCTATGACAGCATATGCTATTGTATTAGGTTCGTTCATTCCCGGTTTAGCCAACACATCGCAGAGCTTTTCTAGTAGTCCCTCCGTATATCTTATTGATTTAATATTTGAGTGCATGCCTGGTACTTCCACTAGTGTGCCTGTTGCCGCGCGAGTTTTATTGTGGCAACCGTGGGGGGAGCAACTTTGCTGTTGGATGAAGCCCAGCAGTCATCTGAATGGTTCCTGCATGCGAGTGGGGATTATTACGGGGGTGTAACTCATTCCTGATTGTATCTATCTCGGCTGTGGGCCTAGGGTTCCCAACCTCAGAGTGGTTCTCTGCTGGGACTGGATACGACCCACCTTTACTATTCCTAGAACACCACTCTGAGTACTGTGATATGGCAGGCATTGTCATACTCGGCATTCTGCCTACCTGGGCTTTCCTAACATACTGCGCGCGATGCCCGGTCTTTTGACTGGTTGCTCATGCTGTGCTTTATAGCTGAGTTGGCACCGCCTTCTGCCTTCTTATTGGTTCGTAGTTGGCCAATTTCAGTTGGCTCTGCGGTTGGTGTTATTTATCCTTCCTCACTCCCGGACTGCTCTGCAATGAGAATCTTCCAAATGACACTCAATGTTTTACCACAGTCTCAATTTAATGTGCTTCTTTCTTTGAAGATCTCTATACATTTTGTAGCGATTCTGTTGGAAAACCGAGCACAAACAGCTAGGAATTTCACATCATCAAAATCAATATGATGATCTGTATCTATTGAGTGTTCCACAAGAGCTAACTTTTCTGTTTGTGAACGTTTCATATATGTTATGTGTTCATTTTTTGTTCTGCATATGGATCTTCTTATCTGTCCAACATATGACTCTCCGTACTTGCTCCCTCAGGGACCTACTACGGTAGGTACGGGTTAGGCACACCCGGGGTCCGGAGCTACCTTTGACTCCCTCTGTGGACAACCTCTAAGGGGTGAGAGGGTCAGTGGGTTAAAATGCCCATACACGTGTAGGCCGTTCGTGGAGATCCGTGTCGGTGGAAAAGACTATCCGGGTTGGTTGCGTACCTGAACCTGAGCTTCTGACTTCCAGTAACTGGGGAGAGTGCGCAGCCTAATACATCACTTTGGTTTCTGATTCGCCTAAACAGGAGGCTAGGGACCAACCCACCCCTAGTCAATCGGCCAGGATTGGGTATTATACCGAGCTCCATGGCGAGCGGGACGGCGAATCTGCTGTATCCCCTGTGTAGCCGTGTCACCCAAGTGGGGTGACCCCTTGTTGGACTCCGTGGTGGGTGAGGAGCATTGGGGGATGAAATTTATCACCATTTTTATGGACAAACTCAAGCCCAATTTCATGTGCGGAAAAGAAGTAATCGAGTCCAGTGGTCCTCGCTACTTGGTAATACGTATGCCAGAGGAAGGCAAAAAATCTACATCGGTTAGTCCATTTACGATACAAAAAGGCCCTGATGTGATAGCTGGTCCAGTGAAGTCCTGTACGCGCTGCCGTAATAGGACGATCCTGGCAGAAGCCGTATCAGCTTCCCAGACAGCGAAATTATTACGTGCCAGTAAATTAGGCTGTTACCCTGTGAAGGTCACTGTGCACAAGACCTTGAACTCCTCGAGTGGGATTGTCACCACCCGCGCTTTGGACGGTTTGTCCAATGAGGAGATTCGGGAACAGCCAGCATTGCAAGGTGTAACATCTGTATATCGGGTTCAGCGGAGAGCTAGTGGTGAATTACTGCCTACCCGTAACCTGTTCCTTACCTTTGATCGTGTAGATCTCTCTCAAGGTATTCAGGCAGGGTACAAAGCCCATCGAGGTAAGGCCATACATCCCGAACCTGTTACGCTGCTACAAGTGTCAACGTTTTGGATACACTAGTGAATTTTGTAGTAGTCGACCCACATTCGGCAATTGTGGAGATGTCACACACGATGGTGGTTGCAAATCGACTCCATGCTGTGTTAACTGCGGCAGTGAGCATTCATCCAGTTCCCGTCTGTCCGACTGTCCCCGTGTTGGAGAGGAGAGAGCGATCCAGGAGATCCGGGTGAGGGAGAAGGTGTCCTTCTCGGAAGCCCGGAGCTCCTGCGTATCCGCCAACCCTCCGTCCCGAGGTATGGTACTTACAGCTCGGTTATTGCTAAGTCAGTACCTAAGCGAGAAATCGCAACGCAGACTTATGATATTAACGGGGTCACAAATGCAGAAAAGACTCTCGAAGCCAGACCACTAACAAGCCCCACAGCGTCCACGTCTCCGTCGGCGTCACCATCTGCCTCTTCCACATTTGTAATGCCAAATTCTGAGAGAGTGTCATCTAAGCCTTCGACCTCAGGCAGTAAGTCAGCCGTAACTGTCGAGTATTCTGCACCAGCTAAAGCTTTCAAGACAAAATATGTTCGGACTGACTTCCTAAAAGAGAATTTAAAGTCCCCTCCCAAAACATCTAAGGGAAGGAAAAGTTCCCCTTCTCCTCTTTGTAGATCCTCTTCTGAGGAGTCTTCTGAAGAGAGAACTGGTAGGCGACCAACAACTCTGCCGATCAGCACCTCTAATTGGTTCGAGGTTCTCGAACCGATATTCTCTATTGAAAAGGGGACCTCCCTCGTAGAGGAGATGGACCAGGGGGATTCTAAATGGGCAGTGCGTAAGCGGCAGGACCGTGCTCTTGAATAAAGTGTCAGTCCGACGGCCAAGAAGAATAAACTCAACCGACCAGTACAGCCAAATTTGCAGAAACGCCTTTCCATTTAATTCTTATCCCATACCATAGACCACGGCTATCCTACAGTGGAACATACGCGGCATTAGACCACGTCGACCGGAGCTGGACTTGTTGCTCCACCAGCATCAGCCCTTGGTCGTGTGCTTGCAAGAGACCAAGCTCAGTCCCCAAGACAACCTTACCTTTAAGCAGTACTCTTCTGTGCGGAGTGATATATCCCCGGCGGATGGAGTACTAGCACATGGGGGCACTATGGTTCTTATCAGAGGTATCTTCGCTAAATCTGTACCCATTCAATCTAACATACAATCAATTTCTGTAAGGATTTAGCTGTCTTCCATTAGCTGCACCATTTGCAGTATATATGCATCTCTATCGGATGGCCTCACGCGCACTGACTTAGAAGACTTATTGTCCCATGCGACCAACACCTGTTTTGTTGGTAGGGGACCAGAATGCCCACCACCGGCTTTGGGGCTCCCCTCGGGCTTGTGCGAGAGATCAACTGCCCGCCGATTTCTTTGATCATATAAATCTCTGTCTCCTGAATACCGGAGAGCCTACCTTTCTTTCTAACGCCTTTATTAGTTTTTTACACATCGACATTGCCGCCTCTTCTCCACCAATAGCAGTTTCGTTACAGTGGAATGTCATCTCTGATTTGTGCTCTAGTGACCACTTTCCGGTCGTTATAAGTCTCGTAATACACAATATATGTTCCACACTTTTACCTAGATGGCGCCTAGATCACGCCAACTGGAACCTTTATTCCCATTTGGCAGTTTTTCAGTGCAGTTAGCACGACGCAGTTGATTCCTTAGTTGACCACCTCACAACGACCGTTTTCTCTGCTGTTGAACAGTCTATTCCACGATCAACCGGCCACTCTCGTTGTTTTCCTGTACCTTGGTGGACAGATGAATGCCGCACTATCATTCGTGCTGGCAGACGTGCTCTCCGGGTTTTCCAGCGTCGCCCTACACTGGATAACCTGAATCAATATCAAAAACTGCGTGCTTAATCTAGACAAGTTATAAAGGATAGCAAGTTGTGGCGTCTTTTAATCGACACACACCATCCTCTGTCGTATGGGATAAGTTTAGGCGTGTAGCCGGCAAAGCGACCCATATGCCCATATCCGGTCTAACAACAACTACAGATACTGTTGTTGATCCGTTTGACGTGACTAACACTCTTGGCAGTGTTTTCGTTAACGTGTCTAGCTCAGATCACTATCCACCTGAGTTTCTTCCAGTTAAGGCTCTGGTGCACTCTCAAGGGTTCGCCCTCCGTTCTGGTAACCTTGAACACCATAATCGGCTTTTCACCATTACGGAGCTAGATCACGCGCTTTCATCTTCGCGAAACTCTGCGCCGGGTCCGGATGGCATCCACGTCCAAATGCTACAACATCTCTCTCCTGAAGGTAAGACATTCCTACTCGAGCTCTATAATCGTGTCTCGGTTGATTCCACTTTTCCAACTCAGTGGCGGGAGTGCCACAGGGCTCGTACTAAGCGTCACACTGTTTGCTGTAGAAATTAATTCCATATCGATATATATATATATATATATTCCCCAGATGTCCCGTCCTGTTTATTCGTGGATTATTTTGCCATGTACTGTAGTTCTGAGCGTACACCGCTTATGGAACGCCGTCTCCAGCGGTGCTTGGACAACCTCTATGCTTTTCGTTTTTCCCCTGAGAAGACGGTTTGTGTTCACTTCTGGCGCCGTAGGCGGCGAAAGGCACCTACTCTTCACCTTGGGCAACATTTGCTTCCCTTCACAGATGAGGTGAGATTCCTGGGGTTGGTGTTCGACCGGCAAATTTGCAGGTCACAACATATAGCACAGCTTAATGTGCCCGTTCTTTTAATATTTTACGGTTACTAAGTGGAAAATGTTGGGGAGCAGATCGGACAGCATTGCTGCGTCTTTATCATGCACTCATCCGATCCAAGTTAGACTATGGATGTATTGTTTATTCTTCGGCCCGACCATCTGTGCTGAGAAAGTTAGATGCTGTCCGCAGTCAGAGCATCCATGTGGCTTTTGGAGCCTTTCCAACTAGCCCAGTTGTGAGCCCCTAAGCTGAATCGGCGGAACCAACCCTTAGATTTCGGCGCGATGTCCTTCTAGCAAATTATTGGTAGTGGACTTAAGTGCATGCCTGCGCATCCAACGTTTCTCCGTTTTTTTTTTCTACTGAGCTAGTCGATCGTTATCGCCAGCTAACACTTAGTCCAAAGCCCACAGGTTTTCGTTTTAGACCGCTTCTTCGGGAGTACAATATAGCAATGCCTAGCATGTTTCCCAAGGGAAAGAGGGTGCACCCTTCTTGGTTAAGTGCTGCCTCGCACGTTGACCTCGGGATGTTGGCATTCGGTAAATCTGTGATGCCTTCCATTAGTATCCGTATTTGTTTTTTTAGAATAGTTATCCCGTTACAGTGACCGAATTTATGTATATACCGATGGCAGTAAATGTACCGACAGTGTTGGATGTGCCTTTGTAACTGGCACCGAACCACATACTTTCGGTTTTCCTAGTCACACATCCGTTTATACTGCGGAGCTGTGTAGTATTTATCGAGCCATTCAGTACGTTTGCCGTCGAAAATTGAGTGACTGCCTTATTCTGAGTGATTCGCTGAGCGCACTTCAGAGCATTCGTGAGCTGTTCAACTTCCACCCTTTAGTGCAGCATATTCAGGGTGCCCTCCACATTTTTCTTGCTTCTGGTGTTCATGTGGACATCGCATGGCTTTCTGGACACGTTGGGTTTTCAGGCAACGAATTAGCGGATCAGGCGGCAAAGTCTGCAATCACGGAGCCCAGTGTCACCATTACTTGTTCAACAGCCGAAGATTTTAGACTTGTTTTGCGGAGAGCGGTATTTTCGCGCTAGCATGCAGAGTGGTCTTCTCTCCGCAACAAGCTAAGGGAATTAAAGACTCTTCCGGTACACTGGTCAACTTCCGCACGCACTTCTCGGCGTGAGGAAGTGGTTCTCGCTCGTCTCCGTATCGGTCACTGTTTTTTTACACAGAGCTACCAGTGCAAAAGGGATCGTGCTACTGCCTGTCCTCCAGTGCCGCAAGCATTGACCATCCGCCATGTACTGGTAGAGTGTCCTCATCTAGCCCGACTACGAGCCACTCTACGACTGCCGGTCAGTACTGAAGAGATCTTGTTGGACAATACCGGAGCAGTTGATCGGGATTCTAGCTTTTTATTTTCCTTACCTTTTAAGCTTACAATCTAGTTTTATTTTAATTGTCATAGTTTTGAATGTCCTTGGAATGGTAGCTGCAGATTTTAACTATTTTAGTCTTCCCAGTACTGGAGCTTTTGTTTTAATTATCCTTTTAACCTACTTTCTTTTAATAGATTTTAGCGTCTGTTTTTGTTTTTGGCATAGCGAGTGTTTTATTTTTCAGTTTAGTCCTTCTCATGATTGGATTTTATTTTTTTAATTGCTGTTTTATTTTGGTTTTAGCACGTCATGTTTTGATAGGGCGCTAATAACCTTGTAGCTGTGCGCCCCTAAGCTTCAACTATCATCACCATCATCATCATCCGCACTTGCACTTAATCTTATTAACTTCAGGGCTCAGTAGCAGGGGTGTCTTGACTTTTATTGGGCGTAAGATGGATCGTGGTATCCTGCTGGAAGTATATCTGGTTGCTATGTTGTGTAGTTGCAGTAATTTTGAAATTATGTTGGATGTACCATCTATGTATGATATAAATACCAATTTCCTATTCTATACCTAAAGATAAACAACGCATACTCATACCACATGATTCCAAAACACCAGCAATCTATGGACTTCCAAAAGTGCGAACAGAGAACACTCCTTTTAGACCAATAGTGAGCGCAATGGGATCTCCTTTACACGCCTTAGAAAGTTTCCTGGCCGAAAACTTAAAGCAACTAACGGAATGCACACCAAGCTATGTCAGAGACTCTGGACACTTCAAGCAGTTATTGGAATAAGTTAAATTAGAATTACATTACTTAATTATGAGTTTTGAAGTGAAGTCACTATTCACAACCATACGGGTCAGTAATTTCCTGGGCATAATGAAAGAAGAAGTCGAAGCTAAGTGCCTTCCTGATGTTTGGCCAAAATGGTGGCCCACTGTCCAACTATCAGTTACTTTAGCTACAATGGAAGGTTATTTGAACAATTGGAAGACGCAATTATGTGTTTCCCCTCGCCCCTGCAGTAGCCAACATTTTCATGGAAGCGTTTGAGTCCAGCAATCATATCATCTGAAACCTTCCTTGTGACTACGGTATGTAGACGATATTTTTGTCATCAGGCCACATGGAAAACACACAGTAGGAGATTTCTTGAAGCACCTCAATAGTTTACATTAAAATATCAAATTCACATACAATTTGAAAACTGCAATAAATTGCTGTTTCTGTAATAGGGACACCTATGTCAATACATTGCGCTACTCAGTGTACCGAAAACCTGCACATACCGAGAGGTACATATCTGCAGATTCGCACTATCCTCCATCAGCAAAACTGGCTATGATAAATACCCCGTAGAAACTAGCTGAACGCATGTGTAGTTCTGATCATCTGGCCAAAAAAGAGAAAAGACATCTAAACTACGTACTAAAAGGAAATACATATTCACCTCGAGTTATACAAAGCGCCTGTAAAACAAGAAAAAAGAATAATACGGAGGATAGCAACAAACAATTGGCATTTATACCATACATACATGGTACATCAACAGATTTTCAAAGTTACTGCAACGCCACAACATAGTATCCAGATATACTTCCAGCAAGATACTGCGATCCATCTTACGCCCAATCAAAGAGAAGACACCCCTCCTATTGAATCCTGGTGTTTATAACATTAAGTGCGAGTGCGGAGAGTCCTATATTGGACAGACCGGAAGATCCATATGCACAAGAAAAAATGAACACACAAGATATATAAAACATTCACAAACAGAAAAATCAGCTCTTGTAGAACTCTCAATAAATACAGGGTATTATATTGATTTTGATGATATCAACGTCCTAGCTGTTTGTGCTCGTTTTTCCAACAGAATTGTTTGAGAAAGTATAGAAGATATCTTCAAAGAAAGAATCACGTTAAATCGAGACTGTGGTAAACCACTTAATGCCATTTGGAAGACCCTCATTGCAGAGCGGTCCGAGAATGATGGAAGTACAAGTAACACCAACCACAGAGCCTACCAGGATTGCCAACTGCGAACTAATAAGAAAGCAGGAGGCGGTCGCAACCCAGCGAAGCCAGCTGCACAGCATGAGCAAACGGCAGTCTTTCGACTGGCAGCGCTTATAGCAGCAACACCGGAAAGACGCAGCGAAGAGGAGACCAGCAGGGATAGGGACGCCGAGAACTTCCAGATCCACCAGCACTTCTCTTACAGCTTAGACGAGTAGGTTAACAAGGCCACAGCCAACAGTCATTAAGACTGGTTATACAGTCGCTCTCACGGGTCCGGCTCTCTGTTAACCGCGCTCCTTAGCGCTCGCTAACTGCCTCTTTCTCTAATTCTATCATTATCTTTCCTCTTTATACTTTCTAGTTATTAAATCCCCCTCCGTAGGCCCCCACAGTTAGGCTTTCTCACCTCTTCTCTCTTCCACTCTTCAACTTAACTAATAGTATTAGTTATAAGACCACCTCACCAAGTAGAGAGCAGTAGGTCCATAGCTTCATTGCAGCCTTTCCGAAGGTTTCAAGAAGCTCCCACCCGAAGGAACGAAAAAAAGGGGGAAAAAAAGGTGAACAAAAAACACCCCCCCTTAAACAATAATAGGCATCCCCCCACAATTTGTTTCCAGCTTGCTTTTCAGGTTCCGAATCCGAGCAGACCAATAACCCCACCCGCAGCAGGGAGAAGCCGCTGGAAGTTCCGGACACCCACCCACCGGAAGACAACCAGGAAAGCTCCACGAGCGAGTCTAGCATTGCTCTGATCATTGACGAGGACGTCGGCGCCCCTGCCATGAATAGCCGCACACTGCCAGACGCCGCCGCAAACTGCTTTTGGAAAAGCACAATTAACAGAGAAACTGACCAAGAGAGTTCCAGTAACATGAACACTGATACTGGAAGCGCAGGCACATCAAATAAAAACAACACCACTGGCAACCTGAAAAAGCCGCCCAATCAAAGGGACACAACGCCAGCCCAGCAGACTCCTGGGAGCAGCAGCATAGCCGAGCCTGACCGCGGCGAGCAACAACTGCCCCCCTCGGCCGACACCGCACCATCACAAGAAGTGAACCATCAAGAATATATAACAAGGGAGCGCCAGGATCTAGCTAATGTTTATGTAGCAAACTATGGTCAACTAAGCCTGGCAGCACTAACAACAAGCTTTGATCGACTGCTCAGACCAAAGATATACATAAGACAAATAAGAGATGCGTTCCACGGCTTTAAATTTTCAAACTTAAGACCACCACAAATTTATAAAACATTGCTGGGAGAAACACGTCCCATTTCACATTACAACCTTGCCAGAGAACAAGACCTACAAAACAATCATAAAACGCCACTACGGCAACATGGGCCCTGAGGAGCTCAAGGCTGAGTTAACAGGACCCAGCTTACAAGTTCACAAGTGCTCCAAACTTTACTCAAAAAGAGCCAGAAGGACGGTGCCCACTTTCCTGGTGGAGCTTACCAACGAAATATGCGCCACGGCCATTCAACGATTGCCAGATTTCCTGCACTGCAAAATCAAGGTAGAAGACTACGTCCTGCCTCCCGGACCACCTCAATGCGGGAGATGCCTCCGATTTTAAGCATCTGACAAGAAATTGTTATGCACCCCAGGTACGTCCTCGATGCGCAGGAGCATATCCTGTAAGGACCTGCGGCGCAAACAGATTTAAATGCGTCCTATGCGGCAGCGACCAACACGGAGCAAGATGGAGGGGCTGTCCAGCCTACCAATAGCTTGCGTCACCTCCCCGATGTCTCCGCCATCCCAGTGCTCAGACGGCTCAAAACGTCAACAGAGGCACTTATGCTGCCAGTCTCCAGAGAAACAGAAACGACGTTTTCTTTTCAAAGCATCACCTCAGACACCTTCACGTGCCACGGAAGAACTATCGGCCAGATAAGCTCCATCACCGCCCATGCAGGGGAGCACCTCACCAATAACCCCCTCAGAACCAATGAACGAAGGAGGTCATGCTTAAGAATCAATAATGGCGCCGCCAAACGGTCCACAAGCTCGCCGCACTAGACCAACTAGCGATCGAGCCAACAACTTACAGAGGCACGACTCCCAACCGCAACGGCTCAACAGCCCATTACCACAAAGGCCAGCGACGCCTAAGACTCCAGAACTGCCACACACAGCGGACACGAGAAGAACGGCGCCAAAACCAATAACCCCGAAGAAGCTCCAATATGGAAAATCAACAACCTGCGCCACCAAACTGACTTATACTACGAACAGGATCCTGGATCTCATTGGAAATGGCAATAAGGATAAAGGTCTCGAAATGCTCGGCCCCACTGCCTTCCAGCTAAGCGTAATCAGCGGCCAACAATTCTCTTTCTGGGAAATACTACAAACGATGACAGATAGTCTACACACCATCGAACCATATAGACAATAAAACGAGACAGAGAGAAAGAAAGAAGAAGGGAAAAGGAAAAACAATGATGACAGTCAACTTTTCCCCCACACCGCAATCCCTCAACATCCTTTATTGGAACTGCCGAGGAGCAAGGGCCAAGCTACAAGAACTTCACCACTACCTCACCACCAACAACGTTGAAATAGTTTGGCTATAAGAAACTCTACTCAACCCCAAAGCCCGATTCAGCATACCGAATTACCAAATCTATCGTACCGACCGCATCGCAGGAAGACCGCCATCCTAGTGAAACAAACAATCCAACAAAGCCAGAAACACATACCACCGCTCAAACAAACGGACGCTACAGTCATCACAGATCCTATCATTAACCATCAAGGCTTCATAACTGCAACGTACTGCCCACCACGACGACTACATATGGACGATTTAGAAGTAATTTCCTCCCTGACCGACCAGACGATTACAATGGGGGACCTCAACTCGATACACGAGACAATCGCTCACACCAAGGAGCCCATTTTCAAACCCAAAAGCGCCGCCCACATTTTCTTGACATTGTGCTACTAAGAAACATGCTTTTCCGATACACGCTTTCACGAGTTGATTCGCTTGCCTCAGATCACTATGCCATCTTGCTAGAAATTACACACGCACCCCCTCTTCGCCCGGAGGCTCTCAGACAAAACTCTAACAAAACTAACTGGGACCTATTTAGACACATACTGAATGCCTACCTCCCTCCCTGGCAGACCTTAGAACTCACGAGAAAACCGACATCACCACTGCCGCGCTAGAAACTGCCACCCAAATAGCTATCGCAGGATCCACCCCCTTCAAAACCCCACCAAGCCGCGAACTAAACCTCCCACCGGAAATACTCCACTTAATGAATGAAAGAAATCACGAAAGACGAAAATGACAGAGAACCCGGAACACTGTCCACAAAGTCAACATGGCCACACTGAACAGTGAAGACGCCAAACACAGCTCTCCACATGTACGCAGACGACACTGGAATCACAACTAGATCGGTTCAGCCAAAGCCTATACACGCTAGACTACAGAAGGCGATCCAGGCACTTGAACTCTGGCTCGACAAATGGAGAGTAAAAGTAAACTCATCCAAATCTCAACTAATTATCTTTACCAAAAGAATTAGCCATAAGAAATCGCTACCCCCACTGAACCTCCTGCAAGAGGACATAAACTGGACCATCGCTGTTAAATACCTAGGTGTAACACTAGATACCGACTTAATATTTGCGCCGCACGTCAAACGCATCAAAGGCCTGGCATACGCACAAATGAGCAACCTGTGCCCACTCATTAACAGAAAAACAGCTCTTAACAATTAGCTAGCACTCAGCTTGCATAAATCATTAATCAGACCAATAACAACGTATGCAGCCCCCGTCTGGGGTTACTGTGCCCCCTCACACATTAATACAATACAGATTATTCAAAACAAAGCGATTAGGATGGCTAACAATGTCCCAAAAAGCACCCCCGCGGACGTATTGCATGATGAACTTAAACTCCACACAATAGAATACTTTATTAAGAAACTAGCCTTTGACCTATACAACAAGGCCCTCGAACACAAAAACCCGCTGGTTACAGTACAAAAGGAAACAAACACAAGAGATCCCTGTCACTATTTGAGCGCACAATACCATATAAAAAGACACGCTCTAAGGACACCGTCCTACAGACCCTGCAAAAACTCACACCTCCTTAATCACTCCCCCCCCCCTCCTCTCTTATGACGACCTAGGCATGAACACGGACTACGAGCAAGGCACAACTCATAAGAACTTATACCTTCTGTTTCAGACGACACGCCCACCCGGGGTCCACCCACGGGAAAAGACAACAACAAACAGAAGTAATAAATACTCTTCCTGCACGACACCGGAACCCACATCTCCTTCTGCATGAGCATGATCCACCCACTAACTCACCAGCCACCTCCTCTGGGCCACGTGCCAAAGGAAGACACCTCTGTCTATCGTACGTTACCCACTAACCCCAGGGTGCGTTAGTCGGTACCTGGCACATACACTACCACTCCTTTCCTCCCATTAATTAGCTGTAGTTAAAGCATGGTAGGGGAGGCGATGCAGATCCCTTTCGGATGATCACCACACCATAAGAAAAAAAAAAAAAAAAAGAAAGAAAAAAAAAAAGAGCAAACGGCAGTGCCCAGAAAAGAAGCTTAACATAGGTTGCAAGAAACGTCGGCAAAAACATGAGTTACAAGATAACACGGCCAACACCGAAAGCAGGTACCAATATATTAGACAACAGCCGTGAACGCATACGAATTTACAAGATGAAACAGTTTTTATAATAACAAACTTTTAACTTTGATTCACCTAAGGCAGAAATTGCAGAGGAAAAAAAAAAAAAAAAAAAAAAAAAAGCGGAATAGAAACTCCATTCTTTGGTTTTGGGATGAAAATTTGGCAATTACCTCCTCAAAGAACTGCTCCTTTTTACTTTCTCTACACGTGCTATGTGCATAATGTACAGAGCAGGTGTTGCATGCCACCCAAAAATTCCATACGAAGATTTCACCGCAAATACACGTTTTAGAGTCTCCTGTATCCAAAAAAAGCTTAGATAAAGGTTCATGTGTGTGTGTGTATCTGAGTGTGAACACGATATCTCAAAAACGAAAAGTCGGTAAAATACAAAACTGGGTATTTCAGGTTGTTATCTTCCTGGGATGTGACTCGAAGATTTTGAGAAACACAAACTACCCTTCACCTGGAAAAAATTTCGGAAATCTTGATTTTCTCAAAAATTGCCACAACGATTGTGATTGCAACACCGTATGTAAAGATATTTACATAACAAGTAAAATGTGTATCTTAAATTTTCTGGGAACAGCATCTAAAGACCTCTTTTTCTGGGTGAATTTTGCTAAATATTGCGTAACAGACAAACCGTATGATAGACAAAAAGTTAATACACAAAAGGTTTAGACCTGGTTAAAACACAATTTATGTCATATATTTCTTTTCATGGAGTTAACCATTTTTGAGATATTCCATGTTATTGTTTCAGATTTAAAATTTGTGAACTCCTGGTCATGCACAGAAACGGATTTCAACTACATTCCAAACAGCCTTTAGCAGATTTGACTATCGTTTTAGCCTAGTGTGTTCTCTTATTTACTCTCTATTTATAAGGCAGCAAGTAATTACGACAACCTCTGCTATTGTTTATCCCGATTATCATAAAGTAGATAGAAGACTAAGCTGTATAACAATAGTTTGTTACAGCGGTGTAGGGAAATTCATGTGAATGGAACACATCAGATTTTTTCTGAATTCTTCAAACAAGCGAGCTTCAATTGAAATAATCCAACATGTGATAACCTCTCTATTCCAGTCAAATTTCGAGAGTAGCTTTTGATTCTCTTCAACGCTGAACATGACCTCTCAACTGAAATAGCACTCACTGGAATTGTACACAGTAATGAAACTAACAAATTAATCTGTCGAAAACTATATTTTAGAATTGAATTAGTGCTGAACGATTTTATTACTATGGCACCGTAGGTGATGACACTGGTGATACATGGAATGAAGATGGTGCACCATGGAATGCAATGGCGGGGGGAACCGGAGAACCCTGCGCCGCCTAACCTCTCGGCCACGGCACGGCTCAGTGCTGAACAGTTTTGCAAATTCACTCATGATTTTATTTTCAAATTCGTCTCTACTGTACCTATAATCAGCTCATTTTTCCACCGAATGGCCTCGAAAATGGGCAGGCGGGAAAGTCGAGGCTGCAAACATTGGTTCAAATATTTTGTAAATTTGGAGATTTTGAAGAAAAGAAGGTTTAGTACATGGGCGTAACAATGTAAAATAACACTTCTGTATATGTGAATTTGATTAGTGCTTGAACCGCATTAAAATTTCTGGCCAGTACTGCTGCACCGTCAAAGATCTGTGCAATCAATAACTTACTACACCCGAATTCTGATAGGAAGTGTTGGATAAGTTCCACAATAACTTGGGCAAGTAAGTCACTACTTATACCACATAATCCCAAGAATCTTTCTTTCATCTCTCCATCACACACATATACACATATGTATATAACGCAGAACTATACAAAACTGTGATTTATTTGCCATATTAGTTGTTTCGCCAACCACAATTGCCAAAAAAGGACCATTTTTATTTGTAGTTTTATAGCTGATAAAATGGCTGAATTAAGAGCCTGAGTAGATCATTTTGCATATGATTGGAAATTCCTTTAAAACGGTTGGAAGTTTCTAAATGCTCTGTTAAAATATAATCATGTTCTGCAGTGTACTTTACCAATTCGATAAAATAGCCTCGATTAACAAAATGTTCAATTTCATCATGTTCTTGAAAGCCTAACTCTTTCTTTCCTAGAAAACACACTTTATTAATATGTCTTTTAAGGATTTCCCTGTTTCATTTTACCTTTTGATTGTGTAGAGAAATTTCATTTTTCACTGGTCATCAAGCGCGGTGTACTTTTTCTATAATGAGCCTAATTTGTGGAAGATCATAGAGGATTGATAGACAATCCATGCTTAGCTATACACTTAACTAAATTTCTCAAATGTGTGTATGCAGTTTTTATCCCAACTAGTAATGGTTACCATGCTAGCTTCATATACCCAAGGTCGTGGGTTCAAACCTGGCGGAGGACGATGGATTTTTTCGGGTGTAAAATCTTTAGCGTGGCTTCCTTCGGAAGGGAAGTAAAGCCGATGGTCCCATGTCGTAGATTTACGACACGTAAAAGATACTCAAGCCTGATAGACAGGCATCTGAGCAAAGTTAAGCGGTGTTTCACGCTCTATTTAGAATGGGAAACTGAGAACCACCATAAATAACACGCCATTTGCGTTTAGTATTTTTCCAAGAATGAACATGCCGAAAATGAGTTGCACGAAGTTCTTTTGTGACTCATATAGCCTGAGATATCGTTGTATAATAATTATACTGTTCAAACACGCTTTACTTACTCATATCTATAAAATGCAAAACTTTAAATTGAGTAACACGCCACTGTTAAAAATTTACCTTGTACAGGATATTTCAGCACTTTGTCACCTTAACTGATTGAACCGTTCGAAACTTGCTTCAAAAACAGCATATTTCAAGCCAGTGTGTCTTGGAAACCTTCGGATGCGCGCGCTTCCTCTCTCGTTCCCCCAGGGGCCTACTACGATAGATACGAGTTTGGCACACACGGGGTACCGAGCCAATCCTGACTCCCTCGTGTGGGCAACCTGTAAGTGGTGAGGGAGTCGGCCCATCAAAAAGCCCACCAACGTGTAGGCCGTGCGTGGAGACCCGCGAGGGGGGAAAGGTATAACCTAGTTGGTTGAGGGTTTCATACCTGAACCTGGGCTTCTGTCTTACAGTAACTGAGGATGAATGTCAACCTCGTACACCGCCTTAGTTTCTACTTCGCCTAAACGGGACGATAGGGACTAACCCAGCCCTAGTCAATCGGCCTGGACAATGTACCGTACTGAACTCCTGGGTAAGTGGGAAGGCGAGCCTGCTATATGCTCTATGTAGCCCTATCACCCCAATAGGTTGAGCCCTCGCTGCACTCCATGATGAGGGTAGCACTGTGAGATGATTTTATATCATATTTTAGGGCCAAAAATGAAACAAAAACTAATTTTGCGTAGGGAACAGAAGAAGTTAATCCAGTGGCCCTTACTACTTAGTTGTATAATGAACAGAGAAAGGAAGGGAAATTTACGTCGGTTGGCACTTTCGCCATCCAAAATGGTTTAGATAAAATTGCTCAATTGTTCAATATTGCAGTTGAGCGCGCAACGGTACGCTCCGCGTAGAAGCAGTTTCAGCATCCTAGACGGGCAAATTACTACAAGCCCATATATTATTCAGCTACCCAGTTAAGATGGAATTACATAAGACCTCAAACTTCTCACGCGGAGTTGTCATCACCCGCGCTTAGGACGGATTGTCCAAAGAGGAGATTCAGGACAATCTGGCGGAAAAAAGGCGTTATGGGGTCCAATGGAAAGTGAATTGTGAATTTGTGCCTACCCGTGCCCTGTTCCATACCTTTGATCGGGTAGATCTCCCGCAAGGGACTATGGCACGGTACGAAGCCATCGAGGTTAAGCCCTATATTCCTAAACCGCTCAGATGCTCAAGTGTCTGCTCCTTGGACACACAAGTGCATTATCCTCGGGTCATTCTAGATATGTCATGTGTGGAAACTCTGCGCACGATGGACCATGTACATCAATCCCATCGTGCGTTAACTGCGGCGGCGAACATCCATCTAGTTCCTGCAATTGTCCCCGTTTCGCAGAGGAGAGTACGATCCAGGAGATACGGGTGAAAGAGAGGGTGTCCTTCTTGGAATCCCGGAACCTCCTGCGATTCCGCAAATATCTGTCCCGCGCTCCGGTACATACAGCTTAGTTATGGCTAAACCTGTAATAAGGCGGGTAATCCCAACTCAGACCAGCGATATTAACGGGGCCAGATTTTCTGAAAAAGTTCTCACAGCCAGACCGCACCCAAAGTCCTCAACTTCTACGTCTGCTTCGGCATTAACGTCTACCAAAAGCGCTAATGTAATCAGTAGTCTTCAAAAAAGTCACCAAAACCTTCGACCTCGGACACCAAGACCGGCTCACCCTTCGTATGTTCTGCACCAGTAAAAACATTTAAGACCGACTTCCTAAAAGAAAGCATAAGGTCTCCTCACAAACCATCTAAGGGAAGAGTCAGTCCATCAAATTGGCCACCCACGTGTAGGTCATGTGCGGAGACTTGTGTCGGAAGAAAGGCATATCCTGGTAGGTTGTGGGTTGCACATCTGTGCCTGGGCTTCTGAACTTCTATAACTGGGGAAGTTGCGCAACCTAAAACACCACTTTGGATTCTGCTTCACCTAAACGTTTTTTTTTTGTTTTTTTTTTTTTTGGTAGTGTTTAACGCCCGCTTTAACTACTAATGGCACCGCAGGCGGTTCACCTAAACGTGAGGCTGGGGACTAACCCACCCCTAATCAATCGACCAAGACTAGGTATTATACCGAGCTTCAGGGTGACTGGGACGGCGAGCCTGCTGTATCCCTTGTGTAGCCCTGTTAGTGTGACTGCTCTTTGGGCTCAGAGGTGAGTGGGGGCACTGGGGATGAATTTATACCATATTTTACGGTACCAAATAATAAATCACATAAATATAGTAAAGATGTAGGATAAGAAGTAGTCGAGTCATGTGGTCTTCGCTACTTGGTTATTACTCGGACAGAAGAAGGAAAAGGTTCTCAACGGTAAGCCATTTTGCTGTTCAAAAGGGTCTTGATAACATTGCTGGGTCAATGAAATCATATATTAGAGCTTGCAACGGCACGCCAATTCCGTATTCCAGACATCATACTCAAAGCCGCACTGTTAGCCAGCTACCCAGTAAAGATCGAGGTGCACAAATCGTTAAACGCCTCATGCGGTGTGGTATCCACCCGCACACTAGTCGGTTTGTCCGCTGAGGAGATAAAGGAAAAGCTTTCGGCCCAAAGCGCTATATCTATTTATGGGATTCAGCGCATGCTAAGTGGTGAATATGTGCCTGCTCGTACCCTGTTTTTGATGTTTGATCGGACTGGCATCCTTCCAAAGCTCAAGACAGGGTGTGAAGCCATAGAGGTTACGCTGTTATAAGAGTCAACGTTTTGGTCCCCCTAATGAGTTGTGCCAGGGCAAATCGTCTTTTGTCAACTGTGGTGATATCTCCCATGATGGTAGTTATGGTTCAGCTCCATCGCGCGTAAACTGTAACGGAGAACATCCATTTAGTTACTGAGACTGCCCCCGTTTTGCGGAGGAGAGAGCAGTCCAGGAAATATGGGTGATATAGGTGTCCTTCTCAGAAGCCGGTAAGCTCCTGCGACTTCGCCAACCCTTTGTCCCTAGCTCAGGTACCT
Organism: Hymenopus coronatus; assembly: GCA_030762935.1. NCBI lineage: Eukaryota > Metazoa > Arthropoda > Insecta > Mantodea > Hymenopodidae > Hymenopus > Hymenopus coronatus. Next base: position 304,591,868 of record CM060900.1, on the reverse strand, counting down.
ATAGCTTCATTGTCGCTAAACCGGTATCGACTCGCAAAATCGCTACTCAGACCAGCGATATGAATGGGCCACCATATCCAAAAAGGTTCTCGTTGCCAGAGCGCTGGCAAATCCTCGACATCTACTTCTACGACGTCGCCACCCTCTGCCAAATGCGTCAACATAAAGAGTAGATTAGCACAATTGACACTCCCACCATCGACCTCAGGAAGTAAGACTGGCAAACCTGTAACGTATACCGCTCCGGATTTACGTTCCAGAACAGTTATGTAAGAAGCGACTTCTTGAAACACAGTGTAAAGACCACTTCCAAAACATCCAAAGGAGAGAAGAGTTCACGCCATTCTCTACATATATTCTTTTCTGAAGACTCGTCTGGGGGGAGCATAGATCGGCGAATACTATCTTCGCCGATCAGTACCTCTAATCGGTTCAAAGTTCTCGAACTTAAATTTTCTATTGGAAAGCTGTCCTCCCGCATGGAGGAGATGAAACAGGAGGATCCTACCCCCACTGCCAGACGGACAGTGCGAGCCTGCTCCTGAATAAAATGTTAGTCCGAATCCCAAGAAGAATAAATTAAACTGACCAGCACAGCATAATATGAACAGAATATCTATTCTTCAGTGGAACATACGCAGCATTAGACCACATCGACTAGAATTTGAATTGTTGCTACACCAGAATCAATCATTGGTCGTATACTTACAAGAGACAAAGCTCCGTAATCAGGACACCGTTACCATCAGGCATTAATCCTCCATACAGTTTGAGTTATCATCGAAGGAGGGTCTTCCATCACTTGGGGACGCTATGATGCTCATCCATGATGACATATTCACCGAATTCGTGCCCTTAACATCCAACATACAATCCGTCGCAGCACGATTAAGCTGCCTTCCGCCATTTCCACAATTTGTAGCATCTACCTGCTTCCATCTGCTGACGTTTCGCTCATTGGCTTAGAAGACCTAGTTTCGTAGTTACGAAAGATAGTTCTATTGATAGGCACCCACTTTGGGATTCACCTCCGGCTCGTGCAAAAACCGGAAGATAAGAATCTAGCTCTCCTGGATACCGGAGAGCCAACTTTTCATTTCAATGCATTTCATAGTTTTTCACACCTTGATATAACAATTTGTTCACCAGAGTTAGCAGTCTCGTTAAGCAGGAATATATCTCAAATTTGCATTCCAGTGACCAATTTCCATGTCTTATTAGTCTGTTGCAACACGATGTAGGTTCCACTCGTTTACATAGCTGGCACTGACATCAAGCCAACTGTGAACTATATTCCCTCTGGGCTGAATTTAAGTACGTTGAGCACGACTCTATGACCTGCTTAGTCAAACATCTCACAGAGATTTGTTATCGCTACTGAGCAATCCTTTAGTGTTCGACTCTATAAACACGTCGATTTCCGGTACCTTGTTTTTTTTTATAGTGTCTAACGTCCGCTTTTACTACCATGGCACCGCAGGCGATGACACTGGTGATACATGGAAAGAAGATGGAGCACCGGTGAAATGCGATGGTGGTGAAAACCGGAGAACTCGGAGAAAACCCACCCTGCGCCGCTTTGTCCATCACAAATCTCACATACGTTCGCTTGGGATTGAATCCGGGCCGTCTAAGAAGCGAGTGATCTAATCCAGTACCTTGGTGAACCGATGAATGATATTTGTGCTCGTAGGCGTGCATTCAGTGCTTTTCCAGCGCCACCCTACACTGCATAATCTAATACGCCATGGAGGGCTGCATGTCAAACCTAGAAAAAGTATTAAGGATAGCAAAACGACATCCTGGAGTAAGTTTGTAGAAACCTTTAACCGACACATGCCGTCCTCTATGGTATGGGATAAGCTACAGCGTGTGGCCGGAAAATCGACCCATATGCCCATTGCCAGTCTACAAACAGCGGTAGGTGCTATAGTTGATCTGTTTGAGGTAGCTAACGCATTTGGCAGTGCCTTCGGTCAAGTATCTAGCTCAGATAATCATTTCCTTGAGTTACTGCCTGTGAAAGCTTAGGTGGAATATTAAGGGATTACATCTCGAGAAGGCATCCTCGTCCAGATGTTAGAACATCTCCCTTCTGAAGTTAAAGCTTACCTACTGCAGGTCTATAGTCATGTCTGATTTGACGCCACTTTTTCGGTTGCGGGAGGCCACCAGCATCACACTTTTGGTAGCTGGTAAGGATCGTCACCTTCCTTCCAGCTACCGTCACCATTTCCGTCACCAGTTGTGTTTGAAAGGGGATGCAACGCATGAGAAATGGCCGGTAGATATGGTGGCTTGAAACTCACAAATTATTAACCAACAGTCAGTGCGATTTTCGCTAACGCCGGTCAGCGGCTGACCACCTTGTATCGCTGTCGACGCAGATCATGGACGGATTTTCTACGAACTGTCAAGCAGTTGGAATATTCTTTGACGTGGAGATACTTATCATATGTGTTGGCGAGCCGGATTGTTACGTTCCCTCCTGAAATGAAATATATATATGGACACCTACCGTTGTTTTTCACCAGTTTAGACTATATTGAAAGAAAAGGTCAGCAAGAACAGTCCCCCGCGCGCAGGCCCTAGGGGAACCCCATAGGGGATGGTGGGCATTAAAATCACCCAGCAGAAGAAAAGGAGCCGGGGCTGAGTCAAAATGGAGCATGTCAGTGGCGCAGAGGATAGATGAAGGCGGAACGTAGACATTATATACAGTAAAGGAGAAAACAGGAAGGATAAGTCGGATAGCAACCGCTTGCAAGGTAGTGGTAAGCGAGACTTGCTGACCGCAGATATCATTGCGCGTTAGGATCATAACACCCCCATGAGCAGGAGAGCTCTCCTCCGGTGTAACATCAAACCCACAGGAAGGTATCGGTCCAGGGCAAAAGCAGCGTGGGGGCGAAGCCTTGACTCCTGCAAACACAGAACCAGAGGGTTATAGGATGGTAGTAACAGCTGCAATTTGGCCTTATGGGTACGAACACCGCGGATATTCCACGTCAGGAGAACCATGGAGCACAGTTAGAGACGCGAAAGGTTATCGATTAATCAGAATGTGAGTTTGCAGCACGGATGCACATAACTGGCGGAAACAATGCAAATGAAGTTAAGGTGGGCGTTTCTAGTTCTTTGCACACTTTGGACCGACAATAGTATAGCCACTTTCATCCTCGGCATCCACTGATGTTTGGAATGCGGAAGATCCCCTACGGCTCGTAGAACGAGAACGGGACTTGGAAGGTTTATCAGTGGGCTTGAGTTTTTTGAGACTGCGCTCATGAGGAGCAGCGACAGATGGTGTTGGTCTAACTAGCGGCTTACGAGCAGGTTCTGGAGAAATAGAACTTGAGGCAGCGGGTGCTATGGATGTAGAAGACTGCAAGGTCATTGTGCTCGGCGACTGCTCTGTTTGCGTACACGTGTCGGCTACGGGCACGGTTTGTAGTGCCACTGAGGAAACAGGAGTACGGTGGAGCGCTGATGCGTAGCCTGAGAAAACGAGGACACTGCCAGGAGCTGGATGGATGGTTCCCTTTACAAGGACGCAGTCAGGGTCTCGAGCAAAAGCAGCTCCTCCGTGAGCATGCTGGCCGCAACGTTCATATGTAGCGTCGAAGGTGCACCGACTTTGGGTATGACCAAATTTCTGACATCGAAAAGAACGCATGGAATTCGGTACATACGGTCTCACAGCAGCGCGTTCATATCCACAATAAAGTGCCTCAGGTAAGCTCGTGCCTTTGAACGTTAGGAATACCGTTCGCAACGCAACCGACTGACTATCACGTTTACCTAGAAGACGGTACGCCTGACATACATCCTGGCCGGAGAGATGAGAAAAAATGTCTGCATCTGAAAGACCGTCAAAGCAGGTGGTGGTTACCACACCTCTACAAGTATTCAGAGCTTTCTGTGGGGCTCTTGGTATTGGGTAGGAACCGAACAAGCCGCTTTCAGGAGTTTCTTAGATTGTTCTTCGGTCTTGGTTTCCACTAACAGCGTACCGTCTCTAGTCCTGGTTGCGTTGCTTACTTTACCACACATCCTGTCAGTTTCCCGTTGAATATAAAATGGGTTAATATCTCGCATAGTTTTTGATTTGCAGGCCAAAGTCACTACCAAAAGGCGATCAAATGGAAGCGTTTTGCGCGGAGGGATCAAGATGAAATAGCCCCTTTCCGGTACTGCCATCCGGGGGAAAGAGAAAAAAGACACCAAAAATACTTTCCGGTCTGTGCCGCCTGGGAGACCCCTCCCAGATCGATCTCACGGGTACTTAGGAGGAGTTACCCTCCAGACTCCACTGCTGGTCCATACCGATAAGCCCTCCACCATGCACAGCCCGGCTTTATGCCCCTGCCACAGGTATAACCACCTGTGTCCCCCACTTTAGGTCATGGTGTGTAATGATACATCCATGGATTCGGGGGACTTGTGGTTGTTTACACCGGGTTTGCGATAGCGGTAACAGGTCCGGCCCGTGATTCTAACCCGACGTCCTGCGTTCGTCGGGAGATTAACACGGGCCGGGCTCCCAGAGAAGCTACGTGGGTGTACATATCGGTATGGACGAGCTCCGCACCTAAGGGTCCACTCAACCGTCACGCCTGAGACCTCCGAAGAGCACACAAGTTGGAAGCCGCGGTGGAACCGTGGGACAGAAACCACGGAGATAGAAGAAAGATCCCTGTTTGTGAGGCGGGAGTTAATAAACCTCAAGTCTTAAAACTAAATACATAAGGAATAAGCCTAGAAGAGGAAGATGAGGTGAGTGCACTCGCGCTAACAATAACACATAAACAACAAATGCGTGAAGACGCACACAGGCAGACACAAACACAAAACGTGGCCCAGTGGGTGGCGTTGGGAAGGATAAAATGGCGGTGAGTGGCTCGGGAAGCCCCGGGTGCGCCAAACCCGTACCTACCGAAATAGGCCCCTGGGGGGATTACAAAAGTGATTAACACTGTTAATTTAACCAATGTAGTGAAGTCTAACCTAAACATCACAGTGAATATATACAGCATATCATATAAGTACATAAACTCTGATGGCAAAGAACCCTTTATGGTTACATTAAAAGTGACAGACAATTACTTCTTTTCATCTTCCGATATCACTTACATTTTGAAGAATACCACAATATGATTACCCGAATTCCAAAATATGTCGTGCTCATCCAAAAAAGAAATTGACACCTGACGGCTAACGCCGATTTGGAAAACGTGTAATCTTATTGTGGTACTCTTCAAGATGTAAATGATATTGGTAGATCAAAATAAATAATAGTCTGTTATTATGATTCTTTGCCACCAGAGCTTAACGTGATAGTATGCTATACTGTAAATGCCATTGCTCCGAGAATGGGCGAGGGGTTTTATGCTTTTTTAATTTTCCTGTGAGCCGTACGACTTCTTTACTTAAATTTGCTTAATATGCATTCGCAAGTGTGTACTTGAGGTTGCCGATTCTTTACTGTTGATGGGCTCTTTGATTGGACAAGGTTGTGACGTTCATGTACTTTAAGTGCATATATGTGCATGTATGAACGTGTCCCAAGAATGGGAGAGGGGTTTTATGCTTTTTGAATTTTCCTGTGAGCTATACGACTTTTTTTAATTAAATTTGTTTAATATGCATTCGCAAGTGTGTACTTGAGGTTGCCGATTCATTAATGTTGATGGACTTTTTGATTGGTGAAGGTTGTGACGTTCGTGTACTTTATGTGCGTATATGTGCATGTATGAACATATTTAATGTTATAATACTCTGTATGTTCCATTGGGGTGGCTATTAATGTTTGGGGTAAAACATGCTGTATCCTGCATGCCTGTATTTTTGTGTATGCATGTAAGAGGTTGTCTGTATTGCATTGTTGTATAATGTAAAAATGTTTTGAATCATGCATGTGTGTATTTTTATAACTGTATGCATGGTGTAGATATGTGTATATGTCTACATGTGTGACTGTATAAAGTATGTGATGCTATCATACTGTAAAAGTCTAATGTCTCATTGGAGTGGGTGTTGTGTACTGTGTTAAAATGTATCGTGTATTCCTTTATTTGTATGTATGTATGTATGTATGTATGTATGTATGTATGTATGTATGTATGTATGTATGTATGTATGTGTGTGTATGTATGTATGTATGTATGTATGTATGTATGTATGTATGTATGTATGTATGTATGTATGTATGTATGTATGTATGTATGTATGTATGTATGTATGTATGTATGTATGTATGTATGTATGTATGTATGTATGTATGTATGTATGTATGTATGTATGTATGTATGTATGTATGTATGTATGTATGTATGTATGTATGTATGTATGTATGTATGTATGTATGTATGTATGTATGTATGTATGTATGTATGTATGTATGTATGTATGTATGTATGTATGTATGTATGTATGTATGTATGTATGTATGTATGTATGTATGTATGTATGTATGTATGTATGTATGTATGTATGTATGTATGTATGTATGTATGTATGTATGTATGTATGTATGTATGTATGTATGTATGTATGTATGTATGTATGTATGTATGTATGTATGTATGTATGTATGTATGTATGTATGTATGTATGTATGTATGTATGTATGTATGTATGTATGTATGTATGTATGTATGTATGTATGTATGTATGTATGTATGTATGTATGTATGTATGTATGTATGTATGTATGTATGTATGTATGTATGTATGTATGTATGTATGTATGTATGTATGTATGTATGTATGTATGTATGTATGTATGTATGTATGTATGTATGTATGTATGTATGTATGTATGTATGTATGTATGTATGTATGTATGTATGTATGTGTCTACCTGTATGATTGTATTATTATCATGTATGCATACAATATTATAACACTGTATATACCTGAAGTCTCATTGGGGTGGGTGTGGAATATGCTTGTTTTCTTTGTAATATTTTAAGATAATTTAACGTGCTGTGTTAAACCCTTTTTTTTTTTTTTTACTAAGACAGGTCCTGTGAAGTTTTTGGAAAGAATTTCTCACGACAATATCGTATTTGTTATTTGGTATTTTGCCTATTGTTGTCAAAGTGTTTCAAAATAATGTATGTGGCAGATGGCTTGAATTTCACGTAGTTACCCCTGGGAATATATTCGTGTTTTTTCTCTAGATATCATCTCAACGTGTGTGGGAGTGGTTTTCTTAGCCCTGCTAACTTTTCTGAGTTACATTCTAATTCAGTTTCATGTGGGGGCTGTCGCAAAAATTTTCGCTCGTAAACAAGTTCCCCTATGACAAAGACTAATGTAGGTCGACCACATCGCATGTACGGACAAACCTTTTAGCGGGGGGAATGAGGAGTTTTTTTATAACCTGCTCTGACCACCCACACAAGCATATATATATATATATATATATATATATATATATGATTTTCTTAGGAGCATCACAGGCTCCTTTCCCGGTGATAGAGTCTTTTTATAACAGTGTGTATCTGTATGTATGTAAGTAAGTCTGAGTTGGTATTTTGTGTTTAACGCTCGCTCTAACTACAATGTGCGATGACACAGACGATATATTTAATGAAGATGGAGCACCGGTGGAATGCGATAACGGGGAAAACAGGAGAAACCCCACCGCTGCGCCGCTTGGGATCGAACCCACCATAGTGAAAGGCGAGTAATGAAAAGTATGAGTGAATGGTTGCTCATTCGTGTACACCTTTTTGGTTTCTGAGTATATGAATGTGTTCATTAGGGGATTCCAAGGTTCGTTTACCGGTGATAGAGTATTTTTATATCGGCGTGCACGTGTATGTATTTAAGTATGAGTGAATGTTTGTTCATTCGTGTGTGTCATTTTTGGTTTTATGAGTATTGAGCGTGTTCCCTTGGAGGATCAGAGGTTCGTTTCCCGGTGTGAGGGTAATTTTTTTAGAGCCGGTCAAAAAAGCTTTCTGTCTCGCTCGTTTCTCGCTGCCGCTAGCCGCACCTCTCGCAACCAGTAGAGGAGCAGTACGTATGGCTGGCAGGAAAAGAATGGACTAACTTGCTTACGAGATTCTCGTTTACTCGCAAGACTCTCACGAGTCTCGTTAATATCAAGACTGCGGTGTAATGTGTGGAAACTCGCAGAGTAAGAATGCAAATGATCTATAGTTTTGTTATAAAACAGTATGTAAACATTATTTGAAATAGTAATTCTGTTATCCGCTCTAATATAAGCACATTGATTTAAATAGAACAAAATATTTTTCCCTGGTGCTGGTTTGTTTTAAACACTTTGGTAGGTATGTATACGCTTCTCCTCTGTGCTACTTTGTTACTCAGAAAGTAAAGAGATACCTATTGTAATTATGTATTACGTCTCCCCTTGACCTTGTGACCTATATTCACCTTTCAGCTATCAAATGAAGCTGTATAACCGAAAGCGGTGCATGTGTTTATTTTCACCTGCATTTTATTACAATAAGCGTGTTCCGCTGGATCAAGTTGAGTGCGTTGCTCACCAGAGTTGCCAACACATGATTATTTTTCCTTCAGACCAGCTCATAAAAATCCGTCAAAATCCATCAAAATTAGTAATTTCCGTATTTTCTTTCAAAAATAAAAATTAAAACTTAATGTCAGCACTTTTGCACAATTTCTTGGTCAGGTCTGAAAGATGATCGAGGGAAGTGATTAACTACAAACAACATGAGAACAGCTTCTGCAGCTGCACGTTCATACGTATCTTTAATAGGCTGAAATGGTACTTTTGACTGTGAAGTTAAAAAAGGTTCAACTGCTTTTAGATGTTTTTTTTTTTTTTTTTTTACCATGAAAAAGTAATTCTGAAAAGAGCACATTTACATTACATTGGCAATATTGGCACCACGCACTAAAAGGTTTCCTGGGCACCTCTAGCAACCATTCCTTTAATTATTCATTATTTAACCATTATTTTCTAAAATGTTGTACATACCGCAAAGCCTTCTGTTCAATTAGGTAATTAGAAAAAAGTAACCAATTAGCACTGCGTTCACTATGCTGAATTCAGAATCCATTCCGATAAACATATGTGGCCATGTACCACAGTGTCATATTTGCAAAGTTATTCAGTCATCCGAGAAGTTTGTTGCTGTTAACTCTAAATAAAAGATAGCTGTTACATTGCTTAACAGACACTGTCTTGTAGGAACACAAAGCTTTACATCCATGACAGTTTTTGTTATATGAAATCAATATAATATTACTTAACAATTGCTAATAATATCCGTCAAAAATTCCTTGGTCCGTGAAAAGTAAATGTTGCCCGTCATATATCTTGGCAATCCTGTTACTCACTAAAACTTTTGTATAGGATGAAGAAGTGCTATTCCGTTTATAAATCGCAACACTAGGCAGTTTCATTTTGTTCAAGATAAAGCAGCTACAGAAATATGCGAAACTGATACGTTACGAACTGTATTGACGGGTGCAAGCCAGGGCAGCATCGAGACATAAGATAGCAGAAGTGATGGCAAATCTATACAATTCCTTCAGGTGATTAGGAAATTGTGTAAAAAATTGCTAAAAGGGCTAAAATTTGATAAAACTATGCATGTTTATCTAAACGAGAAGAACATATACTGAAGCAATATTTGCCTAAGATCTGTAACTTCTATTATTTCATCTGTTTAAACGATTTGAGATTTGAATAACCCACCAAGAACAGGGATGACATTTAAATAACTCACGCTAGATAATGAGTTAAAAACGAAATGTGGTATCACAGAATCTGCTGATATAAATTTATGTGGTGTTCACTTGTATTTCAAACGGGATTTCAATATTTTACTACTCCTAAGAAGCTAATGTGGCACGAAGTAATTCTATTTTCGGTTTTATCTGAAGTTTGGGTATAAGTTATATACATAGCAACACAAATGATATGTATGTCATTAACATTAATATCGCTGATTCAAACGCATAAAGGGGTTTGGACATACATATGTACTGTTAAATGATGAGTCAACTTGTGTTATTAATAAAGTCTGGAGTTTTAGCTTCTTATAAATACCGTTTTAGCCTTTTATTAACTGCTTTGAACCTCTTTAGGTTTATTAACAATTTTCCTATCTTTTTGTAGGCTTTTAAACAAAGCTTCTGACTTTTTCCTAGCTATTTAAGCAAGTCGACGACAAAAGCCTTTTAAGCATAATAAAGATAAAAATATGAAAACTATTTTACTTCACGGAAGCATACTATTAATAAATACAGAAATTTAAAGCTGTGTATTACACAGTAAACGCGTGATGGAACATTGTAATTAACATATCAAGCACATGTTTTAATATATAGCACTCAAATAAAATAAAGTTCACTTGGCAGCACTTCTGCTATACACAACCAGCCATATTTTCAAATTTTCTGCTGTTTTATAATATATTCCTATAGGCAAATAAAGATCTTTCAACATCACAAGATGTCATTGCTGCATACGTCATTCGCTCAATTTTATATACCAAGAGCATTCTTTCCCTGGATAACCCCACATGTACACGCAAAACATAACTAAACGAATAGCTAACACCAATTTTTAATGCAAATGAACTGAAGAAAAAAGAAACCTTAAATTTAGGTTTAATGCCCCATTTAGCTTTTTTTAGGCTGAATAAGATTAGCACCCAAACCGCTCGAAACATAAAAGTACTTTGAAGCTTTATAATTTACAAGGGGAAAAATAGATTAAAACCTAAAAAGCCAGTCCTTAGTTTTTACGAAACCAATTTATTCCACGGATCATACGTCAACTACTCCACCTGTAGTTACGAGAATTCTCGAGTCGCCTCGCACGTGAGCACTAGTTCTCGATACACCAAACCCTCATTGCCACACCCTCACGAGCGAGAGCGGCACGGGTTTTGACCGGCTCTAGTATTTTTTGATATCAACGTGCCTGTGTATATTGTGTATGAACGTACCAATGTCCCGATTTTGATTCCTGAATGGGTGTATTGTATTCATCGTAGCGCGCCTTGTCATATATCTGAGGTATTTGGTCAGAACACGATAACTCCAAAATTTGCCTTTTTGTGCTCAGACAGGAATGGTATAAAAGAAACAATCCTGTATCACTTGGTGAAGCGTTGATATTTCCAGGGCTTCACCAAACGATAAAGGATTGTTTCTTCTATCTGTCACGCCACAGATATTTGAATGTGTGAATCCTGTCGTTCTATGCCTAAACTGCTGGAACAATGTCCTAACAAGTCTATCCCCCCTGCCTCTGAAATAAAATAAACTAAAAAAAAAAATAATGTTAATTCTTGTTTTCCTTTTCATGAATCGCATACTTTCGTCTGTATTAGTGAAAGTTGCATTAATACCTTAAAGGTTTAAAAACTCGTTCACCCTATATTTTGCCATTTTGTGATTTTGGCTGTTTTAAGCGCATTTCGCTAAATAAATCACCAAAATTATGATATTTATATTTCCTTGTGTTGGTAAGCTATATTGAAAATTTTTCATGTACAAGCAGGTAAAGCTTATGATGATATAGTCGGAAATGACTTTAATGTTCAATTACATTAATTATAGTAAATATTCAAATTTAGTACTGCATCAATTTTTTACGGAATGATAGATTAATTCCGATGGTAAAATACGAATTTACATTAATTTTTAGTTGAAAATTACACTTTATAGTCCATTCTAGCTCAACAATAGCCAAAGTTATAGCAAAGTCGCGGTTATTAACTGTTTTTCGAGGATTTCCGCAGGTTGGTGGAGCTCAGTAATATACGTCGATGATTGATAGCTGTCACGTATGCTCTACTTATTATGCAATTGAGGGGGGGTGGAAAAGAGCGCTGGAACTATACTACTTGGACATGAAGCTACATTGTTCAGATAATACTTTCAGGTTATCCTTTACTAATAATACTTTTCTTTACTTTTCTGCCAAGATGTGTTTATGCCTATTTGAATAAAAAGCAGGTACATTTTCAAACTTCATACCTATGATTAAGGACAGTTTTAGTGACTATAAGTTTGGCTCAATGACAACACACTCGTATTTGTAAGTACTAGTACCTCAATCTTGTACATACTCCACTCTAAAAACCATCTATATAGTCTAAATGCGAGCATATCCTGCGACTTTGAACACATAGTTTCGTTGATTTTGCGGCGTCTTGTTGTCAGACTATTTGACTTTAGTAGGGTAGATTTTCCATACTATTTTTTCACTTCGTTGAATGTTATTAGTAAACAACTTTCGCAAAACTGCTTACGATGTGTCCTGTGTTGTGTAGAGTCTTAACAGTAATGTGGGGCAAATGTAAAATATTTCAAAATAACTTAAATGTTTAAAGCAGAGGCACAGTTGCAAATTAGTTACCACACAACAAATAAAATGAAGGTAATAGATAAAAACGTGAAGGCAGAAACTGAAACGCTGTGCCTTCTTGCTTTATGTTGGAATAAAGCTCATGAACGAATGAGTTGTAACACGCTAGTGGAGTTACAGAAATATGTCAGGATTTATAAACCTCTCTCTCTCTCTGTCCTGAAAGTACTAGGCTTGCTAAATCCCAAGAGCGGCAGCATATGCACGATTTCTACTAGGAGTCATTTATTAGAGGAGCTCAACAGCATCAGAGCCATTTTTTGTTCAAAGAAGGGTTTCCAAGTGTAAAGTAACACCTTTGAAACTTGCCATATGGAAGATGTTAAGATACGTCCTAAACGAATACATCGCTGAATATTAAAGAGGGTCCCAATACCATGTACGGAAGGAAAATTCATGGGGTATCACACGCTATATGATAATTTGGTACCTTTCGATAATGTACCACATACCTCCTCCAAAGACATTCTTCAGCAAACGAAGGTTTATATATTTGAAACTTTGTTTACCACAAAAATCTAAAGTGGTTCATGCTCATGACACCCTTTTGAAACAATCCACTACTGCAGTTCCAAACGAAAGAAACACTCTTCTTTTGTGTGGTTCCGGAGAAGAAAAACAATGTTCTCACCAGCACCGTAGCCTCTGAGGAGATAATTTGCACTAAAGACTGCTGGCCGATTTTGTGAGGAGATTACCGAACATGGTGAGTAATCCCATGGGATTCTGTTAAATCTCTAAATGCCTGTACAGACCTCTGTTCATCAGCTTAGCGTTATTATACTGTTAAGCGATGACTATAAAATTCCTCCTAGCTAATAGGGAATCGACTCCGCCCAACTCTAATATTACACTGCACAACAAATTTGAAGTTTGTTTCTGTCCTTTAGATGAAACTGCGTGATTATGTATAAACAAAAGGTGTTTGACTCATATCTGAAAACCAAAATGGTCCAGCACGTACCATTTTTTTAGGAGACCTACTTTTGATATTTATAAAAATTGATTACAGAGAAATGAAACACGAGGCTTGAGTACAGAAAACACATACACTAAAATGAGTTTTTTGACCGTTTCCTCCTGTAGGCATCTGTTGGTGTGTCCCTGACACAAGACCAATAATACTCAGCTAGCATGCTTCCATTCCATCGTCCACTGAAACGTTTTTCAAACATAGAAATGTCCTGGTGGAACCTTTCCCCATGCTCGTCGCTTATTGTGCCAAGGTTTTGAGGAAAGAAGTCCAGATGCAAAAAGTGTAGTTTTAATGACATATTTCAACCTATAGCATGAAAGTGTTCTGCCATGTCACTGAAAAGATCTTCATAGCTTTCAGCTTTCTTATTTCCAAGGAAACGGGAGCACACTGATTTAAATGCCAACCAGGCTGCTTTTTCTCCCTCTGACAGTTTATTTTCAAACTCTTCGTCATAAGTGACTGCTTTAATATGGGGACCAATGAAAACCCCTTCTTTTACCTTTGCCTCACTTAATTCGTTGAATTTGTTCCTGAGATGCAATAAAGTCACTCCTTCTCTGTCCAGAGCTTCTACAAAAATTGTCATTAAACTGAGTTTAATGTGTAGTGGTGGAAGAAAGACACATTGTGGATTCACAAATGGTTCATGTCCTATATTTTTGGTGCCAGGAATGAAGTTTGTCTTGGAGGCCACTGTTTACGGGTTACGGCTATCCCATTCTCATAGGAAGCAGCAGAATTTAGTGTATGCTGTTAATATCCCAATGGCTTTCAAATCGCCACAAATGTGCCATTTGAATGTAGTGTATTAAATTAAATTCAGCCTAGTACGCATAGCCTCATATGTCTCTTTTGTATTTATAGAATATCCTACAGGAACAGATGGACAAACATTACCTATATGGAGGAGCACTGCTTTAAGACTACATTTTTATGAGTCAATAAACAAGTGCCAGTCCTCCTGATTATGTTTATGTCCTAATGACTGAAATAGGCCATTCACATCCCAGCAATATACAATGTCTTCTTTCTCTGGAAGGCAGTCTGCAAAATGGCTTTGTCGTCTTCTAAATGAACTTATTTTCAAATCCTTATCTAATAGATTCCAACCTTGAAGCCTGGAACCCAGTAGTTCCGAGTCTGTTTAAGAAAGTTTCAAGTCCCGTACAAGATCGTTAAGCTCTCTCTGTGTGATTTCATGATGTGCACAAGTCATAGATGTAGATGGTTGAAAGTCAGGATCTGGATGGTTTGTGTCAT